>OZ008354.1:0-600000 GCA_963931975.1 Cataclysta lemnata | reverse complement strand
ATAAGGGACATTCCACTAGCTCTATTCAGAAGTTACCTAACCGACAGAAAACAAAAAGTAAAATTGGGTCAGTATACTAGTGATCTTGCGGAGATATCATATGGTATCCCGCAGGGAAGTGTATTAGGCCCCACTCTATTTTTGATCTATATTAATGATTTGTGTAACCTAAAGATTAATAAAGCTACTATCTTCTCCTATGCAGACGACACGGCAGTCGTGTTTTCTGGAAATTCATGGCAGGAAGTAAAACAAAATGCTGAAAAAGGAATTTGTCAAATCGCAAATTGGTTGGAATGTAACTTACTCTCGCTAAACACGGATAAGACAAACTATATATGTTTTAGCATATACAACAATCATCAGCCCGATAAAAACTTTTGCATAAGAGTTCACCAGCACTGTAACCCAAGTGACAAATGTAATTGTCCTGTCATCAATAAAACTACTCACATTAAGTACTTGGGAGTTATAATGGATCAGAGACTTTCATGGTACGCCCATCTTGAGCTGGTGGCTGGAAGAGTGAGAAAGCTTATATGGGTGTTTCTGACTTTAAGACATGTCGTCCCACTCACTCTATTAAATAATATATATATAGCACTAGTCCAATCTGTTCTGTCGTACTGCATTACTGTTTGGGGTGGTGCCGCCAAAACGAAATTAATGCAGTTAGAACGTGCTCAACGTGCATTGTTGAAAATAATGTACTTTAAGAAAAAAAGATACTCTACTGAAAATCTATATCATGATTGCGGAATGCTCACGGTTAGAAAATTGTACATTAAACAAATAACATTAAAAACACATAAAATGACACCATATAATGTTACTAATCAACTTGCAAGGAGAAGGAAATTCAATGTAGCACAGATTCCAAGAACTAACTCCGAGTTTGCTAGATCTCAATATGTCACTCGCTCAGCCTACATTTACAATAAAATAAACAAGGAGCTAAATATTTTCCATAAGAGATACAGTGAGTGTAAAAAGGATGTACATATGTGGTTAAAAACTCTTGATTATGAGAAGACGGAATTACTGTTACGTTGATTGAGTGGAATAAACAATTGATCTTTCTGTTTCACTGTTCTTCATCATTGTTACACAAATACTGTAATATTTAAACACACACAACAGACACATTTCTACTGTCGACAACTTTAACAGCATACAACACAATTTAAAAATACTACACATGCACAAACACAAGCTAATTAAGTATTTTCATGAATTTAGTAACTTTTATATATATTTTTTTTTTGTGTTTAAATGTAATTAGAACCAATAATAGTTTTAGTTTAAACGTGCACAAATGGAAGAGCGAGGTCTTCTGGCACAAGCATGCATTTGCTTAAAAGGAGACCCCGGCCACTAGTGATAAAATGTAAAATTTTTTTTGGAGAAATAAACTATTATTATTATTATTATTATTATAACTGTGTGTGAGATCTGTGCGAAATAACTTGCCCGCCTAGAGGTAATAACCCAAACGTAATTGTGTCTAAAATATCACCGGAAAAAGGAATGGTTCCTATAAAATTAGGTTAAATACGCGTTATTCATAAATTTACTATGGAATATACCATGCTGGCCTAAGAGCAAAAAATGCCATATAAAGTACCCCGTAACTTATAGATTGACATACCGCCAACTCTGGGAGAGTCCCAATTTGATAAAATCCATAATTTCTTACATTGACAAAATACTCAACGGATTATTCTCAAACGAACTCGTAAGAACTGAAGTTGCCAGACCGAACACTACACAGGAACTTTACTGGATTACCAGGAGCTCACCAAGAGAGACGAGGGCAGAACAATGGAGAAAAAATATTAATTTATTTTTAACGAACAGGTGTTACCACGCGAACTCCCTCGATGGACCGGACCGGCGCGAAACAAAATATAAAAACAAATGGAAACTTTTAATGAAGCGCGTTGGTCGCGCTTGAAAACTTTAATGGCGCGGCTCGAGTTGTTTAGGCGGCTGTGAATCACAATATTCTGCGTTGGACGGAAGTGGCATCATCATTAGTACACCTAACCTAGCCTTTATAATATTGCAGCAATGATAATACACAGCATTTATAATTTGACGGTCGCCTTGGTCGAATGCTCAGATTGCTGGGTATTGGCCAAGAGGTCCCGGGTTCGAATCCTGGTAGGGGCAAACTTTATGATGACCACAAATGTTTGTTTCCGACTCATGGTTGTGTATATGTTTATGTAGGATCTTTTTAACATTTATAGACATAATTATATTAAAAATATGTCACACAAGTGCTTAGGCTACTTACTTTGGGCTAGATGATAGGTGTGAGTGTAAAAATATTTATTTATTTTATTATTTATGTCTCAGGTATCCATAATAATGATTTTAACATAGCTACACTGGAAACGCGTAGTGTTTTTTTTACCTAATCTCCCTATTATAGCCCTGTGCCACTACAGTGAGGACTTAAAGATCTAATAAAAAAAATATCACGTTTATGTATAACATCGGCAAAATAAAAAAAAATAATAATATGAACCATTGAATTGGAAAAATTTCGTCCTTATTGATTTCACATGTATTTTGGAAATGAGGGAGGTATCCTGTCTTCTATGCTGGCCTGGGAGCGAAAAAATAGCGTAGGATGTGCCAGCCCCGACTCATCCCATGGCTGGCGTAAAAGTCAACTAAGAGAGATTGCCCGGTGTAGACCTACAAACACCTTGGGGCACCCGAACGGTGCTTGGGATGACAACATCCAATTCAAACTGCTCAAGGTTTTACATCAAACCTCTTTGAGTATGCTGTTGCTGGTGGCTTTCCCTGCACTATTGGTGCTTGGTGCGTTTGTTGCTTATTAGTCTATAGCGGGCAATATCTACGAGCACAATATACCATAATAGAGTCACCTTTTACGGCACCTCTGAGGTAAATCACGGCTGGTACATTATACGTTTTTTTTTACACATCCATGCCAGCACGGAAGAATAGCAGCAGAAAACATGATCAATTGTATAGAAGTCATATAACAATAGGTACTCGCTTTTTGGGTTAAACAAAAAATAATCGCGTCTCACGTTCGTCCATTTTGCGGCATCAAAGTTAGCTAATTAATCATTTTAAATGAGTTACTTGCGACAGATTTCACTTCGTTGGACCGTGCCCGCTTGTTGGGGTTATCAACCAGGATTTATTTGGAGCCGACCCAAATGTAATGATTCTTTAATTTCTAGACTGTTCTTAAATAGTACCTCCTTTAATGGAACGGTAATAAAGGCCACCGAAGTATTCGAGGGGATTTTAAGGGAATTAAACATTGGTGTGTGCATAGAATTAAGAGATAATAATTATGTCAAACCTATTTACAGTTTAATTATTGTAACAAAAATAAAAAAAGAGACCAAGTGACAAACTATGTAATAAGTTAACAATTCACGCGTTTCTCCCTTGAGGAGCAGGCAGAGGTGTCTTAACACCCGCATTTCACCAGCTTATTTCAGGTCCCATTCACTGGAAAATTTAATTGCAGTATGTAATAGTGTAATGACTTAATCCTGTAACAAATCGGAGAGCACCCCTCACCTGGGGTCACATTTCAAACGTGACAAAGTGAAACGCATCTCAGCTGGTCAGGAGTCACAAAAAGTAGCGTCAAGTTACCTTCCTCGTCCATTTTCCGCGGAGATCCGTGGTTTTTGCAAAGGGCGCCCGTCTGGGAGGAAGCTCTTTTGTTTTGCACCCATTCGGAATTATTTATGTGCATCATAAAGGCTTAAAATGTGTGACCGGGGACCCCTTCCGTGATTTACTCTTTCTGGTAATTAGGTTTTTGGAAAATATGGAAGGTAATTCAGAAATGACTCATTCCTGAAGTCCAATAGAAATGTTGAATTATTATCAAATAAATCAAATAGGCAGGCTTAGGGTCTTCTTCTCCTTGCCCTAATCTATCTGGGGTAGGCGCAGTATGTTTCCTCTCCCATTCATCCATCCACTCTCTTTTGATTCATATCAGCCATTCCCGGCGGAAAGGTGATAGTGATGAATGAATGTATAGAAAAGAGACCGAACGGACCATGTCGGGTTTCATTGGTCGATGGGCAGAGATTGGGGTGACATTTCAATCCATATTGCTCAAGGTTTTGGCTTAGGTTTTACAGCCGCCTGCCTGACACCAACCCTCTTTGGGTATGCTGTTGTTGGTGGTTTGCCCTCCACCATACGGGTGAGCCAAGGTGCTTATTCATCTACACCCGGCAATCTGGGATGAGTCGGGGCTGGTACATTCTATGTAATTTTTTCGCTGCCAGACCAGCATAGATGCATGAGACTTTGGTAAAATAGTTTTAACACCATAAAAATATTAGGAAGCCCAAGACCGGGTACACAAAACCACCCACCCCTAACTCACCCCCGCCCATCGAGATAAAATCGCAGTCGCTTTACATATTGATTTAATAAAGTCGCCCAGACCACAGAGAACACAAAAATAATTCGATAATCGCGTGATTCGATTACTGCCTTTGTGACGTCACAATCTCAATTAGTGTTTGATTCCACCGCTCGGCAGTGGCGCTGTGTGCTACTTACGCACAGTATGTAAATAAAGAGGGTTGAAAAAATTGTAGTGCTATTCTGATTTGTTTGAAACATAGAAAAAATGTGTTCTGATGCAGGTTTTTTTATTTTACTACTAAAATCATTACAAAATTCTGTTCTGATACAAGAAATATTTTTTTACTACTAACTTATAATCATTACAAAATTCTTCCCGCTTAGTTCCACTTTATTCTTGCTTAAAAGTAGTAAGTACCCGTCTCCTCGACTTGCAATAGTATTGTATACAACGTATTTGTCTAGTATCATTATAAAACAACAAATTTCTTCCTTACGTCAATAATTATGTTTGTATTTAATTAACATGCGCCTGCATTATTACAAAACATAACTTAGTTGATTATTAAATGTGGTCGACATCAGTCTGAGCTAAATTATTAATCGACACAAAAAATAAATTACAAGTCCCGTTCAATGAGTAATAATATTTGGATATCAAATAGTTAATCTAAGATTGCCATTTCTCACAATACCTACTGACTTACATTTCACTGTGGCCGCCAACAAAAGCGCCGGGGGCGCATATAATTCGATAACGTATGGGGGTTAGTGTATTATTTTTTGTTGAGACTCTGATGTGATTTGTGGCATTCAAATTTCGGAATCGCTTCGAAAGGGTGTGCAAATTGATATGACGGATTTGCACCCTAGAGGCATTGCTTTGTATTCTGTACGGCACTATGGGTTCATTATTTGACAATTGCAATTATCATGTCTTCATTTATGTTGAATTAGTATATTTATATTTATCAAGTTTTATATTTATATTATCTATTGCAATATTGTGCTGTGTCCTAAGCCAAAATTTGGGCAGTACGAATCGAAATAATGTCTGTTGTTGACTTTATGCTGCTTGTTAGGTGCAGTAAATAATAAAACTCCCACTCTCAATAGCCCATTCCTTATATAATTCAGTGCTCTTGTAGTACATTTTTTTCCCTAATACACTTATCAATATAGGTATGGCAACTAGTAACATCTTAACAGATTGTCGTCAGCCAATCCCGTCGCGGTATATTCGCTGTCCACGTGGGTATCGTAGCACTCGGTCCTCTTCAGCTCTGTAGCCCGTAGCATCCTATCCTCAACATTGTCATTAGTTATAATCATAAACTTTATTACACAGTTGATATTACTTTTATTGATATTTATTTTGTCTGAGAATGAGTATTGATCCCTGCAAGAACATTGCAAGTCTTAATTAACTCTAAGTTTTATAACTGAAGTTATAAAACTAACTGCCGCACTCAGAGACGTCAAATAACGTTAATAAGTACTTAACGTCAAAAAATGACAATTCAAAACTAGTCGCTAATCTTGCCGGGTCTATGGTCTAGATTTGAATGAAAATGTTTGGCATTAAATACTCATTAAAGTTAATTGACGTCTCTGAGTACGGCAGTAAATAAGTTAACGTAATTAATGAACTTCAAACAAAAAATTGTATAAATGTCATCTTTATTACTCTCTCCATTTTGCAAATGTTTGTGATGAACATAGAATTATAGATTATCTAGCCATTTATATAATAATGGTATTGGGGCATCAAGGAATTTATATTTCACTCTATATCATCAAAGATTTTAATTAAAAAGACATGAATTACATATCCTGTCAGACAGCAAGACAATCCACTAAAATTTTCGAACTACACGATCCGAATTCCAGTGATCTAACAGTAAATTGCGGCCCTAAGATGCAGGTAACAACTGGGACCGCAGTCATATTTCAAGCGGTCAGGGAGGCCGCCGACAATGGTGCAATCAAGGCCCGATAGACCGCCGCCCAATTTGTGGCCAATGTTGCTTAGAGCGCACTAGTGTCGGCAGCGTAGATACACACCACTTTGTTTGGGTGGCGAGTTTGAAGGAAATGTGGTAACTTAAGAACTTATGTATGTATGAAACAGTGTGAAACATACACACACACATAAATCACGCCTATTCACGAAGGAGTTGACAGAGGTGAATTATTAGATGGCCGGCTTTTTCGAATCGATCGCTGGCCAAGAGGTCCGGAGTTCGAAACCTGGTAGGAAAAATTTTGTGATGAACACAGACATTTTGTTCCTGAGTCATGGATGTCCATTGGTTTATGTAGTACTTATTATTATAAATGTTTCTATGACTTGTATCATTATCTAAGTACCTAGGTATATTAAAATTTTCTCCCTATATTTTTCCATCCATAGGGAAGGCCCGTGCCCCAGCAGTGGGGACATTGAAGTGCTGGTGACGATATTAATATTTGTTTATAGGGATAGATGATAGCAGCACGAAGCATTTTGGATCGCGATCATTGATTTTTATAGCAGTTCGAGATTGTATGTGTATGTTTACCATGTGTCTTGTGGCTTATACTTATATAAATAAACACTCTAGAAACAACAAATCCGCTCAGCTGTCCCTTACGCCCGAAAATAATGTAGTAATCAAAGCGTTTCATTGTCGACCTATTTCCGTTCGGCCGTGGACCCTCCGCACGCAATCCTCGCTGAGTATTTAGATGATCTGACCGTTTCTCATTAAGTGCGGTCGGATGGGAACGCACCGAAGCTGCTGGGTACTAAGCAGAAGGCAGATTAGTCGCTGTGATCTTCCCATATACTACTCGGTTAAAATATCTGTAGGGGTTCGTCCACTGGAATGAAAATCCAGAGGTCCCGGGTTGGATCCCCAGGGTGGTACAAATTTGTGCCCGGTTTGGTTGGTCGTAGGACTTCTTTGAAGTCCGCCTGGCTAGCTACCACCATCTTATCAAAATCTGTCTCCATAATAATAATGTTAACAGCATTATTGTGTTCCGACAATGTGTGATAAGATAGCCAGTCCTCTGTGGCTGAGGGTTCCAGGTGAAGCTTGATTCCATCTTTAGCCCTCATCGTCACTTACTATCAGGCGAGATTAAGAGCAAGGGCTTCCCTGTCTCACATTAAAAAAAACCTGGCGTTGATGCACTCACGCCGACACTCCTGTGCGGTTTGTATAGCAAGTATCACTATTAACTTCGATTTCGTTTACTTGTGGCGTCCGTTACTATTAAAAATAATGATTGATTTACAGGTGGTGCATTGGGAATGGGGACCTTCACATTCTAGCCAGGTCTATAGATATTTTAACCTGGTAGTAATTGGAAAGATCACAGCGGCTTAGCTCAGCCTAATGTAATGTAAAACGCGTAGATCGCGATCGCGATCGTGATCATGTTTTCATTGACGGCCGGCTTGGTCAATGCCGTGTAGTGACAGCAGAGGACGAGAGCTTTGTCATTCGAAACTGATTGGTGTTATGAACTTAAAACAGGTTACCAACGGTTTACAGGGAAATTACCCAAAGAGGGTTGGAGTCAGGCAGGCGGCCGGCTGTAAAACCTAAGCCAAAACCATGAGCAGTATGGGTTAGAATGTTGTCATTACAATCACTCTCTCCGTTCATCGGTCTCTCCTCTCTCATTCATCACTAGCACCTTTCCGGTGGAATGAATTATATGAAGCAAAAGGGCTTGATGACGTCTGCCCGATATGAATAATTTGGGTCTTAGGGCTGATTTCACCGCAGAATTAAAATGCGATCAGTTGAAATTGAACTCGGTTTATGCTCTAAACTGAGTTCTGCTACCAAGTTTGCATTATTCAAAACGAAATTTTATCACCGTGTGGTGACGGCAGAGTAGAATACAATTGTCACCACCCCAAATCTCTCCCGTGGGTGTCGTACAAGGCGACTAAGGATAAATCAGTGATGAAAAATGGGCAGCAGCGTTCCTCTTACCACCTAGGCTAGCAATGTACTGCGATTTTGTGCCCGATAAATGGCAATTGGCGAAACGTGGGTGCTAGTTCACCTCTGCCTACCCCTTCGGAAGTCAACCCTCAAATGCAGCTCGCGACAAACTGTTTCTGTTATTCAAATCCCATATACTTATGACGCGTCAAACGAATTTGAACTTTAGCGCGTAGGAAATAGCGTGGCGTCTTCTCATTAAGTAGGGATGTTGTGTTTGCCTCTCTGTTAATACTAGCCTAGTATAAGCGCTGTTCCGATAATATCCGTGTCAAACGCTCCAGTCCCAAGCTATGGACGATTAATATTTTGCATATGCGTCAATTGCGTCATGCGCTATATTAGCTAATAGATTTCGGTCTCGTCTTTATTATTGGACGAAAATGATTTACGAATTGGAAGCACTTTCAAGAGCGGCAGTGTTTTGTTAAATATATTCCTTTAATAATCCAGTCGGATATATGGGATATATTATTTTTTATTAGTTTTGACTACAAACATGTATATAATACTAACAGTGCCACATACTTTTATGTTCTTATTTATAAACGAATAAATATTAAAAGACTACAACAAATTTTGGTCGGTAGTATCTGACGGAAAAGGTTAAAGGGTTAATGAGCCAAGTGGTTAAAAAATTTTCATATTCGCGTCGCTAATTTTTTAAAGACTTATATCTTATTCATAGTTATACATACGAGTAAATACGTAAATCACGCCTGTTTATCCCTGACGGGGTAGTAGGTGTAGACGTAGATGTGTTTTGACCAGACCATGTTGGTCTGGTGGTAAATGGTAAATTTTCCTGTAATATGAAAATGGTCAATTTTATTGATGGATTTGTCTTAGTGCATCGCTAACTCACTTCACACAAATCTCTGATGGAAATGCAGCCTAGCCAATGGAAGAGTTATAGTCCAATCAAAACAGATCTTTCTAATAGGTTTTTGTTTTTGCGAAATCTAGCTTCGCTTTAGATCCCATTTTGATATGTTGTAATATCCAAAACATCAATCAAAAGATAACGATCAGCTGTTGCTGGCGTAACGATATCAAAGTTTGATTCATTTGTATCAATGGTTGTGTTTGTCTATTAAGTAAAAATTTCATTTGTTTTACGTTCATTACAATCTTTCATAATAATTTAAATCTTTTTAAATAATTTTGAATGTTAAAAATATATTTTACATAATACAATAAATGTTTACATTTATTAATTTATATTATTGTGTATTATATTATTCGCATTTTAATTTTTGTTTATGTTTTGAAGGCAATTTTTATTTTGCTCTGCCATCATCACAAGGCGTGATTTCAATGGAAATAAGGGTTTTTTTTAACTCAATAAATGAGTATCTTTAAATTAAATAACGACACTGGGAAACTATAAAATACCAAAATTATGTCGTCTTGATAAAAAAGCAAACCGGTAAACCAAAGATACCAAGAATACCGTCCACATTTATGTTCAATATCGGAGTACAGTCGCCAGTGACAATTAGCCACAAATTGGCGGTAGTGAGCGGTGATTGGATTAGTGAGTCTGACTGTACGTTACACTCCCCGGGGATACGTCTCTGATTTGATGAGCGGTGCGAGCTGAGCGAGCCAAGCTAAGCGAGCGAGAGGCGGATGAATTACCAAACTTACTGATATGACTGGATCGTGAATATTCGATGCAGAATCGAGTGCTACTATGCTACTGTTGTAGGCGTACACCTAAAGTTAAATTTCTCTACATTCTTACTTAGATAAGGGGAAGTCAGCCCAAAGCAAAACTGATTGTAATGTTGATGAAACATGTTAATACTACATACATCAATGGTAGTTCTACCGACTATGCCATAGCTCTACATCATTCATGAGCTAAATGTATCCATCACCACCATTACCAGCCCTTTAATTTTTGGTCACCCATCCAACGACCGGCCTTAGAGAATGTTGTTTAGAACGCAATCGCAGGCCAAGCGCGCTATGCCACTGCGCTAGCGAGCTACTCCTAAATGTATGGAGCTAAATGTATAGCAAGTGTTAAATAGTGAATCAAAGCAGCAATAGACTAAAGAAATAATGCGGATCCAGATATGAATCACGCTTACAAAGTTTCATAGAAGTTCCGATGAAGTACAGTCGGCATGCGCTTATCGAACGTACTGGTTTGGAAGAACATATTTTCAATTTGTTGACGGTATGGCAGTACCTTTGGCATAGGTAAGTAATAAATAAAAGTATTATCTTTCTAAGATATTACCAGAGATAATACAAAAAATGGTTGCACATGCTGGTGTCCCGATAGATTGCAATAGGTTCGCTTCTCATTAAATGGGGTCTAACTAACCTAGCAAAACGTGGGTGGTAATTCACCTCTGCCTGCATATATAGGCGTGATTTATGTATGTGTGGTAGCACATGGAATAGTGATTCAACTCGAGCTCTCACTAAAATCGCAAAGATTTTTTACGTCATACCTGCATTGTGGAGGTTTCGGGTGCTCATTTGCACATGTGCGTTCATTTGCAAGCTAATGAAGCACGCCTCTGCGGCCGTCTCCGTTTCTGCTACAGGAAAAACGACCTTATTTATTGGACTTTTTATTGGACTTCGCCATAAGTTGAAATTGATACAATCTTAGGGTTAAGACAGCAAAGAATCAGGCAGCTCAGGCAGTAATCAGGCATTCCTCTTATGCCACCTAGCAATAAACTGCGATTTCCGTGCCCAATAAATGGCAATAGGCTCGACAGCTATTTCATGGAACTTAACCTAATTGGTGAAACGCGGGTGTTGAATTCATTTCTCTGCCTACCCCTTCAGGGATTTATTAAAGGGATATAGTTCATCATCACTTGCCCTTATCCCATTTCCATTGACTCACTAGCTAAGCCTCTTTAGTTATTATAGTGTTATTCTTATAAAAGTACTAAATGGTGTCCTAATAAAATTTTGCAACAAAGTAAGAAGTTGCTTAATACTTACCTACTTAATTTTAATTACCTTTTAAAATTTTGGATTCTTTAGTTCATAAACCTACTTAGAATGGTAACGAAAATTTAGAACCTTATTATTTTTCTTGTTCTCATTCACTTTCTATAAAATACACAATGCTACAATTGAATATCGTCCTGAGGCGTTAAGTACCTAGTCAACATAGCAGCCCGCGATTCCCAAGCAACGCAAAATAGTCATTAATCCCTTCAAATTAATATAGAAATTCAATAACTCTTTCGGCGGCAAATATTTCTTCGGAGCTACAATCAAACGTGGCGTGCGGTACGTGTGTTATTACGGGGTGGCATTATGTGGGATATTTAATGACAACAATAACGTTCACAATCGGGAATGAATAAATGTTGTAATTTATGTGCCCCGGCTCCCGAACCATGGACGCAATTACAGGGTGTATGGGGTTTGGTTTAGTGGTGGGCAGGTATCGATATATTGCAGCTTATCGATAAATTGTTCTTTAACTATCATGATGACAATATTACGTTGAGGGGCTCAATGGCGCAGTGGCATTCATGCTCGGCCTGTGATTGAAAGAACTGTTTCGATTCAAGAAAATGTTTGCTAGTTCTACAATACTAAATACTACCTAAGTCATTGGATGACTTAGGTAGTATTATACCAAAAATATACTCGTATTACCTCGAGTTCCTTCGTGCTGCGGAAGGTAGGCACGGTAAGCCCTTGGTCCTGACTTCTGTGTCTGCAGTGAATGCGCTATGGGCCAGCATGGTGGGTTCCCCTTCGCCCTATATTCTGCCCACTATAGGAAATATCCTTGCCTTAGCATTGGGGACAATTAACATATAATTTTTAAAGGAAATTTATATTTAAACAAATATAAATGCCCAGATTGAAAGTCTAATTAAAGTACTATAAAATAATATAAGTTTCTCAGGGACAGCTGTATGACTTAAATAAAGTATTTTTTATAATCACCTCATTATATCTGGTATCATATCGACTGTGTCATACGGACTATTTTGTATTTCAAGCTTCAAATAGAGACATTTGAAATATAGCGTCTTTGGATCCATCCATGGTATTTTATATAATACCCTCAAAATATAAATGATGTAAGACACAAATGTACATTTTTATAATTCCAGTTAACTTCTTTGTGGTATGGTCTTGTGAGTTCCTTATTCAGCATTGCAATATCATATTCAGTGTTCTAATACAGTAAAATTAATAAAACATTTACAGCCAAAAAAATTTCATCGACATGTAAAGAAAAATACCGGACATCACTAGAAAACTTTAGGAGAATTCCCATCCCATTGTAGAAAATGCTAATGATTTCCCCCATTCGTACTGCACCATTTTAAGGTGAGACCGTAAATTTAATAAATATTTCTCCAAAGCCCGAACGCGCCATAAGGACCATTGTTTCAAAACTTTTATTGATATTGAAGTTTCATTTCTTATTTGTAATTTGTGCTATCAGAAGAATAATTATGTTTCGTTAGACGAGAGTTGTTTTGGGATTTGGATTGGATGGTAAAATTATTTTGATTTAATTTAGAATACAGATTTTTTTACATCTGCAACATTTAAATCAGTTAAAGAGTCCTCAAACTCAAAAGCAATTAATCCGAAGTTTTTCAATTTTGTTTGTCACAATTTATTTTAATGGTTAAAGGTATATTTGATTACTGACACAGTGACGGTACTGTTTGTAGCAAGGGTATGATGATTTTGATATAAGATGATACTTGTTTTTTTTACCGTTCCATCAAGAAGGCTAGAGAAATAAAATTGTTGAACTTGTCCGTTTTCTTACAAAAAAAAAAAATTTTGTAATTCAATTACTTATACAAGTAGCACAAGACTACTTTACGCATTACAAAGTTACGATACACGCCAGCTGCGATGTAACCAGTGACAAACGAACACGGGTCGTCCTTAAACGTGTTACTTTAGATTAAATACGCCTGAGCCAAATTGATCCCAGGCTCGTGCCCTCTATTACCTCCGCACAAGGTCCGAATTCCCACGGCGCCAACATGCGTGGAGCACCGCAATAAGACGTTGTAGCCCTTAACTGTGTTAGAATAAAGATTAATTTCAATTGCGCTGTGTGTGCTCTTGATTAAAAAGGGTGCGTGGCTTTTGGGGATTGAATTTTTTTAAGCCTCAAGGAATTGTAAGAGATGCTCATTTTAGTGCTTACGACGGATCTGCTTCTTAATGGTTATTTTCATTGGAATTGTGAACAAATAACATTCCGAAATAGCTATAAATAATATTCATCCCATTAATATTATCATTATACCAGTTGACGAGGTACATCTCCTTTTCTTCCGTGACGCAATGGACTGGGGATCGATAGAAGGGATCTATCGATCGCTAGTCCATTACTTCCTTATTTCTCAATTCATTGTTTTTTCGGCCTCGTTCTAGGTCCATCAACCATTTCAGGTTCCAGTCAGCTCGTTACGTCACTGGTGCTACTTTTAAGCTACCCCTGACTTATTATTCATGGCAAGATATTGATGGCAAAATGTGTATTTGAGTGAGTTAAATTTGAATGGATGATTAAAAGGCCAAAAGTTCAACTACGTTAACTGATTGATTTAAAGTCCAACTATCGAATTGAAACATAGATTACAGCCTCACTAAAACACTTATTTTTGGTACTAACTAGATTTACTAACAAAACCAACTTAACGTCTACCCATCTCCCACTAATTGGAGAATAAGAAGTCAATTCCTATACAGATATTCTTCATTAAGCATCTCTTTGGACCAGTACGATAGTGAGGCCATAGAATGTATCGTCTGTTTCACCCCAGTGATTAATGTACGCGTCCCTAATTACGAACATTTGCAATTGATCTGACGCCAACGATTAATTATTGCGACGTCTTATTTGATAATCGGTTTGTGAGACTATTTGTCAACGTTATTTTTCCGCCATATTGTTTTGTAACATTTGATTAGATTTGGCGTGTGAAACGGAAAAGTAAATGGACTTAGAAATATTGGCAAGGATGCAACTGATAATTTAAATTACACATCAATGTATTATTATCATAAATCAACATTTTATTGTTGATAACAATCAACACGAAAAGTAAGCGTTTAAATGACTATGTTTCGACAAACTGTGATAAGATAGCTAGCCCCTCTGCTTTTGAGGGTTCCAGGTGAAGCTCGATCGTCATTTACCATCAGATGAAAGTTAAGAGCTTCCATGTCTAGCATAAAAATGTATGACAAATAAAAATTATACTGGAAAATTTAAAAAATTACAATGTAATTTTGTAACACATTCATGATGTGAATCCATCGAATGCTAAGAGTTATCGTCTCTTAAAAGTAGTGATTTAGTACCACAGACAGTTTAGTATTTCGCAAATTTCTGGCTAGACGAAGGTGAAAAAAGGCAAAAAGATTATCCTCATTTGGCACCGACAAAGTGTACAATGGAACGGAACTCTTTCAGCAATTAATTCATTCCACTTCAATTACTGCTTTTTCCAAATTAAAGTTATTTCGCGAGTTAAAGAGATCCCGGTGCCGCCGATCCCCTCTAATTACCTAAAAAGCCCCTTTGAAAGCTGAATTTCAGTATTCGGCTGCAGTGCCTGACCGCTACGGAACGGTAAGAAGAAAGAGAGGGAAACGTTGCGTATTTTTCGTTCATTGAAATTTTGAACGGAGCAGTAGGTAGGTACTCAACTTTACTGGGCGCATAAAGTATTAAAAAGTGATCCTTTGACGTTGGCCCTTTCGCCAAAAATCTGGTCCTTTGGTTATAAAAAGAGGATGGGAGCTGTTTAGATGTAATAAATGACTTATCTGCTATAGGGGAAGGCGGCCTAAAGTCGGCATTATGTTTAAAACGGACAATTTCGTGCATGAAACAATTAACACAGTATCATAATTCTATCCACCTTATTATTTGCTCCATTCAGATAGTCTGGTGCAAGAAGAATTCTATCATGAAATATCATCTTCGATAAAATATAACCTAAGATCTGGTCACCACATGACTATCATTACCTCAATCGTACTGGTTTTCGTTCACCGCTTGACAGCGCCATCTATTGTTCTTTTTTGGAACTAATAATTTGCATGAGCCGCCTCACCCCGCAGATAAAGCCGGCGGAGACATAAATCAGTTCGGAATTCCCACAAAGGCACAATTTGACTGTTATCAAGGCGAGTCCAACGAAAACCCAATGTTTTCCCTTTCATTTCGCTCGCATCATCGTGACTGTTTGTTCCGGTTTTTTCTCGTCTGTGGGTGGGGCAAGATTGATTGCATACTCAAGCACAGGCAGACATGAGAGACGGTAATTAAATGTGGCGATTGTGTGAAATGCCCTTATCATTTGTGCTTTTTCCGGATCGCGGCGGAGAATTGCTGTCGTGTACTTGCTAATGTGACCTGATTCGTGTATTAAATTGGAGAATGTCTAGATGAAAAGGAATGACAACTAGGACCAAAAACAAATATACCTTTAATTTAAATTGCATAATAATTAGCAGCCATTACTTGCCTTTCTGTTTTATTTGTCGTTTGGGCGGTTAGATTACAATACATACATACATAAATCACGCCTATATTCCCGAAGGGGTAGGCAGAGGTGAACTAGCACCCACGTTTCGTCAATTATGTTAGGTCCAATAGGTGGCGTTGCCATTTATCGGGCACAAAAATAGCAGTACATTGCTAGGTGGTATAAGAGGAACGCTGCTGCCCATTCCTCATCACTGATTTATCCTTAGTCGCCTTGTACGACACCCACGGGAGAGATTTGGCGTGGTGACAATAATTGTATTCTACTCTGCCGTCACCACACGGCATTAGATTACAATAACATTATAAAATAGTGATCCCATAATGGTGATGCCATAACGCACGCCGTGTGGTGACCGCAGAGTAGAATACAATTGTCACCACCCCAAATCTCTCCCGTGGGTGTCGTACACCGACCTATACATAGGACCTAACTTAATTGGCGAAAAGTGGATGTTATTTCACGTCTGCCTACCCCTTCGGGAATATAGACGTGATTTATGTAGGTATGTATGTTCAAATCAAAAAGTATATGATGCTTCAATGCGTCATTCTCGTACTGTCTCTAAGAGCCAATTTTACGACTTCCCGTCTGTATGTTAAGAATAGTTGTCCCAAGAAACCCCTTGTCCACTGTTTAAGTGCCGAATAAAATTGTTATCAGCCGCAACCAACCGGCTTCGAACGGCCGAAAGCGCAGCATCTGGGACATACGCCTTTACTGCGGGTTTGTTCACTTGAGTTTATGCGACAATGGAAGCTTTTATAAGCCAAGTGTAGCCATTTCGAGGTATGTCTCGAGTTTTATCATACTTCTAAATAAACATTATCCAGTTCAGTCTTCTTTCACCACTGTGACACTTACTCATAATGCATCATCTGCGAGTAGTTTCCAATTTTTTGGATAAACAAAATTCAAATTCTATGTTCCTCATAAAAAGACGATTCAAATCACTGCGTGTCTTTATAGACACGCTGTAATACAATAAAACATTTAACAACAATAAAACATTTTTTATTGTTGTGTGCTTATGCACACAACAATAAAAAATGTTTCACAAAGAGTTTTGAGTAGAAATGACCATTATACCAGCCCTTTGATGTCCCCACTGCTTGGTCACAGCCTTTCCCTATGGATGGAGGAATATAGGGAGAATAGGCCATAAGTCACCACACTGGCCCAGCGCGGGTTGGTTTGTATTAATGACTGCAGATGCAGCCAACGGCTCAATGTGCCTCCGAAGCACGGAGGAACTCAAAGCAATAAATTTTTCGGTCACCCATCCAACGTCCGGCCTTAGCGTACACTGCTTAGTTCACGCAATCGCGAGCTCCTCGAGGCACCGTAGCAGTGACAAAAAGCAGAAAGTCGTTTTTGAAAGTAGAGGAGACAGGCATAAGCGCCCTATACAAATCTCCACACGGCAATCGGGGCAGACATGCGAAGGGCAGGCCCGGCATACATTACTCACGTGGGAGCCCCGCCCGCCGTCTAGGGCCCAAAATGTTTATTTTATCTGCCATGTAAATGGGAACAAGTTGGGAAATTTGCTCAGCATTCACTTAACTATTGGATCATTACGATTTTATGTGTAATTTAGTTTCAACTATTACATGGAAAGTCTGTTCCATCTAACTTGTCTTATTTGGTAAACAATATTGGCACAACTTTTTTTTTAAATCACCCATTTAAAAATAAAATAATAACAAAGTCAATAATCTATTACATTAAATAGTTATTATAGACTGAAACCTATTAAATCTAGTTATCAGTTGATTTTTAATGCTGCATTTTCAATAAAAAGGTGTGCCAAGATTGTTTACCAAATGGGACAAGTTAGATGGAACAGACTGTACTATCATTTGCTACGATCCTTACATACTTCTTTTGCTGGTTAGAAAAAGAATTTCGAAAAATTATTATTCTGACATTTATATAATGTTAAAATTAAAATCGAATACCTACTTCTTTTGCTTCATCCAATCTCATCGTCTCTTCATGCATGCCCGTCGGTTTGGGAAACTCTTGACTTGGCCCTTCTTAATTAGACTTACAACTTGATTATGAAAGATGCGCCTAGGCCTTCCCCTTCCCATGTCTCCATTCACTTCCGCCATTTAAATCATATTTGTCATTCTCCTTTCATTCATTCTTTCGACGTGACCAAACAATGCGAGCATCGCTTTCTCAATTCTTGTCATCTTCTTTCAAACCACACCTTTCTCTTGATTAGAGAACTGTTGTACAAACTATCGTTCAGTCTTACTCCAGGCGTCCTCCTCAACGCTCTCATTTCTTCTGCATTTAGTCTACTTTCATGCTTCTTCTCCACCACAAGCACCACCAACCTCCTAATTACAATTGGGTCATTTTCTTTGCAATAACAAAAGTATACATTAAGGGCCTGTTTCACAATCGACAAGTAAGATCGAAGTAGCTTACATTGCAGATCATTTGACAGTTGTAATATGAAATATATGTCAATTGAACTGCAAAGTAAGCTACTTCGAACTTACTTGTCGATTGTGAAACAGGTCCTTGGACTACTAAAGATTGCAAAAGTCTTTATTTAGTCTAGAAAAAATGCGCCCAAAACTGGCCCCTAAACGAGTCTGCTAGATTCGCGCCGCTTGCCGTGCAGCACAAACAAAAACAATCCAATATACCAAAATTAACGTCTGTGTTGTGGCTTATTATGTTCTCGCAGAGGCGCGCCTTCCACGACAGCCTCGCCAGAAACGCAGATAATATTTTCTATATTCATTCCTTTTTTCCGCCCGATAATTTACTTGGCGCTTCATTGTTCTTCATTTTCTCTGTCGGCGTCATGTTTTTTTAACGGCAACACCGGATTATGTGTGTTGTATTGCCTGCGGGGTTGATTGAGTCTGTCTCATCTGTAAGCAATTTTATTACTTGGATCTAATTCTCAAATACACTTGCAAGATTATCCCCCGAATACAAAAACGTATTCTGTTTGTATAGTAGTTTGAGTCCTGCTTAACATTTAAGTATTGTCAAAATTGACGGTTTTATATATAATTTTGACAGGTATTGTCCACTTAAGTTTATAAGCAGTGCTCAAAATGTGAGTAGCGTTTTTGTATTCGGGGTCATGACCAACTGTTACATTAAAAACTTGACATTATTTATGCTCTTATTTATCATCATCTTCAACCAGACCAGTGTGTGCTCTTTCTCCACTCTCTTCTGACTCCGTATCCACAACCATCAGCTTCATACATTCCCGCTTCAAGATCATAATTTTTCGAAATTCTTTTTCTAACCACCAAAATCTTTGTTCATACATTGTGGTCTTTCTCTACTTCGACATCCATATAAATTCAATTCCATTTATTTTTGTATCTTCTTAATTCATTCTTACGAAAGTTACGCTGTAAGTTACTACTTAATTTTTCTATCAATAAAATATTGAGAAAAAAAAGTGCAATACAATATCCTACAATAAGCACAGAAATGAAAATATTCATAATCTGTTCTGTTTGCAAAACGTTTTGTAAATTAGTCAGACACTGTTTTACTTTAAATCTATACTAATATTAAAAAGTTGGAGAGTTGGTTGAACGCGCTAATCTCAGGAACTATGGACTCAAATTGAAAAAATATTTTTGTGTTGGATAGTCCGTTTATAGGCTGTGTATGTAGGCTATATAATAAATGCGAGCAAAGCCGCTGATCAACATTAATAGTTTATATGATACCAGTAAATTTCACGCGTTATATTGCAATTTAAATATAAACGAAAACAAAAGGAGAGCGAAGGCGTGGAACACCAAATATTTAGTTAACACAATATTTCGTCAAAATTCATTTTGTCAGTATTTTTATCCAGCACCAGAAAGAAGTAGGGGGTGCTTTGTTTACCGCCAATATTTCGCTGGGACTTGCACAAGAAATCTTGATTGTGCCGCTGCACGATAAAGCAGCCGATCCGTTTAGTGCCATGTGTACAAACAGTGTCGCGGTGATTCAGAACGCTTTGCACTTGGGGTGATGTTTGACGAACAGACGTTGATTTTAATATTTATAGATCGCCATGCGTTTTTGAAGAAAGAAGATTTGGCGGAGATCTGACCCAAAATGTCCCTTATGGCATTTTTTCATTGTGGACAAATTCAAAAGTTTTAATTATTTAAAATTGCCCAATGGCAAGGTTTTGGGAATATATTAAGGAAATCGAATTGAGTTTATTATTCCAATTGTATTAGAATAGATATTTTATTCAATAAGTTGAATATATTACTTACTTCATTACAAAATTAGTACATTCAATTTATTAAATTAGGATACATACATAAATCACACCTATATCCCTGAAGGGGTAGGCAGAGGTGAACTAGCACCCACGTTTTGCCAATTATGTTAGACACCATGTATAGGTCCATAGGTGGCGAGCCTATTGCCATATATCGGGCACAAAAGTGTCGCAGTACATTGCTAGGTGGTATAAAAGGAACGCTGCTGCCCATTCCTCATCACTGATTTATCCTTAGTCGCCTAGTACGACACCCACGGGAGAGATTTGAGGTGGTGACAATTGTATTCTACTCTGCCGTCACCACACGGCAATGTGGGGATGGTGATTGTAAAAATAATCAGTTGAACGTATATATTATGTAAATCTGTTTTATATATTGCACTGTATTGTATCCTTGAATCGATTTGAGTATTTTACTTAATTTATAGAGTTTAATATACTTAGGGCCTGTTTCACAATCGACAAGTCAGTTCTAAGAAGCTTACTTCGCAAATCATTTGACAGTTGTAATATGAAATATATGTCAATTTAACTGCAAAGTAAGCTACTTCGAACTTACTTGTCGATTGTGAAACAGGCCCTTAGTAAAGAGTTTGTAAAGCATTTATTTAGATTGAAAGCACCCAGTTTTGTTCGAACAAAACAAAAAAGAATTTCAATGTAATCCTAAAAGCTACAAAACATACAAAGAACGGTTTCATGTGCACCTTCATAAATATCCGTTGGTCCCTTCCTCCGAAGATAACTCCGTCTTACGACGAGGTACAAAATAAAGGTTGTCACTCGGAAAAATCCCGGGCGCGAAGATATCTATCGCTTCTCTAAAGTGTTATAGGAAAATAAACCTAAGCCCGAATAAGTTTGATATTATTATGAAATGTATGTTCATAATACAGAAGGATAATATGATAAGATATCGGAAATGGGCTTTGTCTATCAATTGGAACCGCTTAAATACTATTTGATTTTTTTTAACTGGAAATGTAAGTCAAAATAGACAAACTTATTTTAAGTTTAATGATATCATCGACGTCGACCTAGAAAGAGGTGGAGAGACGATCTGAAAGCTTAATGCAAGACAGAGGTAGAATTGGCTCGGGATTGCTCGAGAAGGAGGGTAGGGTGATGGGTATTAACATCTACATTTCGACAGCCTATATGACAAAGGGTGAGCCTATTGCTATCTACCGGGTGCGTAAATCGCAGTATACATTAAATAGTTACAAGAAAGAACGCTCTCTTTTAACCACTAGTCTAGCCTAGCTTTTGACGGCCGCCTTGGTCGAATGCTCAGATTGCTGGGTATTGGCCAAGAGGTCCCGGGTTCGAATCCTGGTAGGGGCAAACTTTGTGATGACCACAAATGTTTGTTTCCGAGTCATGGTTGTGTATATGTTTATGTAGTATATTTTCAACATTTATATACATAATTATATTAAAAATATGTCCGTCATCTAGTATCCATAACACAAGTGCTTAGGCTACTTACTTTGGGCTAGATGATAGGTGTGAGTGTAAAAAAAAAAAAAAAATTGTATTCTGCTCTGCCGTCACTACCGTCACCACTTTTGTAATTGTCATAAATAGTTGTGACAGCATCAGAAAGCGTTGTCAGTAGAAGAACTACATAGAACTTCTTCGCGCTGCAGATACTGCAAACCAATGAAGCAATTTACGACTTACCCTCAAATCGCCCAAACTGTGCATGGCTTCCGATAATAGCCTTACGGAGCAGACAAAGCTAAAAACAAATACGAGTGGAGATAAGTGCCAGAGAACGTAAAGTAATCCAGGGGGCGAAGCGATTTGATGGAGAGGGCAGCTCGTGTGGCCGTCGCCTTACATTTATATAGAGGGGATACAACGAAGTGCACTAGAAAAACAACGAGAAATTCCGAATTTTATACACGGGAAAGTATCAAATTAGATAAAGCTTTGGATGTGCTATCAATTGGCCATAAGACATATTTCTGAAACATTTAGGCTAGAGTTCACCAACGTTTAAACAGGCAATTATTATATAATCGTTGGTTTTTGATATTTATATATATGGAAGAATTGTCAAAAACTGGCTTTTAATCGCTTGTTTTACGTGTCAGTGAACTCCAACCTCAGTCTGTTTAATTTTTTCCGTTTTACGCATAATATAAACTGGTATTCTACTTAGGCAAAGGCCGTGACTTTTGCAATAGAGGGCTCTCTCTCATTTTCCATCAATATTCAGCGGTGTAGTGACGATTTAACGGAAGATCTAGGTATAGGTTGAGTAGTAGAATATACCACAGCATTTTTGATGCATGCAGACTCATTGTCACAGCACTGAGTACTTCTGTACTGATGTATGAAAACGGGCTTGTTCTCCGAGTCCCTCTGAGACTTGTCAAAAATGCAGGTAATGCACATCACTTGCATTGTAGACAAGTATTTAAATTTGCGTCATCAACTTCACGAACAAACTAATTTCAAACTACCGTCTCTGCTACTATAGCCATATATCAGCGCTATACAAAATCTGTACGCCTATAAATTTTTGGATCGATAACGCATCTCTTTAGAATTCCTCTACCTCGGCGTCGTAAGATCTGAAGGAACCTTAAGCCCCCCTTTGGCCGAATCTTATAAATTGGAGGGTGCCACTAGTGTGTACATCGGCGCATTGCTTTGTGTCGAGAGTGTGGGTCTGTAGTGGCATCTTTTGGAAATGTGGGTCTAATTAGTTTCCCACAAGACCTTTATTATTATTTTTTATTTCATTATATTTATTATTTTAACAATTAAATTCTTCTTTTTCTCGATAGAGAATTCTCATAATATAGCTACTGTAGTCAAGAAGAACCTCATGTGGGGCTTTCCTGACATTATAATAATTATCGGGTGCTAGTTCACCTCTGCCTACCCCTTCGGGGATATAGGCGTTATTTATGTATGTATGTATAATAATTATCATAGTTTTCATAGTGCCATGTTTCCAGATAAATAACAAGGCAGGAAAAATAACTCACACCTATCATCTAGCCTAAAGTAAGTATCATAAGCACTTGTGTTATGGATACTAGATGACGGACATATTTTTAATATAATTATGTATATAAATGTTGAAAATATACTACATAAACATATACACAACCATGACTCGGAAGCAAACATTTGTGGTCGTCACAAAGATTGCCCCTTCGAACCCGGAACCTCTTGGACAATACTCAGCAATCTGAGCGTTCGACCAAGGCGGCCGTCAAAGATATTATAATAGTTAAAAAAAAATCAGAATACTATTAAGTAGTTCTTACTAACCGCACTGCATCTCCTAGGTAAGCCTAGGTCTACCACTCATTGCCTATGGCAAATGTGGGTGAAATGATTTAGTTATTTTAAAGTCGTCATTCTATAGCCTTGTTGTGTATGATTCGAATCTAATTAAATCGTATTTTCAACTGTACGAAATCACTCTCGGGGGACATGTTTCGTTCCCCAATCGGGTTCCCTGAAACGGATATATTCAATTAAAAGGAACACCTCTCAGCTGCATTATTTATTCTAATCCCGGCTCTTGGCGGTGCCATACCAAGCCGTCACTAAGAAGGTTTTTCAATAAAATATTAACTCTTCGGGGTAAGGGGCCGATGAGGATTAGCAAGGCGTTGTTGCTATGTCTGCTACGGTAAAAGCAACCGTACGTGCAGATTTATTTCTTAGAAGAAGTTGTATACAGTTTCCAAATTTTCGCTATTGTATGTATTCAACATTGTGAAAAAATACGTCATATAGTTACAAAGCTTACTGATTTTGAAATAGAATAGATACCAACATGCTTAAATATACAAGGCTCACCCAGGGCAAATACCTTAATACTCTACACAATTTTTAAGGCCTATTGCCACTTGTCAAGCATTTTAATTGCACTATTACTTAGTGGTAAACCAGGAATGCTGCTTTCCATTCCTCGTCATCTTGTACGACACCCGCAATTGTCACCACTCCTTAATATTATATTTTGACAATAATAATTGAATTCTGGTCTGGCGTCACCACGCGGCTTGAAATAAACAGAAAATAAGTTGCAGTTCGATTATCTAGAGCCAAACCGTTGTCTATTAAGTAATGATTCTTATCATTACATAGTTTTTTTTTATTAACGACAAAACTAGGTGTGCTTAAGGATTGGTCTTTTCCACCTTACTTGAGTCCAATTTACCTCGAGTGGTGGCACGATATCGCAAAAAACTGGAAGCTCCACCGCAGTTCGTAACTACGCAGCCACCACCCGTCTCGGTGTCAGCTTACTGTGAGAGAGACACAATTTAATTGTAACAATTGTAAATGTATGCCGGCTTTTCTCCTCTCCACCCCAACTGCGACGGTAAGAGAAAAACAACAGCCTGATACGACTTAAGAAGTATACTGTCTTCGTCTAATGAATACGTATTTGGTTGAGCGTTGTTTGTGGTTTTAGCAGCAGTAGTGCGTTAAGCAGCGATGAGTGTTTACTTATTTTGTGTTTATTGCACAATGCCTTCTATGCTGGCCTGGGAGCTAACAAATAACGTAGAATAGGCCAGCCCCAACTCATCCCATCGTGTCTTAAACAGTCGACTAAGGGAGATTGCCCGGTGTAGACCAATAAGCACCTCGGGGCACCCGAATGGTGGAGGGCAAACCACCAACAATAACCCAAAGAGGGTTGGTGTCAGACAGGCGGCCGGCTGTAAAACCTAAGCTAAAACTTTGAGCAGTATGGATTGGAATGTTGTCATTCTAATCACTCTCTCCGTTCATGGGTCTCTCGACATGGTCAGTTCCGTCTCTTTTCTATACATTCATTCATCACTAGCACCATTACGGTGGGATGGATTATATGAATCAAAAGGGAGTGGATGGTTTGATGACGTCTGGCCGATATGAATGGAAGAGGAAACATACTGCGCCGACCTCAGATAGATATGCTAAAAGCATTCTGTCGTGGTCTCGTGGGTTGTTATGATTATAACAAAATTATATTAAGAAATAGGAGTAATTGCCCAGGGTTCCGCTTCTATCACCTAACGAGCTACTGTGATTTAAGTTACCGATTGATGGCAATAGGCTCGTTAAAATTTCGTCGCCAATGTTTTAGGTCTATCGAAAAGTGCCGGTTTTATAGTAAGCGTCGCCACAGCGAAATTCTAATGAAAGTTCTCAATCGTTAATCCCCCTTCATTGCGTATTCCCTCCAGCAAGAGTTATCTGTCCAAACGTCGCGAGCACAGATCCAGAGAAGATGCCAAACTGTTTTTCTGACTTTTCAAAAGGTCTCCCGATTTTTGCATGAGTAATTTTTTGTCTGTGTGTCTTTGTTTGAGATTCGCCAATCGTTAATTTTTTTCTAAGCCTCTGTCACTAGCAGTTGCTGGCTTTGTCTCTCTGATTTAAGGGTTTGAGCTTTGATGTGGGCGATAATTAATGGGTTTGTTTATATTTCGTTTTGGAGTCCTATCTAACTGACTGAACTTTCAAGACAGAAAAAAATTGATAAGATCGTGGCAGCTGGCCAGGCGGACTTAAAAATAAATCTTACCACCAATCAGATTGAGTGCAAATTTGTACTTTCCTGGGGATCGAACCCGGGACGTCGAGATCTAATTCCAGTGGGCAGTGGCTCGGCCTGCAATTCCGCAAACTAAGCATTGTTCGATAAGGCCAGTCATTGGATGGGTGATCAAAAATTTTTTATCTCGAGTTCCTCCGTGCTTAGGAAGGCAAGTAAATTGGTCCCGGCTGCATCTACAGTCGTTAATACCCACCAACCCGAATTTAGCCAGCGTGGTGGATTATGGCCCATTATCCCTATATTCTTCCAAACATAGGGAAGGCCTGTGCTCCAGCAGTGGGAACATTAAAGGGCTGGTGATGAAGTTGAAAAAAATAAAAAAGAAGTTTTTATTGAATCTTAGTAAGTCAACCGAGGTCATCAAACATAAATTATGAACACGCATTTCAAAATTCATAAATATTTGCCCGGTTATGCCGCGGGCGTGGAAACTGCTCAATTTTATTAGGCACCTAGTCGGCAGCCATTAGTCTATTGCGGTCGTTTTTGTGCGAGAGGAGGGAATATATAGCTGCGGGCGTTATCGCAAACTGATAACACTGTCCGGGCTATCGCGTTATTTTGAAGTGTTGTACCAAAATTCACTGTTAGAAACAAGCGCTCTTTTGTTTCTGTGCCAGGCTAGCTTATTTCAGCCGAAATCAGAACGGCTAATAATACGTCTCAATAGCATTATATGACGACAACACTGGAGAGTGCCTTGTGGTGATGGCAGAGCAGAATACCCACCACCACCCCGGGGTGTCATACAAGGCGCTTAAGGGTTAAACAATGACGAGGAATGGACGGACAGCTTTCTGCTTTCTTGTTATATCACCCACCAAAACTCTACTGGGGCTTCCGTGCCCGATAGATCCTTGGCGAAATGTGAAAGTTAATACACCTCTACCTACCCCTAGATAAATAGGCGTTATATTGTATATTTCTTATGTTATACTAGTTGACTCACATAAAACATGACTGACTGTGTTACCGTTTGCTTTAGGGGTGCTGGTAAAAAACACCTCGCTATGATTTGTCCTTTTATAGTACTATATAGAAAAAAATTGACAGCCAGCCGAGAGGCGCTCACTGTTGGGCATAAGCCTCCCAACGGATCTCCAAGTCAATAGATCCCGCGCTGCCCACATCCAGCGGCTTCCCGCAACCTTCACCAGTAGGCTTATTCCCCAACTTTTTTTGACAGTTGAAAGTGATGATCACCGAACTATTTACGTATCCATTACTACTTTACTATGATGCTATTGTGACACTTGTCCTGTGATAACAGCAATGTATTAGTAAATAGTTCGGTGATCGCTTCCAACTGTCAAAAAAGTTAGGGAATAGGCCTACAGATCGTCTGTCCACATTGTGGCCTACCAACGCTGCGCCATTCGAGGACCTTTCCGCCCCAACGGCCGTCAGTCCTCCTCGCAATGCCCTGCCCAATGCCACTTGAGGTCCACAATTCTTCGGGCTATGTCGGTGACCTAAGTTCTCCTGGGGATCTCATAATTTCAGATATGGTCACGTAGCGAAACACCGTGATAGCCCTCTCCATCCAGACCAGACGTACAGTCAGCATCTTAAGAAGATAACTACTTTAGACCTCTGTCATTCCAACGATAGCGCATGCTCATTTATAGTTGCTTCCAATTTTTAAACAACTACCTATTCTGACAAGGTATAATTTCTGATATGACCACATAGGGAAACACCGTGCTAACCCTCTCCATCCAGACCAGACGTACAATATTTATGCAAACATTAAGCAAATAGCCGCTTTATTTGCCAGGCATGCCGCACGCACCGCTGCTTGCGGACCATAAAGTGTTATACCTAATCTGTTGCCAGAGTACGCTACGTAACGACAGTTTGATACAACTTTACAAGTTCGTCGTCGGGATAAAGTTGGTCGTTTAATGGACAACGCGACGTATTTACTGCTGTGTCAACCGAAAAGAAATATAGATTTTTAGTCGGCAAAGCTGAGTCAAGATACTGCTTAAATTACGGATGTACGATTGTTGTTAGAACGCTTGTGTTAGAAAGCTTGTGTTAGAACGCTTGTCTAGACTTGCTGGGAAAATTGTTAACTACAAAATTAGGTTACACACATTTCTATCTAGAAATTTGAAATTGATTTTATCTATTTTTTTGTGAAGTAGCGCACTCGCGATTGCGTATGCCAAGCAATGTACGCTAAGGCCTGTCATTGGGTGGGTGACTAAAAATGTTTATGTAATGTTTAAATTATCTCGAGTTCTTCCGTGCTTCGTTCGGATGGCTCATAATCTGAGAACAGAGCAAGAAGAAGATAAGTGACTTAATAGCAAGCGTAATCGATCTTCTGGGAATATAAATCCTTCTGGTCCGAATGGTGGAGGGCAAATCACCAACAACAGCACACTCAAAGAGGGTTGGTTCCAATCACTCTCTTCGTTCATCGATCTCTCGACATGGTCCTTTCCGTCTCTTTTCTATATTCATTCAACGCTAGCACCTCTCCGGTGTGATGGATGATATGAATAAAAAGGTAATAGATGGCTTGATGATGTCTGACCGACATGAATGGAAGAGCAAATATACTATGCCGATCCCTGAAAGACAGGGAACAGGGCAGGGAGAAGAAGAAGAAACACGCTTTGTATCGGAAGACTCAATTTTAATGTCGGTTCAAAACATTCTATCTGTTTATCACAAGTGACACATTAGCAAGCGTAATCGATCCTCTGGGAACACAATTCCCAATGGATTCCTATTCTCAACTATTATCAGTGCTACTAGGAATTCACCAGCTAATCAATTACTCTGTTGTGTATTTGGCTTTATTGACATCAGCTAGCCGTTGTTAACTAGATCTAAATCCGTTCCGTGACCTTGTAACTAAATAAGGTTCCGTTAGTTAACGTCCGGGAAACTAAATTACTTTCCTGGGAGAGAATTCCCGGCCGAAGGGATTTCTTATCTTAATTTCACACCGTTCGAATGGCGAAACCAAGCCACTGTAGAAAGAGAAAACCTTTTTTTTCCGTAGTCTGTGAAATAGATATATAATAAATTATGTGAAAAATTTGAACGTTTAAAAAGTTTTGTCTAGAAGACCCAATTACTCTGGCATAGTTTCCTGGGTTTTAAATAATTTTTTTACTTCTCATGCTCTGAAAGTGCTTATTTGTGCAGGATATAGGCTGCACAAAATCGAATTTTGTGCTCTAGAGCATTAAAGTATATACTCATAAATGTGTCTATATTAAGGCAAAGAAAATGAGCCATGCAGCCAAACACAATAAGAAATTCAGAGATAGAATTTGTTATTTTTTAATATTTACCTAAATTTATTTGCCTAATGGTTTTTTTAAGACATAAAAGATATTAAAATTTTAATTCAAGTAGGTGCAGTAGGTTATTAAATTAATGTAAGAAAATTATTATTTCAAAATTAATTTAATACTTGGCTGTATACGTCTGCAGCCCAAGCTTAATATCAATGGGAAAAACAATTTCCTTCAGTATTCAAAACTGTACTAATTTTAGTTTGAATTTTAAGAAATATTATGATGAACTACTGTTTTATTTCCTCGCAATCGAAGTGAAAAGCAGAGTTTCTAACTCGTCCACAAAACCATTTTCATCCTCGACATTACTCGGTCAGTCTCGGACAAAAATGATTCGTTTTGTGCACTTGATGGAAAATCTACTAATGTCTCACCTGACCATAAAGTGGACTTTTCCGCATGCTACGCGTACGGTAAATCCCACTTCCTGTTCAGGGGGTGACATAAAACTATGATCTTGCCTCAGGCGATAAAAAAGAAGGCCGCAGATCGCATAATTATTTATCAATTATTTGCGATCTGAGATATTCTCTGTTTTATCGCCCTTGGTGAATAATGTACCATTTTTACAGATACTTCTGTAATGATACTAATAAAATTGAATTTATTTATTGATGGCACTGCCGTCTAGGACTTATAAGTTATTCAGGTGGCTAACCAATTCACTTTGTTTTAGGGCTGGTTTTTTGATGCATAGTTAACTCAACCAATTGTGGAAAATTGTTACTAATTATTGAATATCAGCCTGATAATAAATCATTAGTCATTTCAGTCTGATACCATTAGTAACATTTTTAGTTACTAATGGATAAATATCAGTTTGATATTGTTACTAATTGTTAAATATCAGTCTGATATGTAACCATTAGTAACACTTTTAGTTACTAATGTTACTAATGGATAAATATCAGTCTGATATTGTTACTTATTGATAAATATTCGTCTGATATTTAAAGATAAGTAACAATTTTTAACAACTGGGTGAGTTAACTATGGCTCAAAAAACCGGCCCTTAGATGGACAAATCTAGAATACTCACCAACCCGCACTGGGTCGTGGTCGGTTAGGTATGGTTTTTCCTATGAAAGGAGACACGCTACCAAAAAGTAATAATAATCTTTCCATATATTTTATTTATACACTGATGACAAATAACTCAATTATTTCCGGGTTTTTATTTGGGAAATATTATTTCCAGTCACCCATCCGATGAGCGCCTTTAGCTAACGTTCTTGGTTTGCGCAATTGCAGGCCGAGCCACTGTTTCGAGAAACAAAGAAAACATAATGTAATACTCCCAAAGCATTGACCATATTTAAGTAGTAAATTTTCGGTCACCCACCCGGTAAGTGGCCTCCGCGAATCCGACTTTGTTTCCGCAATCGCAAAGCAAACTCTTTCAAGATCGCCAGCAAACTCTATCAAGCGAAAGATGCAATCATAAAGATGCAGTCAATGCGGCGTGTCAGTCTGTCCGTCGTAAAACGTTTTATTTATTGGAGTAATTTTTATCTGTCCGATGTCCGGTTGTGGTGTGGTGTCTGTCAGAAGCGAATGATTAATTCGCTGTCTGGAAATTATAGCTGATCTTATCGGTGCTTCGAAATGACTGTCGTTATGATGCTAGGGGAATAATGTGCATTGGGCTCGTAAATTGACTGAGTTAGGTGAAAAAACAAAAGAAAAAAATGTTTATTTCAATTACAAACCATTTGTTATAAATAATTATTAGTGGTATCGGTCCTTGTAAGTTACCGCTCTTACTTTTTCGTTTTAAATATAAACGCCTGCTATGTTTGTGTTGTGTTTGTTTGTAATTGAGTCTGGTATGTTGTGTATGTTTATTTTAAGTGAGATAGTGTTTGAGTAATAGTTCTTAATTTGTTTTTAAACATTTATTTGCAAAATTACGTCGAATGGTAACGTCAAAGTAGAATAGAGTTCTTACCAGTCCTGCGACACCCCGTGGGTGTCGTTAGAGGTGACGAAGTTTTCTCGCACGGTGACGAGTTTTAAAAGCTTTTCTCCGTAGAGTCTCAAACATCCATGCTAGCATGGGAGCGAAAAAATTATGTGGACTAAGGGGGATTGTCTGGTGTATACCAATAAGCATTCAATGATGGTGGGTAAGCCACCAACAAATATATTTGAATTTCTTTCTGAAAAAATAAAACTTTGTTGCTAATATATTTTTACTTTCTCTCTACACAGAACTATGTTACCTATGTTACAACTAAAAACTATTTTTTAAACTATACTTCTATTAATTTTTTTATTAATTAATATTTTCAACGAAACTGCTTAGGTATCAATACAGCTATACTTACCTGTTAGGCGATAGATGGGAGTGACATATGATTGTAATGTATTATTAACGAATAATTTTCTTCTCTTCCAGTGGAAATCGCGGTGGGGAGTCGTCACGAAGCTTTCTCCAGCTGCAGGTGAGTCTAGAAAAGGGATAATTATATAGGTCAATAATAATAATTATTATATACCTCAATGGAATAAGGTTAGAGATAAGCCTAGAACTTGGAATTTGGTTCTATAAGTAAGCGGATAAGAGACTGGCAGATCAAACATATGCGTAGTTTTGTCTGTCCTATAATTACGTATAATCTGTCTTATTAATTACACAATAAAGGCATATAGTCTTTAAAAGGATTTCCTTATGTTTGAACAACGAAAGCCTGTCACCAAACCAAACACCAAAACTTAGACTGGCATAGTGTTAAGGAAAGTGTTCTACAAAACCATGATTGCAGTGTGGTGACGGCAGAGAAGAAAACAATAATTGACACCACCCCTACCTTTGTCGCGGGTGTCGTACAAGGAGAAAAATGGATGGCAATAGGCTCGCCACCTGGAACCTGACCTGATTGGCGAAACGCGGGTATTAATAAAATTCACCTCTGCCAACAGAGGCTTGTTCTGTAAGAAAAGTATCGTAACCGCACAGAGTATAATTACTCAATCGCGTAGATAAGTGAGTAAGAAACCAGTACATTGATCACTTTATTGAATCCACAAGAGAAATTTTATTCTGTGAGAACACAAAACTATCTTAACGGTTCAGAATATAATTACAAAATTGCGTAGGTAAGTGAGTAACCCTTTTAGAACGTCGTGTTTCGATAACGCCCCGCCGACGTTCCGCCGAACAGCAATTAGTGTCACGATACGATCGGCTCGGAACGATGTCGTAACTCGCGCACTAAGCAGTTTTTAACTCCTCAAGTGGCGTAAGGGCCGGTTTGTGGAGGAAACGTTTCCTCCACAAACCGGCCCTTACGCCAAAGCTAAAAGGACAATGCAACTTTTCCTTTGACCAGTGGCCCAAAAAAATTAAACCTGTTGCACATAACTGAAACCTGGGCTAAACGTTAGTACTAATCATCCATGGCAACTTTTACTATGGGGCCAAATAAATCTATCCTGGTAAAAAAAATATACAGGCTAACAAATGTTTAAAAAAAATATATGACTTCAAACATTTGTTAAGACTGTATATTTTTTTCCTAGGATAGATCTTATTTAGCCTAATAGTAAAAGTTGTTATAGATGATTAGTACTAACGTTTGGCAAAGGTTTCAATTATGTACATCGGGTTTCATATTTTTGGGCCAATCGGTTGCATTGTTCTTTATTTAGACGATTTTAAGATTGTCAATTTGTTATTGCGAAAAAATTGTGGTTAAAAAATGTTCGAAAAATTATAGTCCTGATGTGGGAATTGAATCCGCGTTCTGCGCAATCCGGGAAGATGCATATAATACTTGGCCAGCAAGGACGTTAGTTAACTTGCCGAAAGTCGTACGTTTCTCGCATCAAAACTATAGTTTTTAAACTTTTTCTAATCACAATAATCTTTGTAATGATTTTCATAACATGTACAAAAAATTAAGAATGTTTTTTTTTATTTAAGTATTCCAATTATATTTCCCTAGAAAGATTCTGGTGGTTAGAAAAAGAATTTCGAAATATTCTAACCACCAAAATCTCTCTAGTAATTTTTCTAACATTTATATAATGTTGAAATTAAAAACGCCGTGTGGTGACGGCAGAGTAGAATACAATTGCCACCTCCCCAAGTCTCTCCCATGGGTGTCGTACAAAGCGACTAAGGATAAAACAGTGATGAGAAATGGGCAGCAGCGTTCCTCTTATACCTACCAACTAGCAATATACTGCGACTTTTGTGCCTGATAAATGGCAATAGGCTCGCCACCTATTACTTGGGACGTAACATAATTGGCGAAACGTTGGTGCTAGTTCACCTCTGCCTACCCCTTCGGGGATATAGGCGTGATATATGTATGTATGTATGTATGAAATTAAAATCGAATAGTATATTTCCCTAGTTGGAACACGATGAAAATGAACTTAGCGGAAAATGGCGCAGAGATCGATAAGCGACCAAATATTTTCACAAAACAAACTGTTGGCTTCTGATGTATTGAAAACTGTGCTTATGAAGTTTTGTCTAACATTATTTAACAAAATTAGAATTTTAATCGTAAACCAGAAGTAATTAACTATTTATCAGCTGTAGATATGATTCTTGTTATAATATAAATAGGTACTTTTATAAATCTTATACCTGGTCTACTACCTAATACTGTTTATTTAGAATATTTTAAAAATTACTTTGCATTTTATTCATTGGTTTAACAATGTTAGATAAACTAATAGCACAGAAATGAAGCAATGAGAACATGTTATAAGATAGAAAAAATACTTAAAAAACTAATAGACAGCTATTTTTCTCTAACGATAAAAATATCCACAGTACTAATAATAATACATATTTGTACTTTCATTTTCCATGGTGTAAGGAAAACATGTATAAAGCCGCAACACTATTGTATCATGGTTTTAATCTAACCTTCAATCTCTCCTAATCTTCATTTAAGTAATATATTTCCACCAATGTCTACCTTGTTTTGCTTATACGCTGTTAATTAGCAATTTCCCAGTTTCCAGCGCCGTTGACGGAAACGACCAATCGTTAAATAGGAGAAAGGAATTTATTTCCATGATTTACGGATATGTTTTCCATCATAAAATGTTCATTTTAATTCGCTTCATTTACGGCGCTGCGCTTGGGCCTCGCGATTTAGGGTAGATAACACGGGGGTTAGGTCGTGGCCTAAGAGATGAGTGGTTAGCGGGTAATTTATTCATAAAATCTGTCATTGTGCCAAAATGTTTCCAACACTCAATATCTTTATCTGTATTGCAAAACCATAATGTACGTACGATAAGGTGTTACAATAATAAAGATATTTGGACACATTTGGACTACACATTTCATTAAATGTATGGTCAAAATATCTTTAGAAATATGCAGTCATATTTAGAATGCTATTAAACATTGTAGTTGAATATTATTATATTCGATATGAAGTGTAAATTTACTTTCAACACAGTTGTATTTTTTTACACCGAGTTATGAATTATTATTGCATTGGGAAACAAAATTAAAGTTTATATAGGTACGGAGTAGACAAAATTTTATAGACGTCTATAAAATAGTGTAAATGTCCACTAATTTTCAGTTATATTCATTATGCTTAAGCTCTTCACTTGAGGTATAACATGATGACCCACAAAAACGAGTTAAAATTAGTTTTGATGAAATATTTCCGTCCTTGGTAAAACATCGTAAAACATTAACAGAACATAATTTTAATTGCCTGCAGCTATAAATCGTTTTCATTATTTATTCAAGGTGAAGATGGTGGAGATTTTAATTGAAAGACTGCTCTTCAACACCGAAAATGCAACTATGTATGACTTATACATACGCCCATAGTTTTAACACGTGTTTTTAGAGTGACACGGGGAGACGTGACTCCTAATCATCATCATAATCATCACCAGCCCTTAAATGTCCCCACTGCTGGGGCACAGGCCTTCCCTATGGATGGAAGAATATAGGGAGAATGGGCCATAACCCACCACGTTGGCCCAGTTCGGGTTGGTGGGTATTAACGTCTGCAGATGTAATAAATTTTATGGTCACCCTTCCAACGGATGGCGTACATTTCTTGTCTTGACGATTCATGAGTGTATTGTAATCATAACAGATATGAATAAACGAATTTTGATTTGAATTGAAAAAAAAAATGACCAGCGTTAGCGACATTGCTCAGTTTACGCAATCTCAAAATGAGCGCGCTATGTCACTACGCTATCGAGCTCCTTCTTCCGAATATGCGAGTCTAATCCATAAAAGTGATTTTATTTCAACTTTGGTAGTGCTCGTGCTAAAACAGGAAAACATTTTATATTATCTGGTCTAATGAATAAAAAACTCTATTCTTATCCAGTGACACTTGTAATTAGTTTGTAGAATCAAAATATTTTAATTGAGTCACGTCTCCGGTACTACCAGGGGTCGTCTCGGCCCATAAATAACTCGAACAAATTAAAAAGTCTGAACAGGGATATTGCGCTGCATGAGCTCGATGTATGCGGCAATGTTCGCTACATAGGGTACTTTGCGATTTATTCGAGTTACAATGGGGTTAATGGACGGGAGACTGGTAATTTCGTTTAGTTTTAAAGGAAGCGTGTTGGAAGTTGCAAATGCAATTTACGTATCCTAAGTACAGCGTTTAAACGCTTATTTTATATCGAATCTATGTAAAATAGTATTAGAGTTTAGTTTAGACTGGTTGCTAGAAGTTTATTACATCTCGCAGTGATGCACCAGTCTTCATATCGCATATTTTTTGAATGAATGTTTTTTTTTCGCCACCAGACCAGGAAGTGTTAGTGAAGTTACAGGGCTTGTATTAATTATACAACGTGCATACCTGTTTTTATTATATTTTTTATGTAGAGTTTGCTTACTTCTGAGTCGATATATTTGGTGTTAAGGACAAAAAATGTCACAACATTTCACGTATCCACCTTGCCCACTACATAACGTACGTTCCGCGCCCAGCTGTCTTCTCGCGTTGCAGACAACACAACTCGCAACCCTTATTCTCTAACCGATGACACGCAAATAGCTACCACCCCCTTATGCCACAAAAAAGCATATTTCAAACACCATAGCGCTCCCGCCGCTTGACGAGGCCATAAATAAAATATCCCCACCACTGCCCCTGTCCCCGAAGTCCCGGTTATGACTTACGGGACCCCTCTAAGACGCCAGGAATTCAAATTACAGATTTTACGAGGTCGGATCTTCTTAATGTCACGTTGAGGGGTTGTTGTAAGTAGTGTAAAAACGTTGCTCGTCCGCGGATACGTTTTAAACCCGCCCCCCTCTCCCCTTTTTCTTTGGGGGATGGCGCAATTTAAAAATAAAGCGATTTCCGTACGTCACAAAGTGGAAATTGCCAAGACATCTTCATAACATGACAATAATAGGCAAATGAGGTTTCGTGTAAATCCCTTGCTGGAATGAGAAACAGCTGAGGGCGAAGGACAATGTTGAGATTGATGAAACAATTTATCGAATTGTTTTACATTTTAAGAGTTTATAGCGGCTACGTCATACCACCTAACACTGACAAAGAGTCGAGAAATAGTTGATCAGCAAAAACTGTGACAGCTCAAGTTAACAATTGAGTCCAAACCTTAGTGACAAGGCGGAACGAGATTAGCAACACCTGAATCACTGTTACAAAGTTTCTGGCAGAACTCAGAATATATAAAAGATCCGACGATGTACAGCCGGGCCGCGATCTCCGAGCGCACACCTGGCTCGGAAGAAGATCTTTCCTTTTCAAGGGCAACATGAATGATGAATTTAATCAAATGATTAAATCATCACTAATTAAAAATTAATCAAAACTAGACCTAGTTTTAAATTGACTTTTTTTTGTATTAAGTACTCAGTAACGTTACTTGCCATCTCTGAGTACGGCAGTTAAAACACTTTTTTGTAATACCACCGAAAATGTCTAATTAATTTTTAAATTGGATTTTGCAAGCTGGTGCAGTTCGTATGGTGCAGCTCAAATAAAACAAATTGGGCATTTCGAACTCGGCGCCACGTTCCTTCCATTGTAAATAGAATGAATGCATTTTTACGAGTGCTCTCGTGAACTACAGTCCGTAAAACGAGGCTGTCGTCATCTTTGTCTAATGGTACGGTGGCAAAGCGAGACGGAATCAGAGGATAAATGGTAATCAAAAATAGATTTAAAAAATGTTATGCTGGTCTTATAGTAAATGCAAAGAACGTTTATTACAAGTGTTTATCATTAACTAATTATACATACATACATACATACGTCACGCCTTTCTCCCACAGGGGTAGGCAGAGATCATTTCCTTCCACTTGCTACGATCCTTACATACTTCTTTTTTCTCATCAATCTCTTCATGCATGCCCGTCGGTTTCGGGTACTCTTGACCTGGCCCTTTTTCAATAGACTTTCAATTTGATTATGAAAGATCCGCTTAGGCCTTCCCCTTCCCATTTCTCCATTCACTTTCGCCATGTAAATCCTTTTTATCATTCTCCTTTCATCCATTCTTTCGACCAAACCATGCGAGCATCCCTGTCTCAATTCTTGTTATGACATCTTCTTTCAAACCACACCTTTCTCTTATCACACTGTTATACAATCGGTCGCTCAGCCTTACACCAGCCATGCTCCTCAACGCTCTCATTTCTACTGCATTTATTCTACTTTCATGCTTCTTCTCCCACACCCAACTTTCACTTCCATACATTAATGTCGGGACCAGTACTCCATTATGAACAGCCATACGAGCTTCTCTGGACACGCTTTGGCTGTTCATAAAAGTTTGCAAAGTTTAATAATAAATGACAAAGTACGTATATCTTTATATAATTCAGTGAAATTGTATCATTTACTTACAACTCTTTTAGCTAACTAGGTTCGTCATGTGACGACATAATTAGATATAAATATAATGTGAATGGCACGAAATAGATGCTTGTCCATTCTACATCATCACAGAAAAGCATCCGTTACCAAACATAATTATGCCTTATGTCTGAAATAAAATGAAACTTCCGAAAAAGAGGGCAGAAAATATCGAAACATTATTATAATTATAATCCTAATGCATAACAATTACAGAAATATTTCAATTTTGTTGCCATCCTTTTCTTTGTAATGCTTATTTTAACATTATATTATTTGTCCAAATAAAAATCAGATAATAACGCAACTTCGGATTTGTCCCAGCTCCCCCGAATCACGTGGTCACCCTGACTCTCAAGTTGGAAGTTTTCTCATCTCATTCCCTCAATTTATAGTTCCGCGAGGCCTATCCATTTCATCGCGTCATTAGCATTACGGGTTCCGTGCGTCCCATTTGAATTTTATTTTCGGGAATCGCCTCGCATTATAATCGTGTTGCTATCGGCGCAGAAGGGATGTTTTTGGAGATTTATTAGTTTACTAGAACAGAGAGAAGAAAAGTTATTAAAGTGAATGAATGAACCTAATTATTTTAGATTGCCAAAGTTGTTTAAAAGTTCAATATTTTGGTCATACGCGTCCAATACACTTTGGCCTGTTACTTCATCATTATCGACATCCTTTTAATATCCCCAGTGCTTGAATACAAAACCTGGAGAATCTATACTAGGTTTAGGTACAACGTATGGAAACATATAGAAGACATAAATGGTTGCCCTAATCAATTATTGTAATTTTAACTATACTCCGTAGAATCTCGAAAATTTCGGTAATATATTACTTGATTAGACAATATGCTGCTGTCCATTACTCATCTCTGTCTTAACCCTTGGTCGCCTTTTACGACACCCATGGGTGAGATTGGGGGTGGTGACTTTATATTCTACTCTTCCGTCACCACACTGCTAATAACACAAATAAAATCTAAGTTCTTTGTAAAGTTTTAACTAATAAACTAGGAACGCATCAGCTCAAAAACACACCAATATTCATGCTATGATATACACCATCAGTTTTAGTAGTTCCCAAATAGAGATAAATTAATCTGCGCTTAGTTCACCAATCAAGTTCCGCTTATTCGGTTCTGTACCGCTAATCAGGCGCGGAATCAGCCGAATGAAAGCCTATTGCGGCACTCATCAATATCGCTATTGAAAATTACCGATTATTAACGTCATGTTATCCTCATTGTTTTCCCGTGAGGATCGGGGAGGTCACATTATGTTTTAGTCCTTAACAGCGGGCCTCAAAGCACATTTTTATATTGAGAAGTTGTGGTGTTGATGTCAATGTCCGATGAGTTTGATAACAAACACTGTGACATGAGATTTTTATATATTATTAGATACAATACATTTTTCTGTGTGGTGACGGCAGAGTAGAATACATTTGTCACCATCCCAAATCGCTCCCGTGGGTGTCGTACCAGGCGACTAAGGATGAATCAGTGATGAGGAATGGGCAGCAGCGTTCCTCTTATACCACACCTAGCAATGTACTGCAACTTTTGTGCCCGGTAAATTACAATAGGCTCGCCACCTATTACATGGGACCTAACATAATTGGCGAATCGAAGGTGCTAGTTCACCTCTGCCTACTCCTTCTGGAATATAGACGGATTTATGTATGTAGATAAAATGTGCTTCATTTTGGAATTCTGTCACTATACATTGAAGAATCCTACCTACTGTCCCATTCTATCTTTGAAACTGAGGTTTTCAAAGCTTCTTGTCGATTCACAAGTGCACTGTTATCATAGCTGACAGCTGTGAATAAACGAAATTACACTGAATTGTCTGTGAGGTACTTATTCATAAGTGCATTTTAATCAAATGAGATGATTGTGAATAAATTAATAATAATTTAGATATTAACTTATCTTGACAGCTTTTCGCTAATATTGTGGATTTAATTATAACAAAGCTACGGTACAACGTTACATTAGTTACTAATCCAGTTCAACGATAACGCCTGGACTAACTGCTATTGTTGAACAGTATATTATATGCCAAAAATCCAGCTAATTGCAAATGGCTATCCAAACGGTCTACCATGAGATTCTGATACCTATCACGGTAGCGTTGTTAGGCACAAATTCGATTTTTAATATATCCATTTTATTTTCTACGAGTATTTAAAACTAACATTTTTTATCGAATTATGGTAATCAGATATTATAATTTTTGCGGTATTATTATAAATGCGGTATGCAGTGTGGTGACTGCAGAGCAGAACACAATTTTCATCTATTCGTTTTGATTTAACATTATATAAATTTTAGAAAAATTAGTACAAAGATTTTGGTGGCTAGAAAAAGAATTTCTAAAAATTATGATCTTGAGGCGGGAATCGAACCCGCGTCCGCTGCTATCCGGGCAGGTGCCTGACCGCTCGGCCACCCAAGACACTAATTAACTTGCCGAAATTCTTCTAACCTTTACACTTCACGTTGTAAGCCAACGGGTACCAACGTATAAAGATTTTGGTGGTTAGACAACTTTCATCACCCCCAATCTCACCTCACCAGTGGGTGTTGTACAAGGCGACTAAGGTTTAAGATGAGCGATGAGTTCCATAGAGAGTTCCACACCAGAGTTCAACACCAATCCTCTTATACCACCTAGCAAACTGCGATTTACGTGTCCAATCGAAGTCAATAGGCTTACCACCTATTACTAGGGACCTAAAATAATTGGCCAAACGTGGGTCTTATACACCTTCTGGCCTTCAGGTGTAAATAGGTGTGATTTAATATGTATGTGTACCTACGTATACTTATTAAAAATCACTGCTTTTAATACAACTTATTTCTTAACGATTTTTAACAAAACATAACAATTTAACAGACTAACCGTACTCAGAGACGTCAATTAACGTTAATAAATACTTAGTACAAAAAAAAAACTAAACCATTGACCTGGTAAGAATAGCGACTAGTTTTGAATTGACGAAATGTATGTAAGGAACCCTATAATTAAAAGTCATGTAGCTGTAAGCTGCAGTTATTAATCATGTCAATTGTCCCGGGAAGTCGCTGCACTAACCAAAAGGAACGCAGCAACAGAAGAACACGAGATTAGACAAAGCAGCCGTATAATAATTTTCATTCCAGTTGTTACATTAAAAATGCTGGCAAAAGGCTCCCCGTCGGCAGCTAATTAAAATTTTAACCCGAACGCAACGGCTACATGTAAAACTATAATCAACACTTCTGGCCGCAGAGCAGTGGGACGCAGTGCACCAATTTACCCAATTCAAAGGACTTATGTGAATGGTGCGAGTGAAATCGGTCAGGAAAATATATATAAACTTTTGCCACTACTTTGTACATTGTATTGTATACAGGTAGCTCTGTATATTCTACTTTTTTTTTCATAATTCATCGCCTGCTCAATTTATACGCTTTCTTCCCAATAGACTGTTGTAGCAAATACCTATCTTAGTAACTATTTTGTTTCTCAAACCTGTAAAATATCACTAGGTGATTTTTTTGTCTTTTATCACAAAAACAGTATTATTTTAGTATCGACACACTAAAATAACATAATAGCAAGATATAAATGCAAACACGGTCGCTTAAGCTACGGTCGCTACATGTGCTACGGCTAATAAAATTATTACGCCAGGCGTCGTAGTGAAATGAGGCGACTATTACGCTGTTTTCTATTGAAATAGTTCACAATATAACTTTGAAATTGGTGAAAATCCATCCACTAATCATTTTATTCATAGAGGGAAGAAAACAGATCTCCTATTGGTACATACTTTATTGAAAAATAAGACCGAACCTTCTGTTAGCAACAGCTCTGTGGCAAAGTATTATTAATTAAATTTACGGATTTATCTCGTGTTCCTCTTATGCGGTTGACTTTACTTTCGCGCCGTGCATTCCGTTCTATCGTAAAAAGTTTACTTGGCATTTTAACTTACTTCTCTTGTTTAAAGATACGATTGAGAAGTTTGCGTTTTTATCTGGTTCTCTGTTGATTCTACAACCATCCTGTTAGCTATCATTTTAATTAGATTTGTCAAATTATTTGATATTAATCAATAAAAAATTTTGTCAAAATAAAGAGCTAAATCGTTTGTGTGTAAACGAGCAGATGAAATGAAATGTACAGTTCATATTTATCATCATTGTAGGCCTCTTTAAAAGCACAAGGTAGAGAAAATAATACAATAAAACAAACAAAATAATAATTAATATATTGGCTATGTCGACTGAAGTCATAACAAAAAAAAAATAAGCATCAATCAAAATATTTAAACGGAACCCTTTTTAACCTAACGTCCATGCTAGTATCTGCGTACTTTAGTACTCTGAATCCTACTATTAAACTTTACAGCTAGACTATTTCCTTAACTCGGGCATTACTCTTCTATTGTGTCGGTACCTTGCCGATTCATCCGTTATTAAATTCAGAAACAATAATTCTCAATTTAAATTTGCTCCGCGAATAAAAACTAGCCCCAACTACAATAACTCATTAAAAATAACGACAGCCGCCCGCAGTGCTGCGCCCTGGCGTGTTTTTGCAGAACTAACGTCGAAAACTTATGGTAATTTAAGCGGCTGCGTTTTATAGTTCTTAATTTTTATACGTCTTGACAGCGTGCAATTTATAACGCTTATTCTATTCCAATGAACGCGTCGTGCAAAATATTTCTTACACCAAATTCTTCTTCGTCCGTGAAGACTATTCTCTCTCTTCCTGTTCGCAATTTGTAATAAAATTAATGGAATTTCTGTTAATGTCTCATGTTGCTGACAACGCTGTAGTTCATATGTCTTCTTTTCGTAAATTATTATAAATGTTTAAATCACATAAAGCTAAGATAAGTTGTTGTTTAATGCATAGTTTTTTTTATTTAAAAATAAACATAATATGGTCCAGTAAGTACGAAGAAAATAAAAATGGACACGTATTCGTAACGTCATTACAATAAAAAAATAGGCTAAAATAATTTCAATCACAGACTGTCAGGCGTCAAACTTGAATCAAAACCATGAGCGTATGGATCCATCCAGTATGTATCCATAATTATTATGATAACATAATTTATCTATTGAGATTTCATATGGGAATACTGCGCAGCTGCAAATAACTGCTGTCACCGAATTAAGAGACGAGAAGAGGCAAACAAACGAAACCTAGATAATGCCAGTTCACGGCGCCCCGTCTTATTTATAGAGCAATATCCAACGTCGCGGGCGAACCCGCGAAACACGATCTGTCTAGATTTGTTCCAGCCACCGCCCGTGTGTAAATTAGAAACGTCTAGAAAACAACTTTTAGGGGTACAGTTTTGTTTTACCAACAGAGCTGTTTTAATTATGGCGGCAATGATAGAGCAATTCGTTAATTGCAACTTACCTTTTCAGTTTGATAGCGAGAATAGTTAGGTCGGCGAGAACAATGCTAGATGCTGGTTGGATGGCTGGTTTGGTCAAATGATCATGCCGACGGTCAGAAGGTCCACGCTTTGAATCTTTGGTAAGATTTATTATATCTATTCGATTTTAATTTTAACATTATATAAATGTTAGAAAAATTTGTACAAAGATTTTAGTGGTTAGAAAAAGAATTTCGAAAAATTATGATCTTTTTCTAACCACCAAAGTCTTTGTACTAATTTTTCTAACATTTATATAATGTTAAAATTAAAATCGAATAGTTTATAAAGCAAACTCAAGCTTAACCGAACGTAGATTTGTAAAAATATCTGCTTTGGAATGTTTGAAATTTATTTCTACACTGCGAACCGGTACCCGTTGGCTTACAACGTGAAGTGTAAAGGTTAGAAGAATTTCGGCAAGTTAATTAGTGTGTTGGGTGGCCGAGCGGTCAGGTACCTGCCCGGATAGCAGCGGACGCGGGTTCGTTTCCCGCCTCAAGATCATAATTTTTCGAAATTCTTTTTCTAACCACCAAAATCTTTTTATTATATCTGTGATAATATAAACATAAATCACGCCTATGCAGAGGTGAATTAACACCCACGTTTCGCCAATGATGTTCGGTCCCAATCCCATGCAATAGGTGGCGAACCTATTGCCATTTATCGGGTACGGAAATCGCAAATTGCTAAGTGGCATAAGAGGAACGCTGCTGCCTATTACTCATTGCTGTCTTACCCTTAGTCACCTTGTACGACACATAAACCACGGCAGAAATGGTGTCAATTGTATACTTAATCATAAAGATACTTATAAAGCGCCTTTTATTTAATAAATCTCTTAAAGATCTAAAACTAGTTTTGACAAAATTAAGAAAGTCACGCCTGGCGTATGGAAATCGCAACAGATAACGTGGAAACCGATGAATTCCACGTTATTTATTGTGTAAATCTTACGTGTCAATTTAGACTTATCTTACATCTAGCAATCGATACAACTATTGACCTTTTGATGTCCTACTCAGAATTCAATACCTGACTAGCTAGCACGATACACTAGTCAGATGCAAGCTGCAAACGCAATATACGAGTTTTTAATTCACAAGGGAGAAGCGAATTCTGGATTTGCTAGTAGCTATACGCTATGGTAAATCCGAATTCTTCTCAAAACTTCTTTAAGGTGCGTTAGGGTAATAATATTATAAAATTGCTTCAGGAAAAGGGCAGCAGTTGTCTGTATTTAAAAATCTTTATTCTATCTACAGTTAAAAGTGAGCTTACTAAGTTTATTTGCGTGGGATTTTTTGTTACATTATGATAAATAACAGAAGTTGCTAACTAAGCTTTAGAACGTCTATCTTCAACTGTTGATAGAATATTTGGACCCGCCGTATAAGGTCCGCCGCCATGTCCTGTTACTTGGGCCAGCGCCGGCCTTCCTCGCGGCTCCCGTCAAGCATCCGCGCAGATCCTCTTGAGCACAAAAGGCGGCTAGATTTAACCGTCGGAGGCTTATCAAGTTTTACGGCGAGCTAAGTTCCTTATGTCCAAGACGCCTCGAGTTAACAAGGCTTTAGCTACACGAGCGCGGAGAATGTACTCCAAAGAGATATGGATGATATTTTCACAACGCCTTTGTTTCTGTTTACTTTTGTGAGCGGGTCGTCGACCTCTGCTTGGAGGAAAATTTTGGAGAATTTCTCTTAGTTAAGAAAACATTACAGTCTTCTTTGCTCGTATGGGAGCGATAATATTACATAGAATGTGCCAGCAGCGACTTGGGTCCACGAATTATATTATTGACTAACCCCCGAATAAACTACTAAAATTTTACTTATACATACTTATAAAGTTAAGTAGACAACTTAACCTGTAACCTGTCAGAATTTGCATGGAAAAACGTAAATTTTGACAATGCTTCCTTAAATGTTTAAGCAGGACTCAAACTTTGAGTAACGTTTCTGTATTCGTGGGTAAGGGGGATTAAACATAACATCACATAAATCACGCCTATATCCCCGAAGGGGTAGGCTGTAGTAAATAAACATCTACTTTTCGCCTGCAATTATTAGCTTTGGTCCCATGTAATAGTAATAGTCGGCGAGCCGTATATATTTTAAATTATGATTTTTGTTAAGAATTAGGGCAATCAGTACAATTTCCCCTTCTTGGTAATTTACCTTTTGCTTACCTCAAGACCGTATTTTACAACACAAGTTTTTATAACAGAAAAACAACTCTTATTACCTCTGCTCTAGTTTCAAATTTACACAAACAACTCCCTCACACATTTAAGTATTAAATCAAACAATAACAAGTGTGTTCTTGAATATTAAAGTCTCCTTGCTCCCACCTGCTTTAATATTTCATATCCCCCGTGTTAGTTGTGGAGTCTGGCAATTTAGACTTTATTGCCTTAAGAACAGAGCTCTCTAAATATTTTTCTCATATGCACAAAATTACTAGGTCTCTTTTGAAGGAGCTGCTGATACGTGGTATTTTAAGAAATTAATGCTTGTTAAATATAATTGTGTCGTCGATATTTTATTGAGTGTTCGTCTTTTGTTTGGCCCTATTGGTTCTTATTTTAACTAGAATGTGATGAATCATACTCACCGGTCTCTTTGCCATACACCTTTCCACCAATTTTCAATACATTCTTTCATAACTAGCATCATTCCGGTGTGATCAATAATATCATTCAAAAAGGAGTGGATGGCTTAATGGCGTTTGACCGATTTGGAATGGATGAAGTAACGCACTGCGTCAATCCTAGATCAACTGTACTATTGTATTGAAATAATCTGACTAGTTTTACCAAATGGTAGAGCATAAACACTGGAGAGCAAATAAACGGGGCCACCTACTATGCCTTTCAAAAGAGAATTATAATACTGATACTGTAATATGACAGACTATAGTTTGTGCGATGAACACTTACATTTGAGTTAATTAAAATATCTAATTTATATAAAAATCTCGTGTCACAGTATTGGTTGTAGGCTATTTTGTAAGGGAAAACTCAGTTTGCCTAGCAGTGGCGTGGCGTGAAAAAAAAAGTTAGGCAAGCCACAGTAAAAATTAGGACCCACAAAAAATGGGTACTCGCAGAAACTTACTTTAAAGCTCGTAATTTGTACACATTGTAACATTTTTCAAAGTGAGATTCTAATACATACATACATACATAAATCACGCCTATATCCCCGAAGGGGTAGGCAGAGGTGAACTAGCACCCACGTTTCGCCAGTTATGTTAGGTCCCATGTAATAATAGGTGGCGAGCCTATTGCCATTTATCGAGCACAAAAGTCGCAGTAGGTACATAGCTAGATGGTATAAGAGGAACGCTGCTGCCCATTCCTCATCACTGATTTATCCTTAGTCGCCTTGTACGACACCCACGGGAGAGATTTGGGGTGGTGACAATTGTATTCTACTCTGCCGTCACCACACGGCAATTCTAATACGGAGTCATAATTACTCAAATATAATAATGTTTCAGTATAATTACCACGATTATCCGAATTTACACTTTCGTCGTGCCCGCGAAACGCTAATTCTTGTTCACCTAAGAGAACAACTGTGTCTATGAAACGTTTTAACAGAATACGATTACGCTCGACTTTGCGATTATGAGCGTCAAAATTATTGTTTAAATAGTTTTCTATTCTACTATTTCCAAATTCATGCAACGCTACACAACTATGCATATGTTTCTCACTTTGAACATGTTTTTTAGCAGAGTTTGATAAATTATTAACATCAGAAAATCCCGTTCGATTCCAAACGCTACTAGAATCAGAAAACAAAAGACACGGAAAACAAAACATTTTATTTATTAAACAACTGCCTGTAAGCCAACTATATTTATCATAAAGTTGCCTGTGGAAATGCTTGAAAAAACCGTCTTTACACTTGTAATCTATTGACATATTTGGACGAGCTCGACCTAACTGTATGACATATTTTTTATTTTCAAAGGACAACTTTGTAAACTGCTTTCCTTCACTTAGCAAGAAATCGGACAATCTATGTGCATCAAAGCGGCCATTATTGTGCCGAGAGAGAATAAACCAAAATTATTTAAAAACTAAAACATACCAATTAAATCCCTGCAGAGCTACACTACACAATTCACAAAATCACAATACACCTTTAAAACAACAACACAGGTTAGTTAAATTTTACTATTTCACTGAATTACTGCTAAAAATACAATAAAACTAATTAATTACGTTAAGTTTATGTGAGTGCAAGCAAATTTCAAAACAGAATAACCTCGCTTGCGTCTGTGGGCATGACAGTATTTCTCAGCAAGGCCAGAAAGAGAGATTATTATACAAACAAAAGCCGTGTTAAAAAGGGAAGGACGATTTAACCCGCTCCGGATCGGCTTGTTGAAGCGGCGCCGACCGCGATATTGAGTGCAGTTCAGTGCAGTGAAATTCCGCTTTTATGGCTATTGTAATAAGATCTAAAATATTTACTTTTGACGGACTTGTTTTCGTGGTAGTTTATTACTAATGTGTGCGTGAGTCGTAGTGTATCGATGCATAAGCGCGTAGGCTGCCGAAATGCCGGCTTGATGCCGGCTTGTAGGCAATCTTTAGGTACTATTTTTCGTTGCGTGCGCCTGACAAGACTACGCTTGTCTGTGTGCGTGCTGTAGTAGGCGTTCATAACTCGATATTTAGCGAGTTAGTTGAAGGAATCTAGAGAGCGGGAGCGAATTGTATGTACCTGTGTTGCATATTGTTTCGCGCGCGTTTAATACTGTTATGATAAGATTTTATTGGTGAATTTTTTTTATTTGTTTATAAAATGGTATTGTACTTGCATTATGGTAATGATTTTTTATGCTCGCTCGTTTGGTACGGCTGTTGGGAATCGGGTTATATGGACGCTCCGCCACTGTTGCCTAGTCAGCTAGTACATACATACATAATTCACGCCTATATCCCGGAAGGGGTAGGCAGAGGTGAACTAGCACCCACGTTTCGCCAATTATATTAGGTCCCATGTAATAGGTGGCGCGCCTATTGCCATTTATCGGGCACAAAAGTCGCAGTAGGTACATTCCTAGGTGGTATAAGCGGAACGCTGCTGCCCATTCCTCATCACTGATTTATCCTTAGTCGCCTTGTATGACACCCACGGGAGAGATTTGGGGTGATGACCATTGTAGTAGCTAGTACTTTTATATAATTAATAGCTGAACCTGCAAACGTTGATTTGCCCGTATCAGCTAGGGGTATGAAAAATTCGACCCTACGACCCATTCTCAGACCTGATAAATATACACAAAAAAATATTCATAACAGTTGGTCAAGCCGTCTCGGAGGAGTTTCTTAACAAACACTGTGACACGAGATTTTTTACATTTTTAATATCCTGATAGATCCTGATAGATACCTTAGATTAGGGTTGTAAAAATATTTGTCCGTCACCTATTATCCATAACACAAGTGCTTACGCTGCTTACTTTGGGCTAGATGATAGGTGAGAGTGCAAGAAACATTTATTTACACTTGCCATCTTTCACACGCTCCTCGCATCGACACCAACCTATCTTGTTAAATGAAACATTTAGTTATATACCTAACTAACAAGTTTTGCAACGTGCTCGAGACTCGTTTGTGCCAACGGTTTTTCATAGCTGAGTTCTCTTGGAATTTGGACAAAATTACCAGCAGTTTAAAATATTTTCCCAAGACGAATACCAACCTGTTTGGAGGGAAGGAATTCTAATGAGTTTATTATATTTGCTTGTTGTACAATGGCAGCGCAATGTGGTTTATGGTTTTTTCTTAAAATTCCACTTTAGAGAACTTAAATTTATGAGAATGTGTTAGTTGACTGTACGCTTGATACTTGGGGTCTTGGTGTTGGAAGAACATGATACAATTTTTGCCACCCCTTGTTATATAAAACACTAGCTGACTTGACAATCATTATTTTGGCTTTATCTCCTTCTGGTATAAAAAAAAAATCTTAGACCTACCAAATATACACAAAAAATTTCAACAACAATCAGTCAAGCCGTTTCGGAGGTGTTCGATAACGTACACTGTGACATGAAATTTTTGTATATTAAATATTAGTACGGTTTGTGATGACGTCACAGTATTATTTGCTAAAATCAAAACACATTCTGCCGCACTCAGAGACGTCAAATAACTTTAATGAGTACTTAATGTCAAATTTTTTTATTTAAATTTAGACCAAAGACCCGGCAAGAATAGAGACTATATTTAAATTGTCGTTTTTTGACATACAGTACTCATTATCGTTAATTGACGTCTCTGAGTGTGGCAGATTCTCTATTATTTAACGGCTGATGTCAGAATAAATTTCGCTGGCGGACATTTTCGTCGTCTGAGTAACCTTTCTGGGGGTAATAACCCGAGAATATTAATGGATTCTTAATGCGAATTCTTAACTTTTTGCACGGATACTCTTATAGAATACTAGCTGATCCGGCTAACCTTGTTTTGTCCTTAACATCTAGGGGGTATAAAAAATAGCGTATGACATAGGTCAAATAGGTCAAAAGCTATTTGAGTAAATAATTAGTAGGTGTAGCACTATGCTGTCTTCTGAATATTATGCAGTGATTACATTGTATAAAAACTAGATGTATTGTTTTTTGACTTCTTTGCGTTTATTATTTTTAAAATTTTTCAAATTTAAACACTTTAAAGGTCTATTATTTCAAAAAAATAAAGAAAAGATAAAATCATTTCACAAATAATACTATTTGTATGGTGTTCCTGTACTGAGAAACAACTATTTCCAACGTTGCGTTGTGTGTAACTGCATCTTATTTATAATGGTCAGACATAATATCTATTTTATTTAACTTCATGTATTAAATTAAACTACATTCTAAAATGAAATATTATTATATTATTATTATATTTTAATCTACTAAATAAATCTTGCACAATGATTTAGCCAGTATTTTAAACCGTCTCGTACACTGTGTTGCTAACGGCGAACACGCAAACCGTCGATTAAATCACGATTGCCCTTAATATCTGCGATTACTGTATAGACCTGCAATGTACATATACAAGATCCGTCGAAGTACAGTCAGACCACGGTCCTCAACGAAGCCTTGTCTCCTAAAATGGTTTTCTTTTTTCGCTGATGAGGGCTAACTTCCAACTCAATATAAGGACAATAATGAGATTGGTTAAGTGATAATATGATAAGTGGCGAAAGGAGTGTGAAAGTGTTGCCAGGGGAAAGAAGTGATCTCTCTCTACCCTTATGTGAGAAAATTGTGACGTATGACTGTATATTGGATATTCCTAGTGGTGAGCATAGAGTTGAATACAAATGTCACTTTCTCAAGTCCCCAAGGCGACTAAGGGTAATGACTGCGAAGAGTAATGAGCAATAGTCTCTCTTATATCCCCAGCAGTATACTGCAATTTACGTACCCGATAGATGGCAATAGGTCAACACCTTTTACGTGGGGCCTAAACTAATTCATCTCTGCCTACCTCTTCGGGTATAGGTGCGATTTATGTGTTTATTATGTGTGTATGCATTGACGTGCTCGACAAATGAGAATAGGCTCGCCCCTATTAAGTAGGACCTACCATAACGAATTGTGGGTGTGTGGTGCACTTCTGCCTAACCCTTCGGAGATAAATAGGCGTGATATATGTATGTAGTTTTATGCTTTTATTTTCAAACGACATTAATTATTAACTCCTCAAAGAAAGCACCCGGTTTTTAGCCGGGCTCCCTTTGGAAGTTAATTATATCGTTCAAATATTTACTAATTATTTGATTGAATACACCCGTGTAAACAGAGCCTACGGCGTTATTTGAGATTGGAATATTCAATAACAACGCTCATGTGTGGAGTTGTAAGGCTCCGTCCAAACTGGTGTGTTGTTAGGATATTCTTTTCTGAGCTTATCTTTTTTTGATATAGCTAAAAAAATTACGGAGAAACAGTTAACCAATAATAAACATGTATGCAAGAATTAATTATTAAAGTAATAATTTATGGCAGGCTTTTGAACTTGATGCCAGGAGAGCGCATTTCAATTTATTATTATTAGTGTCGTACCTTGTGTATTAAAATAATAGAATCATATTTTTATGTAATGACAACACCAATATATTATTTTAATATGGCACACTGTTGCCCCCCACTCTTCCTTCTCTCTCTTGTATCGGTCTACTACCTATGTAAAGTACTCTCGTAATAAAAGTGGTATTAATTAATTAAATACTTTTTATTCCTACATCCAAGTATACAACAATTATATTAATAATATTCAATTAATATAATTGTTGTATACTTCGTTCTTAATAAAATTAGGTATATTTTAGGTTGCAGTCATTACCACTTACAGACAACATTGCGTCTTTACTAGCTTGTTAATAGTCTGTACCATGTGACTAATTCTGCATACGAAAAAATTTCAGTTTATACGATCATTGCGTTTTGTTCGCTATTTGAGTTTCAATAGGAGCGACTATGCTTTGTAGAAATATGATGCAATTTATCACGTCAATCGGGAAAAAATTAATACTAAATTTACCGCCGCAATAGTTTGAACACAGCCTTATGTAAAGGCAGATGTAAATATGATTAACATAATATTAAAATTCATTTAATCTTGTTACAATACCGCTGGAAATATATTTAAGTACCTATATCAAATTTAATAACCATGTTCGTCGAAAATTTGTCATGCCTTTTGGTGTGTTATTCATATCGGTCAGGCGTCATCAAGTCATCCACACCATTTTGATTCATATCATAGTACTCTGCTGTCAATAATATTTGTACAGTGTAATAATAATTAAAGAAAACGCTGTTCAAAGCTTTCTGCCAGTCCTTTTACACGTGTAGTCTGTGGGTCAACTATACCCAAAGGGCATATAACGCCTTTCGTGTTCAATACAATGATGCGCTTAGGATGCTGTTGCGGCTGCTGCGACTTTGCAGCGCTTCGGCAATGTTCGCGGATCATTTCATGCAGTCATACCCAAGCGTAGCGCCTACAAGCTACGAGCGCGCGTACGAGCTAGTCGCCACAGCATTTTGAGCACGATCGCCGACAGATAGGACTGGCCTGTTTCGCAGCACTGGATTCACCTGCATGTTGCCCAGTAGCCTCAATGATATTGCTTACATTATTTTTTATTAATGAATTAATTATTTAATTTGCTATTGCTTCATTTTTTTCAAGCCGTGTGGTGACGGCAGAGTAGAATATAATTGTTACCACCCCAAATCTCTCCCGTGGGTGGCGACTAAGGATAAACCAGTGATGAGGAATGGGCAGCAGAGTTACTCTTATACCACCTAGCAATGTACTGTGACTTTTTGTGCTCGATAAATGACAATAGGGTCGCCACCTATTACATGGGACCTAACATAATTGGCGAAACGTTGGTGCTAGTTCACCTCTGCCTACCCCTTCGGGGATATAGTATGTCATTTTTTTAACTTGACATTTTATTTATTTTTTTACATTTTTAATTAACACAAAGTTTTGATTTAAATTATTAATTTGAATTAATGTCAATAATTGACTAGTTAGTATAATATTCTATTTCTTTTGTGAATTACTAATATAGTTAAAGTTAAATGGATGTTACTAACAAAGTAAGTCATGTTCCTCGAAATAAATAAAATTATTATTATTATTAATAAACATCATCCAATGTTTGGCAAAGGCCTCCATCTCAAGCGATCCCAAGCCAATTCCGTCCATGCCTTGCAGTAACCCTCCAGATCGTCTCTCCAGCTCTTTCTAGGTGGACCGGGGTAGATACCGTTGATACAGGAAAAAATATATGTTTTCGAATATGTGTGGTATTATAGTAATGGCGTCGAACACTAACCGATTGAATTACTCGGTAAAAGCTACAACCTGGAACAGAATTATATCCACTAAATAATTCAGCTCCGCTTCTACGTACGTAGTAACGCTGCCTGCTACGATAATTGCGTAGCCGCTACGATAATTACGGGCTGGATATCGGCGAAAATTGTTTGTTGCTTTGTCGGTACAAACCACTCTAACTGATATTTACTATCCACTCTTAAGTAGTAGTGTAATGGACTTTAGTTTGCGGTTAGACTTTAATAAGTTTGTAGTACTAAAAATAACTTACGTTTAATTTTAGCTGCAGGTGAATTTGTTGCATTTAATCATTACAGGAATTAGGGTACAAAAAATAAAAGGGCAAAGATAATTTATGCCGTTATATGTTGAAATGACAGTTTTACTGGGAAGATATAATATATTGTATACCTATAAGGTAAAGTTAATTAAGGTCCTTACAGAAAATGGGAAAAAGAAACATTTCAAAAATATCTTCCAGGCTTGGACATTGGTCATTTTTAGTGAAATTAACTGCAGCTTTTTTGGTGAAAATTAAATAGAAAATGTAATAATATTATTCTACAACAATGAATATAACGTTCTAAAATTTTTATCTTCACTTTAAATTCTCTCCAATAAATCTTAATGAAACATCTATTTACACTCAAATACAACACAATAATTTTTTTCTTATAAACTTAATAATGAATGCAATAGAGCGAAATGATATAAATTACAAAACAAACTCTGCAAGTATTTCCACCGCAATAAAAAATAAACGTTTTATTTGAAAGTGGGGAGCTAATTAAAAATACACATCGCCCTTTATTTGCGGGTGAGAGATGAGCTTGTCCCGTGGGCTGGCATGACACGCTATTTTGTTTGGCCTGGTGTCAATGTGTCAATCCGACGAGTGCGCACTGTTTTATGACAAATTACTATTTTGTATATCACGCAAATAGCCCGAGAGAGGCATGATACACCAATTCTAATTCAAATTGTTTTTTGCTTTTTCACATTATATAAAACACATGTAGCCAATGACCAATTTATTATATAAAACCAATAAGAAACAACAAAAAATAGCTACATCGTTGGTTTGTAAGCTGTTAAGTTGGAAGCGAGGGGTATACCAGCTAAATTCCTGTACTCATTACTAAAAGACCTTGGTTTGTCTAGAGCTTTCGTAAGTTCTACGCTGGAACGTGTGCCTAAGGCAACTCTCACGGAATCTTACTAAATATGGACAGAGAGAGAGGAGCTCGCTATCGCAGTGGCACAGAGCGCTTGGCCTGCGATTGCGTAAACTAAGCAATTTCGCTAAGGCCGGTCATTGGATAGGTGACCAAAAATGTATTATCTCGAGTTCCTCCGTTTTCGGAAGGCACGTTAAGCCGTTGGTCCCAGCTGCATCTGCAGTCGTTAGTACCCATCAACCCGCACTGGGCCAGCGTGGTGGGTTATGGCCCAATCTCCCTATATTTTTCCATCCATGGGGAAGGCCCGTGCCCCTGCAGTGGGGACATTAAAGGGCTGGTGATGATGATGATGATGACAGAGAGAAGTCGGGGTGGCGAGGGTGAGTGTTGACTAGTTGTCAAGGAGCCCCTTAAACCTACACTTAGGTCACAAGTCCCAAGCGCTGCCACTGACTTCCCCTCTGAACCTGGCACCCACACAGTGAAACTATTTAAAATCTAGGGGAATTATTTATTTACACAAAAAAATACAAACCATAGAGAGTTTTTAAAAGTTATAGAAGGCTTGGTAAAGGTGCCAATGGACGAAATTCTACACTGCATTAGGAACTCGTAGCAGTAAGTTATAAATAAAATCATAAAAGGGCAGTGTTGACCGTTTCATCTTAAATTCTGACCCTAACATTATAGAAGTGAAATTCCAAACGGAAATCGTATCACATAACCTCTATTTACGATGTATCTCATGACATCTGGGCATCGTAGACCTTCAAGAAGTAATCATCATATAAATAACATATTTTGAGAATACATAAGCAGCCATGGAGCAATATTCACCCCTATATGCGTGTACATATGCATATTTTATGCTCGGGCATCTTGAGCGTTCATACATTCGTTATTCAAGCAGTTAATATTCCACCAGACACAGCGAATGGCAGTTAAATCGTGATATGCTTCCTAAAGTAACGAAAACGGATACCATTTGTAAAGTGGCCTTTAAGAGACCTCGTAAAAGGTTCCTACCAATGTAAGTTGATGGAAAAATAATAGGTATTTTTTTAACAATGATCAAGTGGTGATGAAAGAAGAAAGAAGTTATTTACCTATAATGTTCTCTTATATTTGCACGAGCACTACACATTTGAAATAAAACAACTTTTACGGATTAGACTCGCGTATATTTAGATGTTTGGCATTATTATTTATCCCGACGTTTCGATCACTTTACAGCGGCCGTGGTCACGGGTGACTAAAGATGACAGGTGTCTTCATCGTAGTTATAATTAACTACCGTCAAATTATTTAATATTTATGTGGTCCGATTTAAGCAGACGGAGCTCACTGTGTCCATGGATTTGGCAGTATGAGGACGGTGTTGGGATTTAATTATCCTGATGATCGGGTCCCAAGCAGGTGGTATATTCCAGCCATTGTCTCTATTGAAATTGGGGTATTTCTTTATTTCAATAGCTTCTCTTATCATTCTAGGTATGTAACGTTTCTCTTTTGCTTGAATTTGTGGCTTGTCAAATCTTATGTAATGGCTGGGTCCGTCGAAGGCATGTTCACATACTGCAGACAAAGTTCAATAGAGACAATGGCTGGAATATACCACCTGCTTGGGACCCGATCATCAGGATAATTAAATCCCAACACCGTCCTCATACTGCCAAATCCATAGACACAGTGAGCTCCGTCTGCTTAAATCGGACCACATAAATATTAAATAATTTGACGGTAGTTAATTATAACTACGATGAAGACACCTGTCATCTTTAGTCACCCGTGACCACGGCCGCTGTAAAGTGATCGAAACGTCGGGATAAATAATAATGCCAAACATCTAAATATACGCGAGTCTAATCCGTAAAAGTTGTTTTATTTCAAAAGTTATTTACCTCCTGATTTATTTTACTTTTTTATACCACTTGTACATTCAATGTTATAACTAAAAGAAAAGAAAATAATAAAAAACAAATCATTACCAATAAATAAAATCCTTGATACTACTTCAGACTCAAAATGCGCATCCTTTGCGGGTCTTATCGCGCAGTTGTCAATTATTTGGAGAGCCAAAGAAAGCCCCACGCACAAACAGTAGGTGACTTCAATGAAACACTTTTTCCCGCCGGCTGCGAAGGCGAAACGCGAAATTGTTTCTAAACACGGACTAAGCCGTCTATCTGGAGGCTGCGCCAATATCTTGAGTTTGTTTGCTCAGCCTGCCTGAGCCACACAGCCACTGATAAAATTTGCCGTGCCCCCTTCTCCCCCCAGGCCCCATTCAAATGGTAATGCACGTAAGACATGTATTTACAAAGGTTCCAATTCAATTTTACGAGTCGTTACGGCTTTGCGCAAGTTGAGAATGGATCATCTGGGTGTTGTGGCCGGAATCTTTTGCCGCGAAATTGTTAATTTTACTTTCATGGCTTATCCGTCATTCATGTGCAGGCACCTTTAAAACATAGCTTCAGATAATGCAGAACTTTTAATCGACGCTTTTATTGTGACTAAAACAGTAAAAAGAAATAGTCGCGTGTAATAATAGGAATTTATGTTGTCTTCACGACGATATAGAAAAGCCTAAGCATAGGTGAATCTACACCCACGTTTCGCCAATTAGGTTAGGTCCCATGTAATAGGTGGCGAGGGTATTGCCATGCATAGCTGGTATAAAAGCAATGCTGCTGCCTATTACTCATCGCTGTCTTTACCCTTGTCTCGTGGGGACGCAATGGACACTAGAAAGCTTATCCATAAAAATGGCGGCGATGTGGTTCGCCACCCGTCACGTCACGGACCTCACGGGGGCGGAAAGTGGCTCACGGAGAGCCGCTTTGCTACGTTGAATGTTAGAGGAGGAATGCAAGGTAAGATAGATGAAGTATGCGAGATTATGGATAAAAGGCATATTGATGTGTTGTGTTTGAATGAGACGAAAAGGAAAAGTAGTGACACCACCGAACATGGCTTATACAGCGTACTGGTCTGGAGTTCCCGGATCCAGCAGAGCCAAACAGGGCATTGGGTTCCTACTTTCCAATAGAATGGCAGAGTGTGTGACTGAATATAAGTGCGTGAGTTCCAGGCTCCTCTGGCTGACGTTGAAGGTTGGCCTTACTCGAATCTTCATCCTTGGTGTATATGCACCTACAGATTTAGGTTCGAGTAGGTCCAAAAAAGACCTAAGAAGTCAGGAAGAGTTCTGGTATAGTATGAGAGATTGCCTGAAACAGTGCAAGGAGAATGAGAGAATTATAATGTTAGGTGATTTTAACGGATGGGTAGAAATAAAGCGAGATGGTTATGAAAAGGTATTAGGTAAGTTTGGGGATGAAAGAGTCAATGAGAATGGGAAAATCTTGTTAGATGTTTGTATGGAATGGAACCTCTTAGTGACAAACACAATGTTTGCCCACAAGAGGATCTATATGTATACGAGAGAGGATGAATATCCAAAAAGTATGATTGATTTTGTGATTGTGGATGAAAGATTGAGAAGTAAGGTTCAGGATACAAGGGTGTTCCGAGGTAGCGGACTTTACTCAGACCACTTCCTGGTAGTTAGCCGAATAAGAAGTCTGTTTAAAAGATGGCGGCACCGTGCCACGGCCCCTGTAAGTATCCTGGAAAGGATAAGAGTAGAAAATTTGCAAGAGGTGCCTGAGGAATATGTGCGAAAGTTGAATGAAAGGTGTTATATCTTTGTTTAAATAAAAATTCAATTATTCATTACTATGTGTATTTTTACAAGTGACAAATAGCAAAGGTTGCTAGGCAGCTATGGCTATGACACACCTCCAGTATATTGCGCTTTCGTAGATCTAGAAAAGGCTTATGACCGTGTGGTGAGGAATTAACTATGGTCGATTTTGTCGATGTATGGGGTGAGCAGTAGCCTGATTTCAATGCTTGGCATTGAAATCTCTCTATGAATATTCCAATGCTTGTGTTAGGATAAATAGTGCATACAAAGAATCGTTTCGCATCGGAACAGGTGTGAGGCAAGGATGTGTAGCGTCACCATGGCTGTTCAACTTATACATGGACCACTGTCTGACGCGACTGAAAGAATTTGATTGTGGATTAAGAATGAACGAGTTACTAATCAAATGCCTGCTGTACGCTGATGACCAGGTTATATTAGCATCATCAGAAACAGATTTGCAGGAGATGGTAACAGTCATGCATGAAGCTTTGACAGAGAAAGGTATGAAAGTAAATGTAAGCAAGACATAGGTCATGGTTTTTGAAAGGGATGAACAAATGACGAAGTGTGAAATTAAGATTGCGGGTGAGAATGTTGAACAAGTGAAAGAGTTTGTGTATTTGGGATCTGTATTTACGAGAGATGGAAAATGTGATAGTGATATTGAAAAGAGGGTGAAAGCTGGGAATATGATAAACGGGGCTTTGCACACTTTTATGAACAGCCAAAGCGTGTCCAGAAAGGCTCGTATGGCTGTTCATAATGGAGTGCTGGTCCCGACATTAATGTATGGAAGTGAAAGTTGGGTATCGGAGAAGAAGCATGAAAGTAGAATAAATGCAGTAGAAATGAGAGCGTTGAGGAGCATGGCTGGGGTAAAGCTGAGCGATCGATTGTATAACAGTGTGATAAGAGAAATGTGTGGGTTGGAAAGAAGATGTAATGACAAGGATTGAGAAAGGGATGCTCGCATGGTTTGGTCACGTAGAAAGAATGGATGAAAGGAGACTGACAAAAAGGATATACATGGCGAAAGTGAATGGAGAAATGGGAAGGGGAAGGCCTAGGCGGATCTTTCATAATCAAATTGAAAGTCTATTAAATAAGGGCCAGGTCAAGAGTACCCGAAACCGACGGGCATGCATGAAGAGATTAATGAGATTGGATGAAGCGAAAGAAGTATGTAAGGATCGTGGAAAGAAGTGATCTCTGCCTACCCCTGTGGGAGAAAGGCGTGACATATGGAGAAAGGCGTGATGTATGTATGTCTTTACCCTTAGTTGCCTTGTACATACGTCACCAGTGGGAGAGATGGAGGTGGTGACAATATCATCCTGCTCTGCAGTCACTACAGGGCTATTGGGATGCCTAAAATATTTTTAGTATGATCAACCCATTAAATTATACAATTTATAATGTTGTAGAAAGTTACGAAAGTTTAAATATCCCCCCCTTGCCCATAAACTCGGGGCGGCGCTGTCTCCGAACTTCTGATGGCTTAATTGCTGAGTTATCACCGGTAATCTATTAACCAGGAAACTTTTGAAGAGGTTTCATAGAACAAATTAGATGTGCCAGTTGTTTGATTTGGATTTGGGATCTGCTGACTCTGATTTCTAATTTTGATCTCGGATTGAACAAATGACGGCGGGTAATAAGCACTTTTTTGTTTCATTGTTTCTTTAAATTTGTGAAAGCTATAAGTAAGCTAGACTTTAGAATAGTACATTTTATATACAGCTTTCACATTTCCCAGAAACACTATAAAGAAAAATTGGTCTAAAAATTCTGACCTATTATTGAAATTGTTACGTGAAGTTGAAAGGTTAGATATTTTCGTCAACATTTTGTCAAAAGTTCTATCAACATGTAAAATTAAATAAATAGTAAATTATATCGAGGTCAAGTAAGTATTTCAGGAGCCTTGAAACGTCAGAATAAAATACGTATTACTGATCTAAAAATTGTAACAATGACCATGATTTAATAATCGTACACATTCGTACCAATGAGTGGTCACGAAATGATTATTTTGAAATAAAATTTTAGCTGAACAAGTCGTTTGTAGAATAAAATATGTGGTTGGTTGTTAAGTGAAGAGTGTTTAATATATTTTGGCAAATCATTAATGAAGTTCAGATTAAAATTCCCTTGATAGGTGTTAATAAAATATCCTTTTTGATTAATTTTATTTTGAATACAGTTTCTTAGGAGGCCCGCTCATACCCACTCACTCGACGCGTGGATAATTGACTCATTAATTCAGTATCGCAAGACCCACCTTGGGGTTGGGCAAATGAAGACAGATCGAGGCTTCAGGGGCCGCGACGGAACAACTAATTAGCAAAGCCTGTCTGGTCCATGTAATTTGTGTTAGATGTTTTCATCCATACTCTGAGTCATGTTTACACCGCCCATTTTTTGTTACATGATTACTTGTACCCCAACTGATACTACTATTATTTTTAGACCATTTTTAGCCGAATAGGAAGATCCTAAATTATTTAAAATTGTATTCACCACAAGGCTTTATACATCATAAAGCCTTGTGGTGATGGCAGAGCAGAATACAACATTCACCAACCCAAATCTCTCCCGGGGGTTTCGTACAAGGCGACTAAGTGTGAACTTAGGAATGGAATGAGGAATGGGCAGCAGCGTTCCTCTTATCCACCTAGCAATGTACTGCATTTTTCGTGCCCGATAAATGGCAATAGACATGGGACTAACACAATTGGCAAAGCGTGGGTGTTTAATTCACCACTGCCTACCCTTTCGGGACTATTATTGTTTATTATGCGTGACTTATTTATTTATGTATGTATGTATGTATGAATTTGAAAAGAAAACCGTCTTCACTTTCAATTAGACAGGAATGTCCGGCCTCCCTGCGTCGAAAGTTGGTCGGGTCGCGGCCTCCGCTAGCCAAAATCACTTTGCCAACTCCTGCCCGGAGTCTGGTATGCCCCAGCATCTGCTGCGTCGAGTTTTCGCCAGTCGGGAACATTCCCGAAAGTTCCAGGGTAAACATGGAAGTTTTAATGCGGAAATATCGTGTATCGACAAACAAACAGAACGGGGTTTGTATTTGAGTATTCATTATTATGTAAGCATAATCGAAACCAATCATATTGGATTTTACAAATCTGAAACATATTATGAATTCTAATCTAATCTCTCATCCCCAATAAGTTCGATGCCAAGCACTGTGACATGAGATTTTTATATTATATTAGATTTGAGATGAGAGAACCGTCGCCTTTGGCGGTCAGCAATAGAATGATAACATGAGCGAGAAACCGAACCAATAGCCATAGTAAGCATTTCAATTTTGACATATTTACATATTTATTTTTCGTAGAATTTTTAAAGTTCAACAAACAATGCATTACAATAATAATTGACGTCACGTCAGTGTCATCGTTTGAAGTTGTCATCTACGTTTGAAGGGCGAAGACATCTGCATTACAAGAGGGGATCTTAACGACTTGTATCCTTGGGCTATTAATGTTTTCTTGGTATCTATTCAACATTTGATATTTAAATTGCACCCGTGAGCTATCCGAAATTACGTTATTGAAGTTGTGTTTACCTTTGGTTATTTTTTATAATTTAAAATATGACACTGGACTAGACTAAGTGCTATTATTTTAGCTTATTTTTTATGTTGTTTCCCTTTACCTACCCTATTCCTACCATACACATTTACACTGTATTATTTGGATCAATAAAACTTTACCATAATAAATATAGGCTTAGATTTATAGTTACCAAATTATTTTAAATGACTCAAGAAGAAAGAGAAACGGAATGGGAAGTTTCGTAGAAAATATCTAGCTCTTCACATAGTGGCTCCTAAAACACGTTTTGTTATGAACCTTAGTGCATTGTAATAAGGAATCGTATATGAAACGACTGCTAGAGCCGACGATCGTATGGTGCAGAGGCTCTTAACTTAATTAAAACAAATTTTAATTACTGCACCGCAAAGAAGGAGCTCAACCTGCTGCCTGGAAGTATTATATTTATAATATATTAAGTTAATATGAGAGATATAGATATAAGAACACTAACTCCCGCAGAGACGGGTCTATGGTTTAGATTTAAATGAAATTTTTTGACATTATGTAAGGTCAAGTTAAGCTCGACTCTATTACATGGGACTTAACATAATTGACGAGACGTGATTATTAATTGACTCCCTTACGGGGATAAATATGTGTATAATATTTTTAATGAATTAAATCTTCTTATTTGTTGTACAAAAATCTCGTGTCACAGAACCGAATTTATGAAATTCTCTGTGAATATTTAGTATATCTAAGAATAGGTCGTGGGCAATTTTTATACACCTAGGTGATAAGGTTTGACGGGTCAACTAGTAATTTTATAACAGTGCTTTGTCCGAACTAATAACGTGTTAAATGGATCGGGAACATAAGTAAATTTTAAAGTGATTAGTTAAATGCAACTCAGCACATTGTTATGTCGGTTTAGTTTAGACTAACGCATAGTTGCGTTTGACGCCACAACCGCATAATGGCGGCTGTCGTGTGGTGGGATGAGAAATGTAGGTTTGAGCTTGATAGCGTGATAGTCCTACGCACTAAGTGTAGGTAGTGTTTAATTATCTTGGTAAAACGTGGGTGTAAGTTCACATCTGCCTATACCTTCAGGCCATGTTGTATTATTAATGTAAGCTGTGTAGATCGTAGAAAAGAGTAGAAGATTTTTCAAATTGAATTGAATCCTAACATTTTTCGTACAGATATCCTAACCTTCTTAGTCATGGTGTCCCGAAGCACACCAACTAAAATACTGATCCCCCCCCCCCTGCGTTATTAAAATATATAAAGCGATAAGCATATTGTGACGAAAGAAGCTACGCAATCAAGCTACGAAAGCAGTGAATGTGAGTATTTGCAATGCTAGACAACCTAGGTACAAGTACTTGTGTACTTAGTCGTCTACGGTGGAAAAAGCAAAGAAACGCCATTCGGAAATAGTTCTTAATAAATTTTATTCACACGTCAAGCCTTCGGCGACTGCACTCGCTTGCATTTAAATTATGCATTATTTTTTTAGCTTGTTTTCAAACGGAAAATATTCATACTAAATTATCTAGGGTGGTAAGTCGTGCGTGAAAAGTAATTTCGTAGAATATTGTAGCTCTTTAAAGGGAGTAGTCGAAAGTTGGATGAAGGCAACATTTCGTTTAGCCTCGGGGGCTATGAGAATTCTTTGGCAACTATTTCTTTCGTCACTATCAGCTATCATAGTCTGAGTCCGGGTAGACAAAGTGCGTTTTAAGTTTTCAAAATACGCAAAAAAATATATGAGACGAACATTTGATGTTGTCGAATAGCAATACAGTGCATTTTAATTTAGTAGTGTCGTTAGGAATGTAAGAATAGCCGTTTAAGCATAACGTTGTAAGCTAAAAATAAAATTACTATATTTTCCAGATAACACAATGGTATCTCGATAGGCTTAGCGTGCGGCCTGCATTTGCAATGTCCGCTAGGGCGGGTCATGGGATGGAAAACCCAAAATAAATTATCTTGAGTTCCTCCGTGTTTTCGAAAACTGCTTCCCTGTGGATGGAAGAATATAGCGAGAATGGGCCATAACCTACCACGCTCGCCCAGTGCAAATTGGTTACCGACTGCAGATACAGCCGGGACCAGCGGCTTAACGTTCCTTCCACGGAGGAACTCGAGATGGTAAATTTTTGGTCACCCATCCAATGACCAGCGTTAGCAAACACTACTTAGTTTGCGTAATCACAGACCGAGCATGGTACGCCACTGCGCTACCGAGCTCCTCATCCAATACCACACACACCTTTAAAATATAATTTTACTCTCCAATTAACACGTAATTAATTAAAACGGATACCTGAAAACGGAAACAGTGATTTAAGCGCCATCGCAAATAGCCTCACCGCGGAATATCCAACTGTATCCAAATTAAGTTAACACCGAATTAAAACAATAATGACAACGGGCCGATGAAAAATGTAAAACTGTTGTAGTCTGTCTGTTAAACTGTCGTATTTCGACATTAAGCCGGCCGAACCACAATTTATGGTTATCACATGAAGTCAAAATTATATTTTTTGAGTCTATTGTTTTCCCTCGACAATAACCATGCATCAGGCACGGCGTGCGGTGGCGGCCGTGATCAACGGGACACTCTTAAATATTAGTTTTTCACGTAAATAATTTCCCGCTCGTTGTTATTACAGTGCTCGCTGCCGATGCTCGAATTGGTCGGTTGAGGATTGTAATGCTGTTTAATCGTTATGGATACTGCGACGTAAAATAGGCTATGGAATTATATATACACTAGTGGTCGCCCGTGGCTTCGCTCGCGTTAAAGTTGGTTGTTATACAGCCTATAGCCTTCCTCAATAAATGGACTATCCAACACAAAAGAATTTTGCGTTTTGAACAAGTAGTTTCTGAGATTAGCGCGTTTAACCAACCAACCAAACGAACAAACTTTTCAGCTTTATAATATTATATTATATTTCCTTCGCTTCATTCTTCAGATATAATATCACAATGTAGTTTCTTTTCATTTTACTGGCAACTCGCACTTTTAGAGGGTAACCCTAATATATTTTTTTTGTCTATCTATATTCGGCTGCGCCCGCCATTCCTCATTATTTTTCTTTGCGCGGCAACGAACGCACGCTTGTTCCACTTGGTGTAACTATGCCTAAACGCAAAACCATCGAGTATTATGAGGAGAAAATAAAGAAGTTAAAAGAAAAACCGATAAAACGGCGCCGTCGCCTTGTTCATTCTTCTTGTTCAGAGGACGAATTAAATGAAGGTAATTATAATCCGCTATTACAATTCGTGCAATACGCCTAAATATAATAAAAATTAAAAGCATCTCTAAGCTACTTATCACATCGGAGATTATCCCTTCAAAATATCCCATAATAATGGGGGTAGCATGATGTTAAAAAATAACCCGTAAGTTTGACAAAAGTCATTCAGGTGGGCTGGCAAATTATTTTATCTAGTGACCGTTGGTTTACTTAGAATAAAAAGATACTTCATGTAAGTGTTTTGTTTACATAGATGTCGAAATAAACGAAGAATGCACCGCTTCGGTGGCGCCTGACCACGAGATAACTACCTATACTGAAGCCGATGAACCGATTATTGCGGCGCCAGGCCCCTCCGTGGAACAGGGTCTTATACCAGAACAAACGCCTACACAGCCGCCACCAGAGGGCCAGGACCTCGATCCTGAACTCTTATCGGCATTGGGAGACACCACGGAAGATACGCCAAATTTTGGTGAAAACATTCATATTTCTCTTACACAACGGTGGCTTCCAATTTTAAAAAAAGGCTTATTAAAAGAAAGTAAAACCAAACTTTTAAACGATTATCCAATACCAGAAAACTGTAAATTACTCAAAGCACCCACTTTGAACTTTGAAATATCTGCAGCGGTGGCCGAGGTAGTACGAAATCGGGATAAAAGCATACAAACGAAACAGGATCAGTTGGGTCACGGTATCACTGCGATTAGCAAAGCTATAACCTTATTACTGCAAAGTGACGATAAAATAAACGCCATTAAAATTCTTTCCGACGGTTGTAGGATATTAACCGATTTGCATTACACCGAAACTGAACTTAGAACTAAACTTCTAACACCTTGCCTTCAAAAATCTTTTATATCGATTATCGAAAAACAAGATAGGGATGAAACCCTTTTTGGCACAAATTTATCTGAAAAGATTAAATCTTCTCAGACAATAGAACGACAGGGCCATCAAATAAAGAAATCTGCTTGGTCTAATAAGACACCTACACAGGCACCAACTTCATCTACGATAAAAACCCGGCACCCGGAAAACTGGCAGGGCCCTCCTCGTTACCCTCAGTCGAGCAGGGGGGGGCGAGGGGGGCTGCGCCGGGTTGCGCACACGCAGTACCGGCGGACGGCCGCCATGGCGGCGCCCACTGCACCGGCGACGGCGACACGACCGTCGACGTCCTACCCGCCGAGACGTGCCCCGCGACAGTAATACAGGTACATGCAGGGAGATTGAAATATTTTTATAAGTGTTGGACCGCAATCACAACTAATAAAGTTGTTTTAGATTGGGTTCGTTATGGATATAGTATTTCATTATGTAATGACATCATTCAACACACTGTACCATCTAATTCTTTATTCTCCCCGAAGGAATTAAATGACATGTCAAATGAAATTGAAAAATTGTTACACTTAGGCGCGATTTCAGAGTGCCAACCCCGACCAGACCAATTTATATCGACCATATTTTTGACAAGGAAATCTAATGGAACTAATAGGTTTATCTTAAATTTAAAACCATTTAATAAGTTTGTCACTCACGAACATTTTAAAATGGAAGATTACAGAACCGTCTCAAAAATTATTCAATCACATACGTATATGGCATCTATAGATTTAAAAGAATCATATCTATTGGCACCAATTAAGAACAGTCAAAAAAAGTTTTTAAGGTTCAAATTTAAAGAAAAAACATACGAGTTCAACGCCATCCCTTACGGCCTTTCTTCTGCGCCTAGAACATTCACAAAAATAATGAAAGAGGTGATGACACATCTTCGAGGTAAAGGGTTTTTGTCTGTCATATATTTAGACGATATTTTATGTCTAGGATCTTCTTATCAGGAGTGTTCTCGAAACGTCAATGAGACCTTAAAGTTATTGAAATGTTTGGGGTTCGTAGTCAATTTTGAAAAAAGTTCATTAAAACCAGTTCAAAAAATTTCATATCTTGGTTTTGTCTTTGATTCTATCAACATGACGATAACTTTGCCTTCAGAAAAAAGTATATACATAGAATCCTTAGCTAAGAAGTACTACAACCTTCCATCGATAACAATTCGTGATTTTTCTCATTTCTTAGGAGTACTAACAGCAGCTTGTCCTGCTGTACGATACGGGTGGTTATATACCAAAATATTTGAACGGGAAAAGTATCTAGCGTTGAGAAAGTTTCATAGTTATGACGTTAAATTTATTCCATCGAATAAAATTTTACCTGATTTGACCTGGTGGATCAAAAATATTCGTAAAGCAGTTATGCCCCTCAATTCAGAAAACATTAAATTAGAAATATTCACCGATGCGTCGAAGTCTGGCTGGGGTGCAGTCTGCAACGGTAAACGTGCAAACGGAAAATGGAACGATAGTGAAGTGCTCCAACATATTAATTACCTAGAACTCCTAGCCGTATTCTTCGGACTTAAATGCTTTGCTCGCTATCATAATAACATGAGTATATTATTAAGGATTGATAATACAACAGCGTTAAGCTACATAAACCGAATGGGAGGTATTCAGTACCCACACTTAAACGGTCTAGCACGCGAAATTTGGCAATGGTGCGAAACGCGCAATATATGGCTTATTGGTTCATACATTAATACTAAAGATAATAAAGATGCCGACGAGGAATCAAGAAAAAATAATCCCGACATAGAATGGTCTTTAAGCAGTAATGCCTTTCAAAATATTGTACATTTATTTGGAATGCCCGACATAGACTTATTCGCATCTCGTACCAATGCCAAATGCAAAAAATATATCTCATGGAAGCCAGACCCAAATGCATTGACTGTAGACGCTTTTACCATTACTTGGAAGGATGCGTTTTATGCATTTCCTCCTGTAACATTAATCCTTCGATGCTTACAAAAAATTATCAGAGATCAAGTTGAAGGTATTTTAGTATTTCCGTATTGGCAGTCACAGCCATGGTTTCCGCTCCTAAAAACTATGTTAATATCCGAAGTATTAATTTTAGATGGTACTAAGGACATGTCCTTGTCTATTTCCAGGAATCGCTGTTACAAAGATCTTATCCTGGGTGTGGCCAAGCTCTCCGGGAAGCTTTCGGCAGACGCAACGTCCCTGCTACATCATTAGACATAATGCTAGCGTCACTAGCAAAAAATACCTTGACCCAATATAACGTAACTTATAAGCTCTGGTGGACGTACTGCAACAATAATTATATTGATCCATACCTACATTCTGTGCCCAATGTAATGTCATTCTTAACTGAACAATTAACCGCGGTATCGCTTACGGAAGCCTAAATAGTCACCGTGCTGCACTGTCTATCCTCTTAGGCAATAACATTGGCTCCGAGGAGCAAATAAAAAGATTATTGAAAGGTGTATTTAGGTTAAGACCATCGCTACCTAAATATGTCACCACTTGGGATCCACAAGTTGTGTTGAACTTTGTTTCAGAATGGTATCCCAATGAAAGTTTAACTCTTGATAAAATCACTAGGAAAATGGTTATACTTCTCGCTTTGTGTACCGCCCATAGAGCTCAGACATTATCCTTGATAAAAATAGATGATATTAAATTAAACATTAATGGGAATTGTATTGAAATAATGATTAAAGATTTAATTAAAACCTCTTCGATTAATCGAGACCAGCCCGTATTGTCACTACCTTATTTTAACCAAAATAAAACAATTTGTCCAGCTACTACCATAAGAGCTTATATGACCTTTACAAAATCTATTAGGCCCCAGACAATCAAAAATTTAATTATCACAACTAAGCAACCGTACCGGGCAGCAAGCGCTCAAACTATTAGCCGGTGGATAAAACAGGTTTTGGCGGAGAGCGGCATAGACGTGACAAAGTTCAGCGCGCACAGCACGCGACACGCCGCCACGTCTGCGGCGAACTCCGCCGGCGTGTCGCTAGACGTCATTCGTAAGACAGCAGGTTGGACATGAAATTCAGAGACCTTTGCCAAATTTTATAATCGGCCTATAATTAATGAAAACACCTTTGCCACCGCTGTATGTATTCCAGTTTCTAAACATTGATTACCTACCTAAATAACTTATTGGTACTGTTTGTTTGACTGTATCATAATTATAATGAGAAAGATAAATACTTTAATTACCTGATTATTTAGAGTGCTTGTTATTTAAACAAATAAAGATAAAATTAAACAAACGGTTTCTTTGTTTAATTTATTTTACATACCTACCTTATTTTTCATCAAATTATTAACAAAATTTTTAACTCTAAATATCTACATTGTGATATTATATCTGAAGAATGAAGCGAAGGAAATATAATAGATGATCAAACGAACTTCTATGTGAAGTTCGATCACTATTATATGAGTTCGCTTCATTCGAAGATATAAGAACCCGCCCTGCCCAAAACCCATACAAAATATAAAAATTTTGTTAATTTACTCTAAAGGATGAGGAATGGCGGGCGCAGCCGAATATAGATAGACAAAAAAAATATATTAGGGTTACCCTCTAAAAGTGCGAGTTGCCAGTAAAATGAAAAGAAACTACATTGTGATATTATATCTTCGAATGAAGCGAACTCATATAATAGTGATCGAACTTCACATAGAAGTTCGTTTGATCATCTAAAATAGTACAGATAAGAAACAATTTCGAATTATAACTTAATTATATCAGTATATAATATCCAGTATACGTCATAAAAGCCATAACCATCCACACAGTCGTTTTTTCACAAAAATACCATTAACTTCGCACATTATCTGAATTGCAACACCACAGAAAATGTTTCGTGTTAACTCCTAGGATTGTCCACTCCTATTCCCGTCAACGTGGCCGTCAGTGCACATAGTTCCGAGGCTCGTTTCACGGCCCATAACGTCGTCTCCTTCTCCATTTTTGCGAGAGCGTGCATTTGATGCGGAATTATGCATTTTATACGTCTACTAACTTTATATGGGTCTTATGTAAACGTGGATGAGTTTCGAGTTTTTAATCCTGAAACTGTGACAACAATGAACGTTCTTGTCGTGTATTTATATTTTGGTAGAGCTATGCTCCTCCTGGGGTAAGGCTGAGCGATCGACTGTACGATAATGTGATCATAGAAAGGTGTGGTTTGAAAGAAGACGTAATGACAAATTAATTGAGGAAGGAATGCTCGCATGGTTTGGTCATAATTAACTATGCGAGTATGAATATTGTGCAATGGGAAGATAATATTCAGAACACGCAATTCTTACTAAAATTAGTTTTAAGAAAATCTGTTTGTTTGTTTCAGGTATGTGAAAACAGTCTATATGGAGAGTTGGATTACATCGATCTTGAATCGAAATTTAGTATGAGTACAGTAGGTAAGGTAACCAAGTAAATAGAATCCTTTTATGTCACACCTGATCATAAAATGGACTTTTCCACCCGCTACGCGCATTACAAATCCCACTTTCTGGTCAAGGAGTGACCTAAAACTATGATCTTACCTCGGGCGATAAAAAAGTAAGCTTTGGATCGCATATTTAGTAAAATACTTGCGATCTGAGACATTTTGTGTTTTATTGCCCTTGGTATATAATCTACTATTTCTAAAAATTTATGGACATCTTTACTGCAGTGTAACCAAGCACGAATAAAAATAGCAGTATTTTATAGGATAGAAGTGAACCTGAGAAATACTAAATGTAATAAAAGACAAGTCTTATATCAATTTTATTTCATTCCTGTTCTAGGTATTAACTAGTTCTGCTTGACTTTACCTACTTGACTTGTACCTGCATACTTAATTATTATTAAGTTAAGAAAAATATTATTAATTATATCGAAGCCATACGTTACATAACATATTATTATCCATATGATGACTATAGTATGACTTTATATGCTCATATAGGGACGTAGATAAGCATTATTGTGTCAAGCCACATGAATGCCAATTTGAGAAAATGGCTCCCAAAGATTCTAAACATGATGTGATTTGCTATATTATTTAAAATTGTTTTTATCTTTTTGTTAAAGAAAGTGTTTCAAGTCGATTAGAACACTTTTGAAAATTGTAGAATAAATTTTGCTTTATCAACCTATGTCGAAATCTCGGAATATGGGTTTTTGTAGGTTGACACATTACTGTTTAACACCGTCCAATTATACTTAAATTATTTGAATAACTGCCGCACTCAGAGACGTCAAATAACGTAAATGAGTACTAACGTCAAAAAATGACAATTCAAAACTAGTCGCTATTCTTGCCGGGTCTATGGTCTAGATTTGAATGAAAATTTCTGACATTCAATACTCATTTAAGTTAATTGATGTCTCTGAGTGCGGCAGTTAGACTTTGTTCAACTGTACAATGTGGCCTGAAAATAAAATCGCATTAAATGAACCTCAACGATCTGACCGCCAAATTAACAACATATCTTTTGGTTTGTATTGCTTCCTCTGTGCTATATGTTCACTGTAAAATATTCAACGGTGAATGATGGAAAAAGATCAGGGAAACGCTTTACCTCTTACGAGGAATTACAAAAATAATTTGCGGCTTCTCCGGCCCGAGTGATGGCTACATACAGTCTGAGGCATATAATATATTTGGGCGAGCCGCCCCAGATGCGCCCGGGTTATAATCATAACGCATATTATGACTTGTAAGTCATCCCGGCCCTGTTATGATTATATTACATATTTGAAGTATACCGTGCGAAAGGCAGATAAATCAGAGGAGGGTGGCTGTAACGAATATATTGTAACAAAATATTTTAGTCATTGTTAATGAATTAGAAACGTCTAAAATCTATATTATAAGGTAGTATTGACGCCATTATAATCTATACTAATATTATGAAGAGTTTGTTTGGTTGGTTTAACGCTCTAATCTCAGAAACTACTAGTTCAAATTGAAAAATTATATATGATAGTCCATTTATTAAGTAAGTCTATATAACAACCGACATTAACGCGAGCAAAGCCAGGGGCGACCACTAGTGTAAAATATAATTAATGAATTCCACACACGTTTTTATGAATTATTTCTTGCAGTAGTGTGGTGGCAGTAGTAGGTACAGTTGATAGTAAAAGTAATTTTACACACTTTTAACTAAATATACAGAAATAAAGATAAGCAGTCTATGTCTGTTTAATTTGAATCGCTATACAATATTTACAATAAATTCCTATAAAATTGTACCAAACAAAAAAATGCCCCTAAAAAGCCGACGCCTATTTTATCTGCACTTTCCCATGTACCGTATTTCTGCTTACAACCTACCACTTATTCTGCAGCGGTTTGACATGAAATTCGTCTTTGCGCGCCTCATTCGTCTTCTGCTTAATATTCTTTCGTGATGAATACAAAATTACTTTATCTGGTGATTTGGGGTTTTATGTTACGTTGCTGCGGAGCGAATGTGGAATGTTAATACTAAAAGGAACTGTGTACAGCGTGTAATATTATTAACGCACTCCCTGAAAATAGGAAGTTAGGAATAATCGCACTGAATCGAGACCATACAATTATAGTGTATATTTTCTCAAAATATATAGTTACAGCAGCAACTCACACTAGGTGTCCTAAAAGTTGACTTCCCCATCTAAAACAGTGTAGGTCAGTAAATCATCCGATTCGGATTATGGATTCAGATTAGGATGTTGTCATCCCATCGATCTCTGGACATGGTCCTTTCCATCACTTTTTATTCCCGGCAAACTACTTTATTCATATTAACAAATCAGTTACTAACTACTGTTTTAACTATAGTGATTTAGTTAATACCTTTCTATTTTCATCACAGCGTAAACAGAGTTTGACAAAAATAGAAAGATAAGTGATTTAGTTAAAACAGTGTTATATAAATTAAAGGGTAAGTCTACAGTAAACGTTTAATACATAGGTAATTTTAAAATGTCTTGTGCACAAGTCTAAATCAACTAGCAAAATAAAATGTAAAAAAAATGATATTCGGTTAAGTATCTTTGTTAAGAATAAGCGTGGTATCATACCACGCGTATATGTTTTCTTATACACTAACTAAATAATAGCTTTCTATCGGGTGTACAGAAATAATTATTAGTTAGATTATTTGAGAAGGTTGTCTTCTTTTAAGACGCCTCGAGATATTGTGTTACACCGGACTTTCCAAACAAGTACTTAACTATTTCTAGAAAGACCTGAGTAAATATGTTGGAATAAACAATTAATATTTTGGAACCTATTCAAATAAATGTATTTACTCTAATATTCTTAGACATAACTTGGTTAATGTGAATTAGGTATCTGATCTGAATCTGATCAAATATTGAATAATACTTAATTCAAATACCTAATCACGAGAGTAATTCGATCAATGTTATTGCAATTATATATTTTAGTAATATAGCGTCCTATTCGATTTACGGTATTAATCAATTCATACATACAAGCTTATACATTTTTTGTAAGTTGATTTATTAAATCTCACTCTCTACTTTCGGCCTATTCTATCTTCTATCGGCCGTGTGGTGACGGCAGAGTAGAATACAATTGTCACCACCCCAAATCTCTCCCGTGGGTGTCGTACAAGGCGACTAAGGATAAAACAGTGATGAGGAATGGGCTGCAGCGTTCCTCTTATACCTACCACCTAGAAAAATACTGCGAATTTGGTGCCCGATAAATGGCAATAGGCCATCTATTACATGGGACCTGACATAATTGGCGAAACGTGGGTGCTAGTTCACCTCTGCCTACCCCTTCGGGGATATAGGCGTGATTTATGATTATATGTATGTACTCTCTACTTATTGGTTTTCATAGCGTGCTCTTTGGGATGTTCGTTTCCCATGGTACAGTCAGTTCGACTAGCAATCGGTTCATGCTTCTGTGAGTAGAGTAGGTAACATCCCGGTCTATAACTATGCAGCAACCGCTACGTCATTTGGTATTTTGCACATACAATCCGAAAACATTTTATAAAACGAAACTAATTACCTCATCCCACCAAAAAAATCTCAAGTGCTCCCGACGACAATTTCATCAGAGAGAACGCTCGAATATCCAATTCTATCCAATCCAAAACCAAATTATAAATCGGACATTTGAATACGGGGACAAATCAAACAGAGCTCGACGTTAAATCGTACAACGGTCATAATTTATTAATGGGACAAACGCATCGGACAGCTATTTCGATCGTGTTTGGCGTCCATGGCGTTTGTTTAGGGATTTGATTTGGTCTATTGATTGCCGTTGGATTGTTTGGGAGTCGGGTTTTATCGTTTGAGCGCGACCTTTTGGAACGTAAAAGTTTTGACGCGGTCAAAACTTATAGTATCGTGTGTGACCACCGCGAGTTAATATCTGACCGGTTAAAAGGGCAGACAAAGTGGTCTTATCAGGTATGGCTAAGCAGACAGAGTTGTCCATAGTGTGAGTACCTTTTCGAGCTTTGATAGATTTTGGAACCCAAGCATCTCTCCTACCCCCACCCTGTGATGAATTTAAGGCATAGTTAATAGTTGTTATCTTTTTCATGGTACACATGGAAGCTGTCGGCCTTTATCTAACCTGATGATGAGTGAGTGACGATAGGGCTGAAGATGGAGAGGAACTCAACCACAGAGGGGCTGGCCATTATTTCAAATTGTCGGAGCACAATAATGCTATTAATACTTTTATTATCGGGACAGATTGTGATAAGATTCTGGTAGCTAGCCTCCTACCACCAACCAAACCAAGCACAAATTTGTACTCTTCTGGGAATCGAACCGGGACCTCTGGATCTTGATTCCGGTGGGTGAAGCACTAGACCACGGAGACCGTTATCTCAACTCACTGTACCTAAAACAAACCACCACTTGTACCAAGTACATACATACATAGACACACAGCGGCAAGCCTTAGGGAGTTGGCAGCGGCTCCACGTAACTCAGCGTTAGTGAGATCTGCCTGATTAATTCTGATATCAGGCAGATGGCGCTTAGCTAACAGACAAACACATTCGTTTGCCTAGATCACGTCGAGCGAGCTGAACCTACACTGCCTCTGGGAACATAGCTATGCAGCGACGAAGATGTTACATTTGTTCTGTTGGGAAATGATTTATTGATGAGAATAAGACACGAGCGTGTCTTGTGTCATGGCATCATGCAACACCTATTTGCTAGTAGATAATGTCGCCAAAAGATGGCAATAGGCTCGGGTGGACACATCATAAACACAGGCTGCTGACAGCTGCCTTGGGGGAGGCACAGTGGGCGTCTCTCGGCTGAATGATGATGATGACAACAGAACAGAATTCACAAAGACATACATACAGGTGTGCCTTTTATAAGCAACAGTTTGGCACCTAGTCATTACCGTAAATTCGGTGTACTGCTTATCAAGTGCTTAATAGTTATTTGTTGTACGTGAGTGCAAAGTTGTTTTTTAACCGCGTGCTCAATTTTGATGACCGAGCTAGCGAAGGATTCTAAAATTGAATCACGAGCGTAGCGAGTGATTCAAAAATTAGAATCCTGAGCGATAGCGAGGGAATCAAAAGAGCACAAGGTGAAAAATCTTTGCACTCCAGTGGAACACGTAACTTTTCATCCCCCCCAACGAGGAAATTGCAAAATACAAAAAAAAATACAATAACAACAGTTTCTGTTTTCACCCAGAAACTTTCACAACACCCTCCCATTAACCCAAACACACTCTCAACACCCACCCGGAAACACCCACAACATTCACACCCGCAACACACACCCATCCACTCAGAGACCCCAAAAAAACACCCATTCACCCAGAAACACCCACAAAACACCCATTCACCCAGAAACACCCACAAAACACCCATTCACCCAGAAACACCCACAAAACACCCATTCACCCAGAAATACACACAAAACACCCATTCACCCAGAAACACCCACAAAACACCCAATCACCCAGATACACCCACAAAACACCCATTCACCCAGAAACACCCACAAAACACCCATTCACCCAGAAACACCCACAAAATATCGAATCGCCCAGTCACACCCACAATACTCACCTATCTATTCAGACACACCCACAAAACACCCATTTACCCAGACACACCCACAAAACACCCATTCACCTAGACACACCCACAAAACACCCATTCACCCAGACACACCTCCAACACCCACTCATCCACCCAGCCACACCCGCAAAATTTATCCAGACACACCTGTAAGTAATAAAAATTACCGTCCCTAATGGAGTTCCGAGACGGTCAATCAGCTTGAGTCAAGCACGTTGATTTTCTGTATGTTTTTGTTCCGTTTCTAGCGTAAACATATCAAACAAACCTAAAAAGCTTTTAAATGCTTGACTCAAGCATCAAGCAAGCATTGTAGACGATCAAAATGTTTAAAGCAAGATTGACGCCAAGCTGATTGACCGTCACGGAACTCCAAGGTTTTAACAAATTTATAACGTAAAAAGAAAATGGCGCGCGCAAAGCAAATTACAAAAAAAATACACCAAGAAGGTTCCGAGTCTGAATTTTTAACAAATTAAAATAGGTTGCATGATAATTTCGGCACCATGGAGGTAGAAATAAATAGGTTTAATGATGTTTTGAATTCACAAACTCATTGCACACGATGTTCTAAATTCAAATTTACTTTACCCTCTAGAGGATAAAAACGGCTTTTGCACTCAGATATCGAAGAGCAAAAACGCTTTTTCCGAGATGGTGGGATGAAAAACCTATTTTACTTGAAAATTAATTTTAAATATTTCAAATAATATATTTTTATTTTTGCCATCGGAAACGTCAGATTGTCAATTTCCGTGATATCCCCATTTTTTCGTTGCAGTGACGTCATTTGGCGCTTACATCAGTATGGAATGACCGGAATTTTAATCATGATTTTTTGTATGAAAACGACGGAATTCAGAAATTTCGTATGGGTGTCTTCGTTTTCTGTCTAATTTCATATAACATCATAATAAAATTATGTTGAAAACATGAAATATGTTGTCAAAAGGAAAGCTTAATGATCTAATAATTAAGCCCAATGTTTCTATACGACACGAATTCCTCCCTGTCTTTGCCTACCCACGTACTAAGTTTGCTTAATCAATGTAGCTCAATACAATCTCATGTGAAAACTAGATCCGTTCAGCTCACGATCGATCACTTAAGTTCACTAGTTTCTGACTTCTGTCGTCGGTCTATTAAATTAATTACGTTCCAGTGTAGACGCACTCGTAATTAAATAACAGATTTGGGAGTAAATGTTGTCTTCTTCTTCCTGCCTGTTCCTAGTTTATCTGGGATCCACTCAATATGTTTCCTCTTCTATTAATATCAGTCAGACGTCATCAAGCCATCCATTCCCTTTTGATTCAAATCATACATCACACCGTAAAAGGTGCCAATGATGAATGAATGTATAGAAAAAAAATGGAAAGGACCATTTCGAGAGACCAATGAACGGAGAGAGTGATTGGGAAGACAACATTCCAATTTATAATGCTACTCAAGGGTTTAGCTAAGGTCCTTTTTGGGTATGGTGCTGTTAGTAGTTTACCCTCAACGGTGCTTATTGGGCAATCCCCATTAGTCGACCTTACGGCACCCCTGGGATGAGTCGAGGCTGGCACTCTACGTTAGTTTTTCGTTCCCAATTTTTGTATGTTAAGAATCAATATTTATTTTATTACCGCGTGAATCCATGGAATGCGAAGAGTTTTCGTTTCTCAGGGCTCAGGGCGAAGTTCACAGATTAAACTCAGGAACTTTATCATAATTCCGTGTCCCGTACCATAAAACTTGACCCGTACTACTGATACTCCCGCCGTCTAACTCGCTCCACACGCCGCAGTGCGCTGGACAAATGGCGCTATGGGCCAGCTCTTTTGTTGGCCGCGACGTTGTTTAATTATAGTTTAGCACTAGCCTTCTGGCCCGACTGGTAACGGCGCCGTGAAATATGTGGAGGTATGCCCCCTATATTTCTTGTTCGCGCACGTATTAGCAAATGGGTGGAATGTTTTGATATTTGTGCGAAGCGCGAAGCAACAACAGGCTGTTGTTGAAGAAGATTCGCTGTTCAGATAACAATGGTCTTTTGAGTCACAATAGTTTTAGGTTATAGTCATAAATATTCGTGAGCTGAAACGTCCTGATCGTTTTCGGTGGAATTATGGAAGGTATATAAGCATATTTTTCTCATGTAAAGGCCTTAGCAGTGGCGATATTAAAAGGGTGGTGATAATGAATTTTTTTTTTAATAAAAATACAGACAAGTGACTGGTTTGTTTATTATTAAAAAAGGAATTGAGGATGTCACAATGAAACGACGAGATATGAGACTGACTTTATTTAACAAATGAAAATATTTAAAAATTAAATCAAAAATTATAAAAAAATATATTTAATGAATGAGCCCAACTAAAATCAATCTAACTAAAAAAAATACACACACAGAAAAAAAAAAGTAAATCATCTATAATATCTGCCTCGTTCTATGGCATTTAAACATCCAAACAGCCCGAATTCGTTCCCTGTTTTGTTTGTTTAAATGTATAAAAATGCCCGTAATATTCGCCTCTCTTCCGTCGTAAATATCCGACTGAGGCTCTTTATAACCTGTGCCCAGAGCTGTTGCCAGCCGTTATCGCTGTTGGCACCGCGCTGTGTTTCCACTGCATTCAGTATTTCAGACGCCCCTTGCCCGCATACGATGCTATCGGGCAAACTCGCTAATAAGGTACCGATAGCACAATACATCAAACTATATTTATCGGTAAGCAGAGGTGAATTATCCACGTTTCTCTAATTAGGTTAGGTCTCATGTGTAGCTAACAGCTGGCAAACCTATTGCCATCTATCGGACACGTGAATAGGATTATGACGTTGCTAGGTGGTATAATAGGGAAGCTGCTATTCATTACTAATTGCTGTATTTTTTTTTCGGGCATTTTTATTCCTTTAGTCGCTTTATAAGACACCCGGTCAAACTATGGAACTCTATAAAAATCTCCGATCAATTTGCAACTTGAACAATAAATATGAAACCTTAAATGAAAATTTTATTGCGGCCTTCAGACAGTTTTTTGTTATATGTGCTGCCTATTTATTTATTATAATCAGGAAACAATAACAATTGTTTAATTAAATAACAAGTAAAGCATTGATTATTTATTCCATTTGTTCGCGCCATCAACGCTGCCCGGTTCGGCCGTTGTCGGATAGGTTCGGGCGCGCTCGGGAACTATCAACGGCGAAACAAAATCAACGGCACTTGTCAAGATCTGTGTGCACGCATAACATCAATTCTAATTTCTCTTATTGTAAACTTACCTTTAAAGTAAACATTATTACTTTTCTACAAGTCTTTTATTGGTGTCGCTGTAATCATCAATATTGCCGCGACATAGTGGCGACCGTGAAACATTAATCTGTAATTTGGAGAAGAAGACGGACGAAAGTCAATGTGGAAAACTGACTACTTTGCTGCCAGGCACTTTGGATTTTGGATTCTACGCATCAAAAGTCTAGCCAGGGAAGTACCCAATCCTAGTTTTCTCTTTTACCTATTCCACTCTTCTTTTGTCGTATGATAGTGGTGATTTTTCGAACGCCTAGGTATCTAGCTTAATCGCGTACCAGTTCGAACTAATAAAATCTAACCGTCATATTTTAGTTATTTTCGATTTAATTCCCAACGTTCCCATTTTATTTACGAAATAAAGTGTTTTAAATTTAAATAAAAAGTAATCCTAACAGTATTTCTAAACTTTATTGTCAGCTGATAAGAAAGATCCCGTTATAAATTGCAAACAATATTTACATACCTACTGTCTTGTTTGCAAAACTATTTATCAAGCCGTTTATTATTCTTTCGCAATAGTAATAAATGTTGTTCGTAAAAGAAGTCATTATATTATATTAGTTAAAGGAAACTAATAAAATTAAATATTGGTTAAAGTACTATTATTAAAATTTTAATATCAAGTAGGTACTATACATAAAAAAATAAATAGGTACACGTAAATACAAAATAAAAACATCGGTAATTAAATTAGTTATTAAAACCTGTTCCAGTGTTTTTTGTGGTGCTTATTGCTCGCGGCTTCGTCGCTGTGCGAGCGATTGAGCGCTGTCTCAGGTGTTGACGGGCTCGGCTGGACTCGGCTGTAGCGGCCGCATACATACCTAAGCGGTACCTTGGGTGCTACCGCCGGTCCGGTTGGCGTGTTCGACTACTGCAGCGTATCCAGATACATCTGACGGTTGAACGGGCTTGCTACTGTAAGATCTGCACATTTTTATTTACTTAGCTCATTGCTTTAGTCAAAATGTCGGACACTGAAGCAGGTTCAAGTCGGACGATGAAACTTCCCTTAACGTTAGACATTCCACACACTCCTTTTACCAATGATAATAAAAGTCCCTGTGAGTCTGCATCTGTTAAAACTCTAATGAAACGCCGTAGTGGTATTAAAAGTCGATTAACAATTTTTATTAAATATATTACGCAATTTCAATTAATTACAAAGGCTACAAATTTAGATATTGCTGAATTATCGTTGAGATTAAACAAAATTCAAGAACTTATGTCGAAATATGATATTATTCAGTCAGAAATAGAGGAAAATTGTTCTAATTTTGAGGAACAAATTAATGAAAAAGAATGTACCGAGAAACAATTTTTTACCCAGATAGCAATAGCGCAGGAAATAATTTCTACTGCCAAAACGGGGGCACTTTCTGACAATGAATCGGTTCATGGTAATTCGAGTTGTCAAAATAACATGTCAGACTCAGTAAAATTGCCGATTATTAGTTTACCTTCATTCGACGGTAATTATTGTAGGTGGCTTGAGTTTAGGGACATTTTTGATTCTCTCATACACCAAAGTCACAGTATATCGCCTATAAACAAATTTCAATATTTAAGAAGTTCATTGGTGGGTAATGCTAGCGTTGTAATTAAATCAATTGATTTCAGTGCGCGGAATTACGAGCTTGCGTGGAACACTCTGTGTGAAAGATATGATAATAAGAACATTCTTATAAACAATCATTTGCAATCTTTAACTAGTATTCACCCCATTCAAAAGGAGTCGTACAAATCTTTGAGATTTTTATGCGATCATATAAAAAAGAATATGAGTTCCCTCACTTCACTAGGTCTACCAACCGAGGGGTGGGACGCTTTGGTAATATTTTTAGCGGCAGCTAAGTTGGATTCCCGGACTAGTGGCAAATGGGAAGAGTATAAAGGCCGTTTTACCGACTTACCTTCTTTACAAGATTTTTATAAGTTTTTAAGTGATCGTGCAACTATTTTGGAAACTACACATTTTAGCCGTTCACATTATACTTCCGATTATAAACCTAATAGTAAGGAAAGTAGGGATGCTCCAAAGTCATTAGCCAGGTCTTTTGTTGCCTCTGCTAATACTGATGGCCAAAGGTCGTGTCTTATTTGCGACCAAAGCCATTTCGTGCACGAGTGTATGAAATTTAAGGACATGCCTCTTGAAATAAGGCTGTCGAAAGTTTCCGCGTTTAATTTGTGTTCAAATTGTCTTCGAAAGGGACACACTACTCCTCAGTGCACACTGAAAGGTTCTTGTCGTATTTGTAAAATGAAACACAATACACTACTACATAAGAAAACCAATTCAGAGTCTAATAATTCGAATAATAATAACACTGTTACTGCTAACGTATCTACTGCGTCTGCTGTATTATCTGTGGCCACACCAGGGCAAGTTTTATTGTGCACTGCTTTGGTAAATGTTCTCGATAGTAACAATACTATACACGAGGCCCGGACGCTGCTGGATACAGGTAGTCAGTCTTCGTTTATTACACAAGGTTTAAGAAAGAAATTAGGACTTCCAAATGACAAAATTATTCCATTTAATATTTCTGGTATTAACAACGTTGTTAGTAAAGTTACAGAACGCTGTTGTATAAAAATAAAATCTCGTATAAATTCATTTATGTTTAAAGCTACATGTTTAGTTATACCACAGATTACAGCATATTTACCCAATACTGAAGTTAATGTGCAATCTCTTGGTCTCCCTGATGGTATTGTTCTTGCAGACCCTAACTTTTTCAGCCCTTCAGAAGTTGATCTATTATTGGGTGCTGACTTGTTCTTTGAAATAATAGCATCTAAACAAATTAAATTAGGGCCTAATAAACCTATTTTACAAGAAAGTAAGTTTGGCTGGTTAGTTTCGGGTCCTACGGGTAGTACATATGAAAATAAAAATAATAAAGTTTATTGTAACTTTTCAAAAAATGATTCATATGACTCACTTCAAGAGTCACTACAAAAATTTTGGCAAATAGATGATTTTCCCTTGGATTGTAATGATACGTCTCAATCTTTAGAAGAGCAATTTTGCGAGTCTCATTTTTTAGAGAATACTCGCCGTTTGTCTGATGGCAGGTTTTCTGTTGCTATTCCTTTTAAAGAAGAGCCTGAAAAGGCCTTAGGTCATTCTTATGGTTTAGCAATAAAACGGCTCACTAATATAGAAAAAAGGTTACATAAAAATGTCAAGCTGGGATCTCAGTATAGAGCCTTTTTGAGAGAGTATGAAGACTTAGGCCATCTGTCAGAAATACAACGACCTAGGTTTGGATGCTATCTTCCGCATCACGCCGTTGTACGTGAGGATAAGGATACTACCAAATTGCGGGTAGTATTCGACGCATCGGCCAAAACAAGCAACGGGAAGTCACTTAATGACATACAATATGTTGGTGGTGTAGTCCAAAGTGATCTTATAGCTATTGTCTTCCCCCCGGACCACTGAGGAGTTCAGTCGTGTCTAAAGTGAAATTAGTTTATGTGTATTTTTAAATTAATTTATAAATATTTTTTATACGGTGGTGCTACCAGGAACACAGCAACAAGTAAAGATAAATAGAAACAGCCGCTGGGTGAGTGAGACATATCTCTGTGCGAGTAAGGACGCTGTACGTAACACGCGACATCTACGCCTAAATCCCTCCCACTGAGGTAAGTGGGTGTGCGCCCACGCAAGATCCACCCCCAAACTGACGGATTGCCGACGGCAAATCGCTCGATAAATAGGCCTACAACAAGCCGCTTTATTCCCTAACTATGCCAAAGGTGCAGCGCTCGCCAAAGCAAAGTGTAGTGCCGGCGATGAATATCTCGTCCAAAAACTCACCAACTTACTACGGATCCGATTCAGATATTAATTTATCATCTACGGGAACAGCAAACATAGATAGTGTATCTAGTATCACAAAGAGAGCGAAACGAAGGCTTGTGGATACCCCAGGTTGCTCAGATGAATTTATGGGCGAGTTCAGACAGATGTTTGACAAGCTCCACTCCCATCAAGAGGCCAGATACGTGTCACTAAATTCATCTATTAGTACTTTGATTGAACAAAACACTGAAATTCAAAAGACTGTCGAGTTTATGTCGTCACAATACGACGTTCTAGTAAGCAAAGTTGAGACCCTTGAAAAGGAGAACAATAGCTATAAATCACATATAAAAACACTCGAGACAAAGTTGGATATATTGGAGAAGGACTCCAAGTCTACGACAATCGAACTGCGTAGCATTCCTAAACTTGATCAGGAAAATAAGCAATCTTTGCATACCACTATTAAAAACATAGGTGCAATCATCGGCCTTGAATCTCACATACAAGAAACGGAAATTCGAGATATATATAGGACAAAAACGCAGGCGATTGTGGTGGACTTCACAACGACTTCTAGGAAGGAAAACCTAATACAAAGGTACAAGAACTACAATAAAGAAAAGCGCCAGTCTAAACATCCCCCACTCGGTACCTTTGACCTGAAGATACCAGGGCCTAACAAAACGATATTTTTATCGGAGGCTCTTACGACAAAAGCCCGACGTGTGTACTACCTTACTAGGGATCTTGTTAAAAACCGAAAAATTGCGTCTACTTGGACTTCCTACGGAAAAGTCTACCTTAGAAAAGAAGAAGGGCAACCAGCTGTGCGAGTGTACGACGAGAGTGATTTATCAAAAATTATTTTATAATTACTTTTCTGTTCATTTATTGTTCAATTGGTATATTCTTGTGTGTTAGTTTATTTAGTTATAGTATTTATTTTTATTATTATATGTTCGTCAACGGATACTATATTTGTAGGTCACTAAAATTACAAACAACACTTACATCATTGATAGGGTTTTCTGGCTGGCCAGGTCAACCCCCTGTGCGTAAATTTATATTTATCTCAGGAAGTTTAAAATACATACATAAATGCATAAATCTCAAAAAGAAAAAATATACTAAACCAGACAAATACTCTTTTCTGTTTTTCCCCAACACGACGTTTACAGTAAGAATTTATTATTACTGCAATGGCAGCTGTAAATGGCAATAACGAAACAATATCTGTTGAGCTGGAGTCTTTTGAGGTAGCTAAAGTTATAGCCTGTGACGTTGAGAATTTAAAGAATGTAGTACCGTCGAGCCCAAACACCTTAACAATAATATCTCAGAATATTAGAAGCATCTCCTGTAATTTAGACAACTTTTATACACTTCTTTTAAGATCTCGTATAAACTGGGACATTATTATTCTCACAGAATGCTGGTTACATAATCCTAAGCCAATACCCCCATTAGATGGTTATAGCTTAGTTCAAAGTGAGAAAAATGCAACTCAGAATGAGGGTATTGTTGTTTACTTCAAATCGGACCTTAACCTGAAAATAGAAGAACCATTACTCAGTGATGCGAATTGTCTATTACTTAAAGTTAACCAATACACCTGTATAGTGGGTATTTATCGCCCTCCAAGTAATAAAAATACTAGTAATTTTGTGACCTCCTTAGATGCTTTACTCGGCGATTTGGCTCAATATAGGAACATTATTATCATGGGCGATATAAATATAGACATTTCCCCACAATCTGTCGACAATAGGCAAAGCGAATATCTGAACTTGCTGGCTGGCCATGGTATATTACCCGCCCATAACATTCCAACACACGGCCGCACATGCCTTGATCATGCCATGTTGAAAACTAAGCAATTGTGCCACTGTTTCGTCGTAGAATCCACCATTACTGATCATGACTGTGTGGCACTGAGCATCAACGTAAAATCACAAAGTTTTATCAATGTACCCATTACTAAAAAAATAATTGACCGCTATGCTGCCAGTAGCTTGATAACGAATATAGATTTTAGTCCAATTTACCATATGCGGGATGTCAATGGGATAAGTGAGTTTATTGTCAGTGCAATACAAGGCGCCTTGTCAAAACACACAAGGGTTGTGACAGTGCCAAAACGCAAAAGAATTGCAAAGCCATGGGTTACAACAGGTCTTATTCGCTGCTTAAAAAATCGAGACAATCTTAATAAAAAAGTAAAACAAAGCCCTAACAATGATACTTTGAAATTAACCTACAAAAGATATCGGAATTTCTGCACAGCCATGCTAAAAAAACTCAAAAGAGAGTATGATACATCACTATTTCGGGAAGCTGGTTCCAATAAGAAAAAGATATGGAAGGTAGTGAGAGACATTACATACTCTAGCAAAAAAGAGGACAAGTCAATGAGCTTAGTATCTAAAGACAACCCTGAAGCTAGTGTGAATGCTATTAACGAATACTTTACTGGAATTGGGCAGAGGTTAGCTGAGGACCTTATAAATACCGGCGGTGATAATACCAATACTCAACCAAACCACTCCAATACAAGCGGCTCTTTGTACCTCTTGCCCACCGATTTAGAAGAAGTGGAAAAAATTGTAATGTCAATGAGAGATGATTGCGCCTCCGGAGTTGACGACATTCCCGCGTGGTTTTTGAGACATAATTGCCGTGTTATTGTTTCTCCCATCACCCACCTCTGCAATGTGGCTTTTCTTACTGGTTCTTTTCCTACTCTGTTCAAAATATCCCTAATTAAACCGATTCACAAAGGCGGTGATGAATCCGATGTCAGCAATTTCAGGCCTATCTCGATTTTACCAGCACTATCCAAAATCCTGGAGAAACTGATGAATAAAAGGCTCGTGTCCTTTCTTGAGTCTAATAATATTTTATCTGACTCGCAATATGGATTTCGCGCCGGGAAATCGACCGAGGAGGCAGTGATTGAGATGACAAATACACTGATTAATGGACTTGAGGGTAAACAAAAGCACCTGACTATATATATTGACCTGGCCAAGGCATTTGACACAGTTGCTGTGCCCTTCCTACTGGATAAACTGGAGTCGATCGGAGTGCGGGGCGTTCCACTTCAATTATTCAGAGACTACCTAAATAACCGCTCTCAGCGGGTTAAAATAGGGCAGGTAATCAGTCAACAGCTGCCAGTCTCTTATGGAGTTCCACAGGGCAGTGTTCTCGGTCCGACGCTGTTCCTCGTATACATAAATGAGTTATGCCAAATGCAGATTCGTCAAGGAAAAATTATCTCATTTGCTGATGATACAGCGTTGCTGTTTAGTGGAAAGACTTGGGAGGAGGTGTTTTCTGTTGCACAACGGGGCTTTGACTGTGTATCGCTTTGGTTGAGGAATAACATCCTAACGCTTAATACCTCTAAGACCAAATACATGACTTTTTCTACTTCCACAAGAGCTCTGCCGTCTAATGGTATCATATATGCACACACTTGTAGCCCCCTAATAAATACTAACTGTGACTGCCCAATCTTGAACAGAGTGGAGAGCATCAAATATTTAGGGGTGATAATAGACTCCTTGCTTAACTTTAAGCTCCATATTTCATCTCTTGTAAGCAAACTGAGAAAGCTAATATTCATTTTTCGATCTTTGAGACATACAGCTGACCACAAGATTATAAAAACAATTTACAATGCCATATGTCAGTCTATAATCACATACTGCATTACTGTTTGGGGGGGTGTAGGTAAAACGAACCTAATAGAGGCGGAAAGAGCTCAAAGAGCTATCCTTAAAACAGCAGCATCACTTCCATTTAGATACCCAACTACTGAGCTTTACAAAGCTTGGGATGTCTTAACAGTGCGTAAATTATTTATTTTAAGAACATTGTTAAAAAAGCATATAGAGATTCCTTATGACCCAAAACTGAACAAAAAAAAGAGAAGAAAAGGTAAAGTGTGTCCCATTCTAAGGGTTTCTACCAGCCTAGCTAAGAAACACTATTATTATATCGGTAACTTCTTATATAACAAAGTCAATACACTTTTACCTATTTATCACCTTACAAAACCAAAATGCAAAATGACCATAACTAATTGGCTTAAGTCCTTTACCTATGCCGAAACGGAAACCCTTCTGGTTCCCTAATTTGATGACTTGCTGCGTAGTATATTTACTTTTATTTAATTTGTATTTATTACTTTGTTACATGCTTATTATTATATTTATTTCTAATATGTTTTTAACCTTAAATGATAATAATAAAAAAAAAAAGAATTGTGACAACTAGTACATACACACATATATTTTAATATATATCTTTTGTATTTATAATTATTGATTATCATAATACGCATAACTATTCTTTATGTTGGTGAATGTTAATTTTACATTGAAGTTTGGAATTCTACCTAATGATCCTAACCGTGGGGAGGACCTGGTGACCTATAGCACAGGTACATTTACCTATTTTAGGCACCAGTCCTTCACACATCATGTTATATAACTAAGCAATCTTTTAAAGATTTATTATAAGTTGTGCATACTTGATTGTGATGGAGAATAAATGATTTTATTATTATTATTATTATTATTATTCTAATTCGCTTTAGGATTCATAGATATGTACTGACCGCGGATATCGAGAAAATGTACCGACAAATAGCGATTGATGAATCACAACGTCACCTTCAACTCGTGTTGTGGAGGGAACAGCTTGATCAACCTGTCAAGATCCTTCAACTAAACACTGTGACATACGGTACAGCGTCTGCGCCTTTTCTCAGTACTAGATGCCTTCTTCAACTGGCACTTGAATGTCCAGATGAAACAATTGCTAGGGTTATCAAAAATGATTTTTATATAGACGATCTAAACACAGGTTCAGCGAGTGAGTCTGAATTAAAGCAAACTTATTTAGGTGTTACTAAAGTTTTAGATTCTGCCTGTTTATCTCTAAGAAAATTTCGTTCCAATTGTCCTCAACTTATACAGGACACTATGTTGTCTTCAAATTCTCTTGATTTAAATAGCGAAGCTAGTGTGTTGGGTTTGAGGTGGTTTCCAATGGCTGATGTTCTGCGTTTCCCTAGTAATATTGTAGCTACTACAGAGCCTCCCAGAACAACAAAAAGGTCTATAATTTCGACAACTTTTAAACTATTTGACCCACTGGGTTTAGTTTCTTGCTGTACAATAAAAGCAAAGATCCTGCTTCAAAATTTATGGAGTGCTAAGCTTCAATGGGACGACCCAATACCAGATTGCTTTATGAAAAGGTGGCTTAATTTTATAAATAATTTACCACATTTATCTGACATTCGATTACCCAGATATGTTTTATGCGATATTCCACTAACCAATTCTATTGAATTGCATTGTTACGTAGATGCGTCTCAGGAAGCCTACGGTTCTTGTATTTATATATTGTCTAGGGACGCACAAAATAAGACTGCAGTTAATATATTATGTGCCAAAGCTAGAGTAGCACCAATCAAACGTCTAACCATCCCGCGATTGGAGCTGACTGCTGCTCTCTTAGGGGCTCGGTTGTGTACAAAGGTAATGCAATCTATTCCTAATAAAATTATAAAAAAATTAATTTGGACTGACTCCACAGTTGTGCTTGGTTGGCTAAAAACAAAAAAGAAACTGCAAACCTTTGTGCGCAATCGAGTCAACACTATTAATGAGTTATCGAAGGATTTCGAGTGGAAGCATACTCCTACAGATCAAAATCCGGCAGACCTCGCTTCAAGAGGCATTGATCCTCAACATCTCTCCTCCTGCTGTCTATGGTGGGAGGGACCTTCTTATTTAAAGAAAATTTCTTCTGAGTGGCCTATACAACCACATATCTATTCAGAGAATTTACCTGAGCGAAAAACACATCTATCAATAGACATGCCAAGTATTGAATCAAACTAATAAAAGACTTGTAGAAAAGTAATAATGTTTACTTTAAAGGTAAGTTTACAATAAGAGAAATTAGAATTGATGTTATGCGTGCACACAGATCTTGACAAGTGCCGTTGATTTTGTTTCGCCGTTGATAGTTCCCGAGCGCGCCCGAACCTATCCGACAACGGCCGAACCGGGCAGCGTTGATGGCGCGAACATCCTCCGGGGCGTTGAAAGCATCCATTCTTTCAAACATTGTCGTCACAGTTCACTTCTAACTGTGGCGTGGTATCATCTTCATCGTCGTTTTCATTGGTAGCAGCATCATCGTTCAGCCGCAAAGGACATATCTTGTTGACAGCTCGTTTGACGGATCCTTTGTTAGTCATAACGTCAACAACTCTAACGATTCCGTCAGGGCCTGGGTACAGTCGTGTAATTCGGCCCATGCGCCAATCCAGCGGCATCAGGTTGTCCTCCTTCAAAACAACAAGGTCCCCCAGTTGCGGATTCATAGTGTCCTTCTTCCATTTGGTGCGCAACTGGAGCTCAGCTACAAACTCATTGCGCCAGCGTTCCCAGAAATGCTGTCGAAGTTTTTCAATGCGCTGGTATCTACTAGGTCTCGTTGTCTCGATGGGCACTGAAGGCACCGAAGTCAAAGGCCGGCCAATCAGAAAGTGCCCAGGGGTCAAAGGATTGGTATCTGTAGGGTCTGACGAAAGAGGAGATAAGGGTCGGGAGTTTAGGATCGCTTCTACTTGTGTAAAGAGAGTGGTTAACTCTTCGAACGTGAGAGACGCATTTCCTGCTACGCGCTTTAAGTGAAACTTTGCCGATTTAACTCCCGCTTCCCATATTCCCCCAAAATTTGGTGAATAGGCCGGAATAAACATAAACTTAATGTGTTGATTAGCAGCGTAATCAGACACAGACTGACGACTAGATCGTATTAACCTACCTAGCTCATTGCTTGCACCTACGAAGTTTTTGCCATTGTCACAGTATACTGCGTAGGGCTTACCACGGCGAGAAACGAATCTGCGCAAACACAATATAAAGGCTTCAGTCGTCAGATCACTAACTACTTCGAGGTGGATCGCTTTGGTAGTTAAACAGACAAACACACACAAATAGGCCTTCATGAACTTATTACCGCGCCCTTTTTTCGTTGAAATCATAAACGGACCCGCAAAGTCCATTCCAGAAGAATAAAAGGGAAACGTTTCACATAATCTTACTTCAGGTAGATTGCCCATGATGGGTTGCATGACCTGTCCACGCATGCGAATACATGTAATGCATTGTCGAACTACCTTACGTGCCAAATTCCTACCACCTATTGGCCAAAACTCATGTCTAATTGTCGATAGCAACAGTTGCGGACCGCCATGAAATAAGCGAATATGCTCAAATCGCATTATTAATTTAGTAAGATCATGCTTGGAGTCCAATAGTATAGGGTGTTTTTTATTAAAAGAATAATTAGAATTCTCTATTCTGCCTCCAACTCTAATGATGCCATCAGAATCGAGAAACGGAGTGAGAGATAGAAGTTTTGATTTGCAATGTAAAGGTTTGCCAGATTTTAGGAATGCAAGCTCTTTAGCAAATGATTCTAATTGACTGAACTTGACTAAAATTATTTGTGAGTTTTTTAACTCTTCAGACTGCAACGGGCCAGATAAAATAGGTTTAATTAATTTAATATTATTTATAAATCGCAGAACGTAGGCATAAATTCTTTTTAACTTTAGGTAACTAGAATAATTTTCAAATGTGATGAATCGAAAAGTCGCAAAATAAAAATACTTTATCTAAAATAGCTTTTCAAATACTCATACCGCATTATTCTCATTAAGTTCAGTCACCCGTGACCACGGCCGCTGTAAAGTGATCGAAACGTCGGGATAAATAATAATGCCAAACATCTAAATATACGCGAGTCTAATCCGTAAAATTTGTTTTATTTCAAATGTGTAGTGCTCGTGCAAATATAAGAGAACATTAAGTTTTTTCTCTCATTTTATCGTCCTAAAAATAAAAACAACGACTTTAATACTCACTCTTCTCTTAATAGAATGCTTATAAAAAAAATAAAAAACACGAGCTTAAAAACCTCTCTCTACTCTTAACACAATGCTTATAAACAATAACTGATACCCTATTCGAGTCTCAGCTGAACCCTCGCTTGGGTTTTCAGGCCATTAAATAATAACAATAACTTGGAGCAGCAACAATCGCACTTGAAGTCTTTCAAGCGTGAGTCCTAGGTACGGGAAAAGACCAAGATATATGAAGAAGGGTTCCGTATGAATTAAAACGGGAAATATTCAATGGAGACGATTTTCGGATTTTTATATCCGATGGCCAGTTTGGTTGAACGGTCATGGATCGATGGATATCGGCCAAGGAATAATCTTGGTAGAGGCAAATGTTTCTGTTGGAACAAAGATACTTATTCTTGAATGGCTTATGGGGTATAATTTAAATAATTACATTTAATCGTTTAAAGGCTAATATTCGTATACATTTCAACAATTGTGATTGGTTGATAGGTTAGACAGAGTTTTATATAATCTATGAGTATACCAATATTCATAATATAGTATGCAACATGACGTTATAATTATAATAGGGAACTATTTATCATCTAATGTCTAGCTAGATTGAATATGAGTCAAACTTCTAAAGGAGCAGCATAGTTTTAGTATCAACGTTAACGGACAGTTGGTCTTAGTAGGCACACCGATTATTCAGAGGGCATGTTAAACCAATTGTTACCACAGCAGTACACTAACCGCATCGAACCCTTCTGACTTAGTTATAGGCCTAACTTATCGCGGGTTTCTCTCACGAAGAGGTAAGATACAGCTACAGTGATATAACAACAATTATATTGTTACATTTTAATTTACTTCTAATTTAATTTATATTACTTTTTTTTAATTTTATTTTAATATGTCTGTAATTTTTATTTGTGGAAAGATTCCAAACTATGCTGATTTATGTATCAATTTTATATTGTAATTTTGAACGTAATAACAATTGTATATTTCCCAGAGAATAAATGAATAAAATAAAAAGTACCAAAGAATGATTATTGGTGAAACTAAATTATAATACTGTACGAGAATTCAAAAAATATGATTGAAGTATAAACATTATATACATAATTAAATTAACCTCGCCTTATAATTACTCACAGTCTTTTAATATTAAATCTCAACAGCAGGTCAAAGGCAATCGCATTAAACGCCACTTAGCGTCATTAAATAATTTCGTCTAGGACTCATTAGGCATCCATTTTCCTTATGTCTCGCGCATCCCTAAAAACCGGCCAAGTGCGAGTCGGAATCGCGCACGAAGGGTTCCGTACCATTATCTAAAATAAACGGCAAAATAAAGTTACGCTTGTTGTATGGGAGCCCTTTTAAATATTCGTTTTATTCCGTTTATATGTATTTATAAGATGGAGGGATTGTGTGAGGTGTGATATGAAGGTGGTGGATATCAATGAGAAGATGACGAGTGACAGAGGAGAATGGAAAAAGAGGACATACTGCGCCGACCCCAAATAGGATGGGATAAGGGCAGGGCAATGATGATGTATTTGTTGTTATAGCGGCAACAGAAATGTATCATCTGTAAAAATTTTAATTGTCTAACTATCACGGTTCATGAGATACAGTCCGGTGTCAGACGAACGGATGGATGGACAGCGGGACAGTCTTAGTAATAGGATCCCGTTTTACCCTTTGGGTACGGAATCCTAAAAACTACTTTGCCGCTCGCGATGAAACGGAGCGAATGTAGCTGTCTACATTGTCAACGTCTAGGCTGAATGGATTGATGCTCTATTTAAAATATTCTTTTGTGATAATTATTTACAGCGGTTTCTAGTAAGGTTTTTCCTTATTGAGGTACTGGACAATTGTTCTGTACTCCACGCTTCTCGGGGGTTTTATGAATATTAAACAAAAGACAATATTTTATGTCTCATGAGGCAGTGCTTTGGTCCATGGTTTTTATTACGAAAGAACACATCCGGTTAGTACAGAATAGGTATGTACAAAATATGTATTCAAGTTCCCGGTGAATGGGAAAAGGCTCGCCCCATTTTCATGGGACTTGAAATATGCTGTCTCCAGGTAGGCAGAGATGTTTCAACACCCCCGTTCCGCCTGCTTATTCTAATTTGCATGTAATGGGGGGCGAACCTATTGCCTTTTACCGGAATTATAGGGACGAGTCTATAGTTATTCATCGGAAGCTTCAATCGCAGTAATTTGCTAAATGGTTCATAAGGAACGTTGCTGCCCACTCCTCCTTATTTTTTTTTTAAATTACAAAGGCGATTATATTGTTCGTAGTGAAAGCAATTCAATAAAGTTGTTAACAAGTTTTAAAAAGTTTATAATAAGTTTTGAATGTCTTTCCCCGCCGTATATTTACGGGCATCAATAATATAAAGGAAAAGACACAAAGTCCAATTAATGGAGATCAACAACAGCCGGCTATATCGCATTGTATGTAAATTAAATTATTCTAAGACGTAAGGCAGTGGCTGTGGTTCGAGCGGGGAAAGCGAATTTATTATACGACGATCCTTAACAAAAATACACCCAGTTTAAAAACAATATCTGAGTGTTTTAGGATGTGTAATGACAGTCAACATCTTCTTTCATTATTATTCTAAGTTTAATAAATAATAACTTGCATAACCAGTGTCCGAAATTAACAGTACCTATAACATGCAATAATTCTTTTTCTCGTGTCGATCGTTTGACTGTCATAAAAAAGACGATATTATTTGAAGTGTTTAAGACGTGTTTAAATCAGATTCTGACACTCCTACTCTAAGTAGGGTTGGCACAACACGTCTTCTTCTTTCACTGTCCTCTATCAGAGTGAGCTCGATATGGACTCCCCTTTTCCTCATATTATTATTATCATCTTTCACTACTACTACTACTACTACTGGCATCGTGTAGAAGCACCATAAGACGAAATAACAAATAAGTAGAGGTCCCAATCGCTAATTTCATCACCCCCGCCCAGGAATGCTCTGCATAATGCTGTGTACAAACGAATTTTCGAGTTTGAGGTTCGTATAATTACAGCTAATTTGTGTTTGGCGTGGGACAGAGCAGGTGTGGGAGTGTTGGTGTGCGAACGCGCGTTAGAACTCGCTCGCGTTCGAACCGCGCCCCAAATTACAGGTAAAGTGTTTTTGATTGTGGTTGATCGCTGTTAAGCTGGTTGGTAATATTATATGTTACACACCTTATTATGTATTTGAAATAAAAAAACTTTTACGGATTAGACTCGCGTATATTTAGATGTTTGGCATTATTATTTATCCCGACGTTTCGATCACTTTACAGCGGCCGTGGTCACGGGTGACTAAAGATGACAGGTGTCTTCATCGTAGTTATAATTAACTACCGTCAAATTATTTAATATTTATGTGGTCCGATTTAAGCAGACGGAGCTCACTGTGTCTATGGATTTGGCAGTATGAGGACGGTGTTGGGATTTAATTATCCTGATGATCGGGTCCCAAGCAGGTGGTATATTCCAGCCATTGTCTCTATTGAAATTGGGGTATTTCTTTATTTCAATAGCTTCTCTAATCATTCTAGGTATGTAACGTTTCTCTTTTGCTAGAATTTGTGGCTTGTCAAATCTTATGTAATGGCTGGGTCCGTCGAAGGCATGTTCACATACTGCAGACTAATCACAGACATCACAGACAGACGCGAGTCTAATCCGTAAAAGTTGTTTTATTTCAAATGTGTAGTGCTCGTGCAAATATAAGAGCACATTACCTTATTATGTAGTTTAGTTTCCAAAAAAAATACGGCTGTATAATATGGAAAATTTTACATACAAACAAACATACATGAATCACGCTTTAAGTTTTAAGGGGTGGGCAGAAGTGTTTTAACACTCGCGTTTCTCCAATTTATTTTTAGGTTCCACGTGATTGGGGTGAGCGAGCATTGCCATTCACTACTTCTCCTTGGTCAAATTTTGTGGCATTCCAAGTGTGCACATTCAACATTATATTTTGGTTCCCTAGAAAGGGCAAGCATGGATAACTTATAGCTTAATTTAATTTTAGTATTAAAATAGAAATACTAGTTACATAATACACATACATAAATCACGCCTATATCCCCGAAGGGGTAGGCAGAGGTGAACTAGTTAACTGAAATAATAGTTATTTACTCTTTATAATAGAAATCGTTTGTTAAATACAACTACCGGGATTGATACGTCAATGGGATAAAACCCCCTAAAACTTCCACGAATAAAAAATCCACAGACGCCTCTCACCCTTTTCCTGTTATATTCAAATGCGTATCTCACAATTCTCTTAAACGGCCTCAAGAAAGCTGCTCGGCAGGAACAGAAAAAGCTTCGAAGAGTCAAGCCACGTTAGTTATGGTCGGACGCGGGTCGGTAATCGAATAAATGTTGCTTCGGGAGTTACTTTACTTTATCACAACAATAGCGTTTGTCTTCGACTTTGTTTGCGCGGACTCGTGAAAAGGGTGCCTAAATAAAAAAAAGATTAGAGGAAAGATTAAGAAAACATTTTCGGAAATGGGGTTTGGTTTTGAGCCTCTTCAGAAAATCGCCAAAAGGCTTTTAAGCGCACTGAACCTAAAGTGGTATCGCTGTAGACTCTGAAATTCTATTATTTGTTTTTTTTTTATAAATCTACAGCGTTTACGTTTTAACTAAGCATTGCGAGAATACATTGCATTGGTGCTTAACTTACCTTCCAAAGCTTGGAGGAATTCGAGGTTCATTTTTGGACACCGTGACCGGTCTTAGCGAACATTGGATACGCAATCTTAAAGCTTAGTATAAGCAATCGCTATCGAGCTCCTTAAGTAAGGTAATTTTCCAACGAGAACTCAATTAAAGTCAACGTCTTACAGCCTTACGAATGCAAAGAAGTGAACAATAAACCAGTACACAAATCCTCGTCCAAGAAACACCACAAATAAAATAATTATTTGTAGAAGAAAATGTGTACCTACATGGCATTCCTAGTAGCGGGCCCCGCGGAACGCCCGGTGGAACGCCGCGGCAGAATGCTCACAATGCGTCGCCGCACTGCGTACAGCGGTGTCCGCTGCATATCCGTTCGTTAGCGGATACCAGCGGATATTTATGGACGCGCGGCGCCGGGCCGTGACCACTGCGAGCACCGCTTTACGTTAGGGCTTGTGCTAATTGGACCTGTAGTTGTGGGTTTGGTTTCTCTTAGGCGTTATATTAGCTGGCTTTCGAGGTTAACTTGAAATGGTCCTTCGTGCCGGATCATACATACATACAATCACGCCTATATCCCTGAAGGGGTAGGCAGAGGTGAACTAGCATCCACGATTTGCCAATTATGTTACGTCCCATGTAATAGGTGGCGAGCCTATTGCCATTTATCGGGCACAAAAGTCGCAGTACATTGCTAGGTGGTTTAAGAGGAACGCTGCGGCCCATTCCCTATCACTGATTTATCCTTAGTCGCCTTGTACGATAGCCACGGGAGAGATTTGGGATGGTGACAATGTTTTGGATCTTAATTTTAGTCGAACGACGCCTACTGTTGGGCATAGAAATCCTTCGACAAGTTTATACCCAATGGGTCCTGAGTGGCATCCAACCGTTTGCCGCAACCTTCGCTACGTACCATAATTGCCCTCCCAAGACTGCGGCTTCCTATACGCGATTGGCACTCCGGAAACATTTCAATGTAAGTTGTCTATAAAGAATAATTGTTACACATTATTGATATGTAGCCTCAGAATGCTATCAGAACTCCAATACTAAATTATCATTTAAAAATTATGATTCCATTCCGTGTTTTTAATCATATACTGATTAAACAGTACGAATTTTAACTGCCGCACTCAGAGACGTCAAATAACGATAATGAGTACCTAACGTCAAAAAATTACTATTCAAAACTAGTCGCTATTCTTGCCGTGTCTATGGTCTTGATTTGAATGAAAAGTTAATTGAGTGAGGCAGTAACTGCCGCACTCAGAGACGTCAAATAACTTTAATGAGTACTTAATGTCAAAAATTTTCATTTAAATTTAGACCAAAAACCTGACAAGAATAGATACTAGTTTTGAATTGTCATTTTTTGACTTTAAGAACTCATTAACGTTATTTGACGTCTCTGAGTGCGGCAGTTAGTGTATCTTCTTTGGTGTGTCATTAATAGATAGATATTAATTTACTATTCATTTAGAATATATTGAAGTGTTTGTTAGTGACCAGTTTTATTTACGGATGAGTGTAGGTCAGAAGTCACAAGTGCGCGAAATGTTTCAATATAAAAACACGTTACATCAAATGCGGTAGGGCTGAAAATCTATAGGATTAATTTATCAGTTTATGGTGATCTGACGCGTTGTAGAATGTAGAACAGCTGAAAACATTAAGTGCAAACCTTCAGGGGCAAAGACATAAAGTTAATTTCAGATATCGTGCAACATTATGCAATTCACCGCTCTAAAACGATGAAGCCGTTCGACAGCCCTGTCACTAAGCCCTCTCTCTGCGGTGTCTGTACAAATTATGCTCAGATGTGTATCTTGTTTGCTTGTTTGCTAGCGTTCTTGGCGGATTCGATGTTGGTCTTTGAGAGCACTGACGTTTGCAAATTATAAAGCAGTACTGAAATACTCAACGGATCCCGCGGTACAGTGTTTTGCGACTATTAGAGTAGTTAAGCAATGGCCTGAAAGAAAGGACTTTGGAGGGGGGGCCATATAGCTCCGTTCTTCTATGCTTTTACAAGGAAGTTCAGGCGTTACTATCATTAACAGGTAAAAATCCTTACTAATCTGGATAACTTACAGCTGTTTATTCATCTCTAGATAAATTTTCTTTCCGTCGACAATGTTATTTGACATTTGAGTGATAAGTTTTGATTATTCCATAATTGGCTGCGTTAGTCATAGCTAATTTATTTTGTGGATTCATGTATTATACACATAATACAAACATAAAAATACCGCACTTTAGATAACTAAAATTACCTACAAGAACGTGGTCATACCAAAATATATACGTTAAACTTAAAATATAAACGTTTTAAAGTTCGAATTTGTTTTGGTTTAGAATTGAACAACTTAACACTCAATAACTGTCCAAAAGTCTTAACTCGGTATATAAAATACCAGCTACGCAGAGTGAGTATGACGCACGATAGTGTCATCTCCATAGTGTAATGTTTTAAATAGATTTCCCATGAAATCAACTTGTGGTCGAGTCAAGGGGACATTGAGAAAACAAATGTGGCGCCACCGTGGCGAACGTAGGTGGCGGAGTGTATGGCCATGAGAAAGACAGTTGTAAGAATATAAAAAAAATTTAGATTAAGATTTCAACTGAAATAGTCATGGATTTAACACTCAAAGAGGGTTGGTGTCATGCAGGCGGCCGGCTGTAAACTCATAAGCAGCTAATCCACTGAGCAGCACATAAACATAATCTTCCGTGACTCGAGATCTAATATCTGTTAATCACACAAAAAATTGCCGCTTGCAGGATACGAACCAGAAGCTTCTTGGCGTATAGCCAGCGTTCTGATCATATAATCAATTATAGCGATTATAGTAGGTAATATATTTGAGTTATTATACTATAATATCACTTAATCGCGGAATGATAAAAGCGTGAAACCTCTTTTTCTGTGGCCCCCATAATGACTCAGACAAGGCATCATTACAGATTAATGTTATTACCTATCTCCTATCATAAGCGCCATTCCCGTAATCACCAGGAGAGAGGGGAATGGGATGTTTCCCCAAACAAATAAATATGCCAACTCAACACCTCCATGAAGGTTTCACCTGCAAGTTTCACCTGAACAAACTATTTTGCAACGATGCAGTGCACGGAGCGCCTCGTAATGGATTTTCGCGACGGTAATTTTGTTTGCGACCCAATCAATAACATTGTGTAGCTGAACCGACATCCTGTACTGTAAGCAGTTGAGTTTCGAAATGTTCAGGCATTCCTTGAGACATTCATTTGAAATGTTCAGATATTCCTTCGTAAAAACACATCGATGAACAAGGCAGCAGCATTCCTCTTATACTACTAGCAATATACAGCGATTTGGGATGGCAATAGGCTCACCACCTATATTATTATTATTACAAATTTTTTTTGCATAACACTTTGGGCGCCATTTATAATAATCATCTTTTACCTTTTATCCCATGCTAGTTTTCTGACTGAAGAGTCATAGCGCATTGACTCAGTGCGTTCGTTGCTTAAACTAAGCAATGTTCGCTAAGGACGGTCATTTAGTAAGTTTCTCCGTGATTCGAAAGGCATGTTGGACCTTTCGTTTGTTCGTGCTGCATCTGCAGTCGTTAAACCAATCCGCACTGGGCCATTCTGTCTTTATTCTTCCATCTACAGCGAAAGCCTGTGCTCCAGAAGAGGTGACATGTGGAAAGAAAACTAATATTAACACCGATTTCAAAACCTCCTTCATTTAGAGAAAACTAGTAAAAATCACAATAATATTTCTCTATTTTATTTTAGCATGCTTTGGGCACGTAAAACTGTCCACTTTAAACAAATTCCCATTGTTAAAGCGAGACAACGCTATATGCCTAATTGAGCGGCGTCCCGTTTTGTCACCCGCGTTTGAATCGCAATAATACTTCATACTACAGTCACGGATTCTGTTTCCTCCTACCAAAAGGCCATAAAGCATTCAGAGGTTTCATTAAAACACTGCACTTACGACCTTACCGCTCACAAAAACTACCATCAACTATTTTAAATTCCCAGGGCAAATATTGAAATTCACCCGGACCGTAGAGGACCGGTGAAATGTTAATCAGATTCTCTGGACACCATATTTTATGGTAACAAAACGTTTGCGGGGAAATATGAAACGGCAAGGAAATTACCCCGTGAATATTAGAAAAATAAATTTTGTATCAGCGGCGGAGGGTTAGAACCGACGCTGCCGGGACACCGTAAATTAAGCCGTTTTCTGCCGTAACTGTTTGTGTTTAGCATTGCATTTTGTTTGCAAATAAATAATTTAGAAAGCAGTGTTTGTTTTCTAATGTGGTCGGTGTTGTTCAACATGGGAGTAACGTTCAAGAATTTTAAAAGAATAATTTATTGATGCTTAGTTCATTGCGGTAATTTAGGTTATTGTTACCTTTATGACGTGTTCGGACTTTGATTGCGCATGCATATTCGCAGAACTACATGCTTCATATATATAATTAAAGGTGATCATGTTTCCAGAACCTTCTAAGGAATTGTGGCGCCGTGTGGTGACGGCAGAGTAGAATACAATTGTCACCACCCCGAATCTCTCCCGTGGGTGTCGTACAAGGCGACTAAGGATAAATCAGTGATGAGGAATGGGCGGCAGCGTTCCTATTATACCACCTAGCAATGTACTGCGACTTTTGTGCCCGATAAATGGCAATAAGCTCGCCGCCTATTACATGGGACCTAACATAATTGGCCAAACGTGGGTGCTAGTTCACCTCTGCCTACCCCTTCGGGGATATAGGCGTGATTTATGTATGTATGTATGTCTAAGTAATTGCAAGTAGTTGGCTCTATAATGTTTTTCTTATCAACTACTATATTCTGTAGTTCTCTCAAATCTACTATTGATTACCAGTTAAGATCTCAATAAAATAAAATAAATTACTGCGGAGATTCATCCAGGTATGCGTTCGGAAGCACAGATAAACTCGAGACGATAATTTATCGGTCACCCGTCCATTACCGCCATTGGCAAAGATAGCTTCGTTTGAGCAATCTCAGGCCGAGCGCACCAACTACTGGCCTGTCGATCTACTGACATCTGTATAGGCGTATCCAAATTATATCCATAGGTCGATGGTTCATATCTGGCTCGATGATTTCTTTTCTTTCTTCTTTCTTCCTTTCTTTCATATTCAATTATAGTCAGAATCACACACAGGATTGTAAAAAAAAACAGTATGTTGTAAAAAAACTACCTACAAACTTTTTTTACATACAAAATAAGACAACTTCTTCTCAAACTAAACATGACAGGAGCGAAGACTGGAGCGCGAGAGTTGCCATTCTCACAAAAATACAAGAAATAAAAAGTGTTGCCGTAAAATATCCTAATTTCAGCTGTTCAGAAGGCTAGCACTAAAACAAAAGTATGAACGCTGTAATACGTCACTATTATACATTTTGTATTATACTATGCGTTCTATAGATTGGTCACTTAGCTAGGCGGGCTGTATTATTCAACAGTATCAAACTGACAATGCAGGCGACTCTCGCCCTATATGCTGTCCACACAGCTCGCCTGGAACTCCAGATGAATACAAAAAGTCCAGCTACTCGTACGTTATTGGATAAATCAGCGTCGCCGCCTTCTTACAAGCTGCCTCGGCCTCGCATCTTGCATGCCTCGCAGTCGTGGCTCGTATATTGCATGTGCGATATGCACGGAATGCGCCCTTGGCCGCAACGGCGTTAACTCGCATCGATTGCTGTTGTGTGCATATACCTATTCAAAAGTGTTGTGCTGTTTGAGCGATTTTTCGGGCACCCTGGGGGATGCGAAAGCCGTGTGTTGACGGCAGAGTAGAATACAATTGTCACCACCCCAAATCTCTCCCGTGGGTGTTGTACAAGGCGACTAAGGATAAATCAGTGATGAGGAAAGCAACGTTCCTTTTATACCTAGCAATGTACTGCGAATTTTGTGTCTGATAAATGGCAATAGGCTCGCCACCGATGGGACCTGACATAGTTGGCGAAACGTGGGTGCTGGTTCACCTCTGCCTACCCCTTCGGAGATATAGGCGTGATTTATGTATGTATGTATGAAGGAATGGCATTGGATATTTCTTGGTACAAACCCCCGTATTCGGCTAAAGACAGTGTTTTGCCAACAAACTTTTAAAATTGCATGGAGTTTCCGCCAGTATTAAGTCAATGCCGTGTGTTGACGGCAGAGCAGAATACAATTTTCCCTGTCTCTTCCGCGGCAGTCATACAAGGTGACTAAGGATTAAGACATAAATGAGTAACGGGCAGCAGTTCCCATTATGCCACCTAGCAATGTACTGGGATTTCCGTGCCCGATAAATGGCAAAAGGCTCGGCACCTATTACATGGGACCTAACATAATTGGCGAAACGCGGGTTTCATCTCTGCCTACCACTTCCGTAGGCGTGATTTTAGTAAATCTAGGTATTACATTTACTTTGCTTTTAGGAACCTAAGTATTGCTTGTCTTATATTTTTATAAAACTATCAAAATATCCTTGTGCTGATCTGGTTAAGACTACTTCGGAAAACAATTTGCTTCTTACACAAAGGTCTTGGGTTTTGCAATGTGGTCTGCAGTTCCAATATATGCGATACAAAAGCGGAATATTGTTACCGCTAAAGCCTCGCAATAAGAAATTGCACCTCGCAAAGAGTTTTCAATGAAAATAAATGTTTGCTTTCTTTGTATTGAAATATTTCTCTTGGATGAGTCTATTTATATTTAAATGTCTATGAATACGTTTTAAATATAACATGCCTTTCTCCTATATACGGGTAGGCAGAATATTAAAATTAACAGTAAATACCCTTATGAATCTACACATTGAAAACCCGGATGTCCAAGGTCTCCTAAACCCATCCACGGCCCGTCCCACTAACGTTTTTTCCCCCGAAGGTTTAGGCAGAGATTTAATTAAAGTGCGACAAGTTCGTGCGTGACCTTCCTGAGGTATAAAGGCTGTGAAGGGGACTCTAGATGTTAGGGGGTGCAGGTGATGCGGGGAGGAGCGAGTTTTACGTCACTCATAGCGCAGGAAGGTACGTGCGATATTATATTAGGTCCCATCCCGTCAATCGCAGTATATTGCTACGTGGTATAAGAGAAACGCTACTGCTCTTTATTTAACGTTGTATCTGCCCCTAGTCTCCTTGTACGACACACGTGGGATGGCGGGGTGGTGACAATTGTATCCTGCTCTGCCGTCATACTTTAGAAAGGTCGACAGTGAAGCAGCTTATCTTGTTCCTAGAAATAATAAGGGAATTGATTTTTATTCGGAGCGAACGTCCAATATACCATGTCAATGTTCAATTTAATACAGAACAAATCGTCTAAAGATCTCCACATACGGAACGGGAAAATACCCCGGACGGGACGTGGACAGGACGGGGACGGGGCCTCTCTCGTAAAAAAATCCTATGCACGTTCCGTCCGTGAGTTCGTGACGTGTCTTTCATTGTACATTTTATATGATACCCAAAGAAGGTTAGTGTCAGGCAGGCGGCCGGCTATAAAACCTTAGCCAAAACTTTGAGCAGTATGGATTGAAATGTTGTCATTCCAATCACTCTCTTCGTTCATCAATCTCTCGACATGGTCCGTCCCGTCTCTTTTCTATACATTCATTCATCACTAGCACCTTTACGGTGATCATAAATAATATGAATCAAAACGGAGTGGATGGCTTGATGACGTATGACTGATATGAATGGAAGAGGAAACATACTGCGCCGACCCCAGATAGACTGGGAACAGGGCAGGGAGAAGAGGTACATTTTGTATAAAATTATGTCTCTGCAGTCCCCGTCCCTGTCCCGTCCAAGTCCCGTCCGGGGTATTTTCCCGTTTCGTTTGTGGAGACCTTAATATTGCGGCCGCAGCCTTGTCGGCACTAAATCAAAATGATTATGCCGCTAATAACCGAGTGCGTTAATTTAGTCCGTATCGTTAATGCGGGCAGGACAATATCGATGCCGCTCCGGTGGCAGCGGCATCTGTCGGCGGTAATTATCGTTAGATATATCGGTAGCTTGTTGATACCGCTACGGTTGAGTTATTGGACTTGTAGGCTTGTTTCACGTAAGTTCTTGGAGAGATGGGATGTTTTATATCTTCGTCACCAGCCGGGTATTTGAAGAATAAAAGTTGCCTTTATTTTAAGGACCTTAGCTGCTGGCCGAGAGGCCTTTACAGAATCTATCGGGTCCTTAGGGGAAGCTGAAAACCTTGAATGGTCATCGATACAGTCGAGCACACCCTGAGAGGATTCCCCTACGGCAGGCATCTTCTGGGGATTCCCACTGCCGTGAAGGGTCTCGTAGGGCGCTACGAATCGGAACGGGGACTAAAAGTTACCTGTAATCATAACAGAAGAACATTATTACAGTGAGAAAATACATCATAAAAGCTTCGAAGAATTATGTCGCGAATCCACGTTTCCAGCAACTCGGACGGTAGCTTCAACTACTCGACCGACAAAATCCTCTCATCTAATACATACAAACATAAATCACACCTTTTTATCTAGCCATAATCCAATGGCTACTCTCGCAATGTAGAAATAAGTTTTAACCAACTAAAACTTAAAGCTTGTATTTTGCAAATAATCTCGAATATTGAGTTAGGCTTGGGTCTGTTTTTCATCACAAAAACTAGATTCATCATATCCTAGTCTGGCCAGTGCAGTCTGTTTTCTCTTCAGTGTTAAAAGACATCCACTGCATTTTGATTCACATCATCCATCACACCGCAAAGGTGCTGCCGATAAATTAATTTACAGTGATGGAAATATCGATAGATCTAAGAACGGAGAAAGAGATTAGTCTGACAACATTCCAATAAGTTTTAACAGCCTGGTGTGCCTGTGACCATTTAAAGGATAACGTCATGTTAATTGCCTGCTACAGACATTAACGGGTATCAACGACGGCAGTTGATCATAGTCATAGCAATACTAAGCACAAGATGTTTCCATTAAGCAATTCGTAGTACATAATCGGAAACGGCACAATAATTGTGTGTGCACGCCATCTGTCGTCGTCAATTAGAATCAGATGTTGTCACGGACGAACCCGGGCGTCGAACTAGACAGCTTTTGCATCGTGGATTAATTTAACACATCACCCAACCGCGTGGAGTTTTCGAGTCAATTCTGAGAGTACCCGAAAATGAAGCGAAATAAGTATGTAAGAATCGTAGCAAGTGTAAGACTGCGTTTCCATACAAGTGGAGCTGCGCGGAGCTGAGCTGAGAATTACAAATATAATTGACCAATGATATTGCTCGAATCACACATCTTATATCCGCTCCGCAATATCATTGGTCAATTTTTAAAAGTCACAGCACAGAAACGCAGCCTAAAGAAGTGATATCTGCCTACATCTGTGGGAGAAAGCCGTTACGTATGTATGTATTTCTATTTTTATAAAAGTAAACATTAAGCATTTCGTAGGACCTCGATATCGCAATGACTTAGGCGCTCGGCCTGCGATTGCATGAAATAAGTAATAGTAACTAACTCTTAGCCCTTATTCTCTGCCTACCCCTTCGGGTATATTTATGTATGTATGTAAGTATATTTCTACTTCAAACATATTTCTATTTATCCATACACAGTCCACGTATCGATTCGTAGCGCCGTAGTCTCTATCTCTATCTCCGAAGTCTCGTAGCACCGATTTCTCGTAGCATCGAATAGCTCGAATAACACTGGAAGCTTAATGCGTGGTCGCCAGTACACGGCGCTAACAAATGAACAGGTCCCGCGCTGACCGCAACAGATTACGGCCGACAAGCCGTGTTAAGACATTGTTTTGGACTAACTCACGCCATGTCGGCTTTGTGCGGAATATATTGTACGGCTCGTAGGATTAACGATTATTTTTATGCTGCAAGCAGATGAGGGTGAGTCTGACGTAGAGGCTATGGAAGGAACTGGGCCTGTATTTTGGTAATTATGGCTTGCACGCCTGATTTTGTTGGCGGTTATCGGATAAAAAACCTAATATTTTAGAAATAAATATGGAATGTCCCATTTGAGAGACCCATCGACGAGCGTACTGTTTAAGGTTTTGGCTTAGCTTATATAGCCGGCTGCCTGACTGAAAACCCCCTATTTGGGTATGTTGGTTTACCCTCTTTCTTTAAATTTATATGACGGTCGCCAGATTTTAAAGAATCACACACGTCATTTCACTGTAATATTTTCTCAAAGTCTCTTTATATTATTTTGTATTTTTAAATTACCATGACAACCGCCAACTATGGTTTCGGATACAAGCCAATATTTAACTCCCTCCACCATTCACATATAAATGTGGAATATTTAGTTATCAGAGAAGACTCATGACTTTTGGCGACACTAAAAACTTATGAACTTTCATATTAGTCCTTGTTAACTAGAAGTTATATAGTTCACTCCATAAATGCTGCAGCTAATGGACAGTTTCCATTGTTGGCGATGTCTTCAAGAACATTGTTGCAACTGTCGCGTACCTATTACCTATTTTTAAACTCAATAAACCAACAGCTTTCAATCTTTATAGGTGGCATCGAGTTTTAACTACGAGGCGATTTGATAGGGGATTGAAGCAAAAAAGGGACTAGGTTTTTCGAAACCAAAATATTTTTCCAAATACCTATTTCATACAGCAATAAAACAAATGGAAACTGTGAACGTTCTCGAGTGACAAAAGCACGATTTCCACCGAAAAAGCAATACAAAACCGCGCCTCATTATTTCGAACAAATCAAGAAGATACGACCCAGTCGGTCGTGTGCGGTTTACACCGGGCGAGACGAGTCACGTACGTGATGCGGACGACACTCGCGGCACGTATCAGAAGAGAACATTGTCTGGTTAATGGACTGGTTATATGAATCTTGAATCCTGTAGTTCTTAAAATTGATATATTTTTAAATATAAATTGCTTTCAATAAAAAAATATTAAAACTGTAATCAGGAACTAATTGAAATTCTACGATTAATGTGCCTGGTAGTCAAAAGGCAAATATATAACAATAACTGTTATATAACAATTATAATATACCAAAATGTGTCATACGACTTAACGTTTTACGTCAAATAAATTAAGGTTGTCATTAAATTGGAGTATTGAACATAATTATTCAGATGAATACTCAGAGTAAATAGGACTGGAGTAGCCATTAGTCAATTTCTCGTACATATTTTTCTGCCATTTTTTGCGGGGGGTGAGGTTACTACTACACTGAAAGGCTGCACACAGATACAAAAACTTTTTGCGTATTTACAAACACACACATGCATAAAACGACACACATATTTAAAATTCACGCAAACATACTTAAAATAGTGTGTTAACGTTCTATTCAAACACACGAATGTCATTGTGTGAGTAGTGACATGACATAGCACGAGAATATCAATATCGATAAATCAGTTTCGTTCAATGAATGAATGCATTAATTTTGCGTTAGTATTCTTACATTATTAAAAATTAAATGATGATTTACACGCTTACTTTACAATCAGCCTTATTTCGATTTTGCAAAGACACTCATATATGAAATCTATCTAAAACTTTGACAGATTTCGAAAGCTATATCAATCAAATACAAATTTATACTTAATAGCTTATTGCATTTAAAAAGTATTTACAATAGGTGTTATTATATATTTTCACTTTCAGAAATCACTGTGTGGACCCTTTCGCGTATAATCATAATGGAAAGGAGAAACCCTTAAAAATTATTTTTAACAAAGCGATAGTGAATATAGTTAGATTTATCGTATGATACTGGGAATTGTTAAATTTTAAGTGGAATCAAAAATCAAAATGTGTGGATCTTAAAAGTTAAAATAGTACATTATGTTACGAGTATGCTATGTTGGTCATTATATACGAGGCATTATTGCAAGCGCGAGCCGCAAGCGAACGCGGTAAGGAAACTGAGTGTGTAATGACCAATGCATATGAGTTGCATACGACGTTTTTCAACACAATTGCGAGGAAAAAACAAACTTGTATTCTATAAAATCTTCTTCTATTGTTAGATAATTTCTGAAACTGAGACGGCTCAAAATTTACGGAACAAATAGTACTTGTTCTTGTAGATGCCCAAGAGACGTGCCTATTACAAGCATCAACCCATTTTTTTCGTGTTCTTTAGGAAAACTGAAAATTATAATTAAAAATTAGCTGTTTCGGGAATGTGAAAGCTTACAGTATAAATACTAGCAATTAGGATACCGGCTAGGGGCAGAGGTATTTTTGCTTGAACTACACATACCGATCATTTCTGATTTTAATACTACAATAATATTTTCCAAAAGCTTCATTTATGTACGGAAGACTTTGGTGCCACATACCTAACTCCTAGTAAGTAGTAGTATTGCACTTGGACCACCGGGTTTTTTAAAGGAGCTTTTAAATATTAATAAAAAATAAATTTAACTTAAATGTTGACAATGACATTTAGCTATCATCATACCAAATGGGATCAAAATCCGTCTCGTAGTTTATGCATGATGCGTGCACAAACATACATACAGACAAAATGTTAAAAAATTGGAGATTTTACTTCCTCTTCTCTCATACATACATACATAAATAAATCACGCCTATATCCCCGAAGGAGTAGGCAGAGGTGAACTAACACTCACGTTTTGCCAATTATGTTAGGTCCCATGTAAAATGTGGCGAGCCTATTGCCATTTATCGGGCACAAAAGTCGCAGTACATTGCTAGGTGGTATAAGAGGAACGCTGCTTCCTATTCCTCATCACTGATTTATCCGTAGTCGCCTTGTACGACACCCACGGGAGAGATTTGAGGTGGTGACAATTATATTCTGCTCTGCCGTGACCACACGGCAATTACTAACATCATATATGCCATTTGGCTTAAGGTCGACTTGACCTGTTTTATTCTATATCTCTATAGTTTTATTCTAGGATTTCAAAATTAAAGGAACTTCAATTCATAAAAGTATCATAAATTAAATCCATATTAAAAAATGTTCAATTTAATAGTCTGAATAAAATGCCGAAGTTAATGTATAACCTCAGGAACACAATGTATAGATTTAAATCATAATACATATTTTAAATTTAATGTTACTTTCATTCATTCATTCATTCATTACTCCCTCGTAAAATCGCAATATCGATGACGTGACATCACTATTAATGAAGTGCAATTCAATTAGGGTTGCTGTTTACAACAAAAAAAACAATTTGTGCTGTGGCTCGAAAAAAAATTTAGGTTTCTCAGAAATAATCGGCTGTGCTGGTACCTTTTTACCCTTGCTTATTTTATAAAGTCAGGGACGCTGTATATGCTACAGCATAGGTACTCTTAATGTTTATGAGCGCCGCCCAGCATGAATAAAGGGCAAAATAGTCTTATTCTTATTTTATTTTATTAATTCACTAATGATTTTATATTTCCATGTAGTGTGGCAAAAAATAAGCTTCAAGCGGTCGCAAAAGTGTAGGTAGGTATGTACTTAATACTAAACTAAATATAAACACGCAACGTATATTGTTAAAACGAAATTATAATTGGTAATTAATTAATACGAAATGACAAAATTACAATTATTTATTAACAACAAACTTTTTTAAATTATTGTCTAATTAATTGAAATGCGATAATGTTCAACCCTAGGTAGTCTCGTGGGGAGTGCGCTGGAAGATCGTTTGATGACGTCACGGCCGACTCCCCACGAGACTATGGCTCGAAATTTGAAATTGTAGTATGCTAAAACATGAAATTATGAAGTAAATAAATATCAAATCTTAAAAATAATACTTAAAAATGAAATGTGACGCCATCTTTTTGAATACTAGATGTTTTCGAATTTTTTTAACGCTAAAAAACAGCACAGGCAGGCATTTTAGTGGGAGCTCTGCACGGCAAGACGTTCTGATTATTGTGGTTTTAAAATGGCGGCTCAACTAGTATTATATAACGCACAGGCATCCGATGCTTGTGCGTTTGGCAGAGGGGAATGTTAGGCAAAGGCTACTCCAGTTCTATTTACTCCGAGGATGAATATAAAGAATATTCTGGTTAGAAAAAGTTATAAATTATAATCTTGATACTGGAATCGAACCTGCGTCCTCTACAATCCGGGCAGATGCCTATACCACTCGGCCAACCAATACGTTAATTAACTTGCCGAAATTTCTCTAACCTGTACACTTCACGTTGTAAGCCAACGAATATCTTCGCAATGTTCAAATAAAAACAAAAATAGTATTCAGATTAATATTTTCCCAAGACAATTGTATACCTATGATAGGCCTTCAAACCTATTTCTAGCTGGAGAGCTTTCATATAATCATAAAAGAAACAGACTCACATTATTGCCATAATACAAAGACAGTTTCCCCGATATTGCGTCCAGATTGCCTCATTTATGGGACATCAGACGAGATCGGAAAGTAATGGCTGCCAGACCAGATGCTCCCGGAAACAAATAAACACAAAATTGATCGTGAAAGAGACGACTTACGAGAAATCAAACATTGTAATTAGAAAAAGGCTCTTATATAAATGTCGCATACGTCCCACGGCTCTTTTTTTACTTATCAGTGTGGTAAGTAAAAAAGGTAATTGTGATAACTATTGATAGAAAGTAATAAATATTATCTAGTCGGTCTTGGTGGGTCGTGTCTATAATTTGTAGGTTCACAAAAACAATGGAAAGCAAAATCTTAAATTTTTCTAGTTCGATAAACACTCTTAGCACAAAAGCAATTACTATTATTAATTTTATTTTTATTTGGACATTATTATAAAAACTATAAATTCTGAACAATTGGCATCAAAACATATATATATTTTTTGATTTTTATGTTTTATTTTTGTTAGTACAGTTATTAATAATTATTCTAACATATTATTGTAGCAAATTCGTAACTACAATAATATATGAAACAATGAGTTATAAAAAACAAGCCAAACGAATGACCCAAACAAAAAATTAAAACCAAAATGGGCATTATAACATGTATGTCAGATTTTATTTCAAAGGAAAAAGTAATTAAATAGTAAAAAGACATAAATAATAATAGGTTAAAAATATTACAGTCCTGATGAGGGGATCGAACCCGCGTCTTCCGCAAGCGGGCTTAATTCCCTTATCCAGACTTTTTTCAAGATCTTTTTTTGAACTTTTACTAACCTGCATCAAAATAATTTAAAACATATTAAATTAGTAATTTCAACCTAAATGCTCTTGTAGAATATGCTATTAAAAAATGTCACTGCACGCCATATCACTGCATTATGCTCAAGTGGCTGCCTGTCTTTGAGTGTCACAGTGACATTTCCCAGTGCTCCATCATGCGCATCAGGAAAGATGACCTTTGCTACTTTGGGGCTATTGAAATAGCCCCGCGCCCTCGACCCGGAGACCCTTTAAGGGCCATTTTAGATTATACCTGGTTCGCTACCTAATACTAGAAGAACAGTTGCTAGCCAGTGACTTAGGCATAACATCAACATTGGTGTCCTGAAGGATGTAAATTTATGATGCATCAGAACACAAATCAGCCCTGGATTATGATAAGAAAAACCTGATCTGATATAGACAACAAAAAATAGTGATTTTTTATTTTAGACAGGGACGCTCTTGCCCTTCATATCACCTGATGATAAGTGACGGTAAAGGCCGGAGATGGAATCGAGCTTCACCTAGAACTCTCAACAACAGAGGGGCTGGGTAACTTATCACAATCGTCGGAACACAATAATGCTGTTAACATTATTATTGTTATTTCGCCAATTATGCTAGGGACCTAATATAATTAGTGAAACGCGGGTGCTAGTTCACCTCTGCCTAGCCCTTCAAGGATATAGGCGTGATTTATGTATGTATGTATTATTATTATGGCGACAGATTTAAGAGGTTAGTCATAAATGTAGAACTAACTGTATCGATAATAAATCTATAAATATACCGATCTAAGAATACAAAACACAACTAACCACTAGCTAGATTGTTTCTCGTATTCTTGATTACTTATTAATCTAGGAACATTGTCCAGCAGCCTTAGTACGAACCTTATTAAAAATGAACCCGACCCATTGATGTTCCGGATTAAATTAACAATTTAGAGGCTACATAAACGTCGGACCCTCGTAATCGCCTCCGATCGTTACTCTGACCGCCACTTTGTATAAACATGAACGTGTCACTGGTAGCGGGTAATAATAAATCAAGTTGTGTTGTCTTTTTATCGTGCAGCATTAGCTTGACTTTCTAAGGGATGAAAGAAAAAAACTAACCAATGTGCTCGTTAAAATTTCAAGCAGATTGCAGTGAAGCTACATACATACATAAATCACTCCTATATCCCCGAAGGGGTAGGCAGAGGTGAACTAGCACCCACGCTTCGCCAATTATGCTAGGTCCCATGTAATAGGTGGCGAGCCTATTGCCATTCATCGGGCCCAAAAGTCGCACAACATTGCTAGGTGGTATAAGAGGAACGCTGCTGCCCATTCCTCATCACTGATTTATCCTTAGTCGCCTTGTACGACACCCGCGGGAGAGATTTGGGATGGTGACAGTTGTGATGGTGACTGCCGTCACCACACGGCAGTGAAGCTATCTATTTTTTTAAATTATTGCGCACTGATCTGACTGGAATTTCAATATAGTTTTATCTGTAGCTTGTAGAGATACCCCTGTATCGCGTAGTGCTGTAGAACATAGTCGTAGCTACGCTGTAGTAATACCGTAGCACTGTAGCTCTGCTGTAGACAATACAGTAGGTATGACACTGTGTGGTATCCATGTCTTTTTATGACTTAGGTCTATGGGCTATGTAAATTTCAGGGAGATAACTAATTGCCAAACTATATTTAAAATATAGCCTGCCAACGAACTATTGGCTGAGGTTGCCGATAAAAGTAATTTTATAAACATTTTTTTCGATATAAAATAATAAGTGATTTCTTAAAGTGAATTGACATCAAATTTCGAATTTGAAAGCAATTTCAATTACGCCCAAATTATTGCGTGTCCGTCATTATTTTTTCACGCCAAGAGCGTAAGCTCTTTTGACCTTTAATTCAATGTCGTAGAGTTGAGTTTGAAACAGACGTTCCTCTCAGGGAACTGTGTAAACACTTAAATATAAAATACTTTAACGAGGCTCTTGTAGTAACGCAGGACAGACACTTATCGAACATAATCACCACTTTGAAGCAATGTGAAGTTACAGAGAGAAAAATGTCCTTTTGCTATTTAAGTAAAGGTACTTTTTAAAATTTTTATTTAATTTGGAACGCAGTCAAGATTTCCCAGAGATGTTATAATTTAGTCTTTTACACTTTTGTTCGACGGGCTTCATAATAACCATTGACAACTTAACAAATGACCCAATTTGGGAAGAGTCTTTAGCCAAATCACCCTCACCATGGTTATGGTTTGCTGTTAATCTGAAATTAAATTTAGTTAAGATTTCAGACAAATACAGCCAAGAAAAAATCATGCATATAATACATACATTAATCACGCCTATATCCCGAAAGGGTATGCAGAGGTGTACTAGCACCCACGTTTCGCCAATTATGTTAGGTCCCATGTGATAGGTGGCGAGCCTATTGCGATTTATCGGGCACAAAAGTCGCAGTACATTGCTATAAGGGGGAACGCTGCTGCCCATTCCTCACCACTGATATATTAGGATACTTAGTCGCTTCATACGACACACACAGGAGAGATTTGGGGAGGTGACAATTGTATTCTACTCTGCGGTCACACTAAAATCATGCATACTTGACAAAAATTGGAACTTAATCCTTTAATCCACAAACTCATTGCTTGAATGGTTTAAAAAATAGTAATATTAAATAACAACCTAATGAAATTCAGAATTCCGACACCTAGGTACGATAATGTTTAAATCCCCAATAATTTATTTACTCTGCTGGTGGTATTATATTTACGAACGGCTATCGGATTAACATTCTTCTAAGTTTATTTAAGAGAATCGTTCAAAAAAACTTCGTTTATATAATTTGCAAAAAGGGATTAATAATTTACTATTCTCATTTTTTGTAAATACAATACTACTACTACTCTTTATATTGTGCTTAATGTAATTAATCTGTAAGGATACATTATTAACGTTTGTGCTTACTACTTTCACCTTATTCAATGCACTCCATTATGACAATGAACTCCGTAAGGTCATCAATCAAAATACATTAACTCTAAAGTACTCCAAACAAAACGTTTCATACAAGACTGCATAAAATCACAAAAGTAGACAAACTGCATCATTATTTTATCCCCGAGTACCTGGTCCAAGCAAATCCTTCGCAATGGTAATTGGCAAATATTTAAATGTAATAATTAGCTTGAGCAGCAGGCTAAAACCGATTCTATTATTGCTCCTTTAAGGTTTTAATTTGAACGTCCAAAAGGCCAACTCGTTAACACTGAGCCAATATTTGCCAACCCCCTGCAGTCAGTCGAAATATTGACGGATCTTGTTTGAACAAGTCCTCGGATTCAGAGGACAAGTCTGATCGCGGACGTGAGCCGGTTTCATGGTGTTGTTGATACCAAGGGTTATGCTGGAAATATTTAGTGTAAATTTTGAGCACTTACAGTATGGAAATGAGCTACATATGTATAATTAATATTTTGCGTTAAATAGATGATGACTTTTATGCGTTTGTAATGAAATGGATGCTGAATCTCTTTTGTTGTTAGAATCTGAAAATGGTTGATTTTTCAACAAGTGCACAAAACGAATCATTTTTATTCGAGACTTTTAGCAATTAGAATACAAATGTCACCAACCCAAGTCCCTACCGTGGGTGTCGTAAAAACGACTAAGTATATATCAGTGATGAGGAATGGGCAGCAGCGTTCCTCTTATACCACCTTGCAATATACTGCGACTTTTGTGCCCGATAAATAGGCTCGCCACCTATCACTTGGGACCTGCCATAGTTGGCGAAATGTGGGTGCTAGTTCACCTCTGCCTACCCCTTCGGGGATATAGGCGTGATTTATGTATGTATGTAAATATTATAAAATAAGAAATTCTATCTCTGAATTTCTTATTGTGTTTGGCTGCATGGCTCATTTTCTTTGCCTTAATATAGACACATTTATGAGTAGATACGTTAATGCTCTTGAGCACAAAATTCGATTTGGTGAAGCCTATATCCTGCACAAATAAGCACTTTCAGAGCATGAGAAGTGAAAAAATAATAGATACCTTCCGATATTCCGGTCAGGAAAATTATAGATATTCCGTAAAAATTATAGATATTCCGGTCAGGTCCTGTATCCGTTATGAGGTAGAAAGCGAAACTTTTTTATTAGGACAATACTTTTTCAAAATCTTTTGACTTATTTTTCTTTTCAGAAAGATGAACGGTGAAAAATAAGAAATAGGTCAAGGGGCTTTTAATTCAACGCCTACTTCCATTTTCCACATTCCCATTCCTGCAGCTAAATAATAGTTTAGTTATTGTGCTAAAGACATAATATAAAAAAAACATGACACAAATGCTAGAACGAAGGTGTCATCTGAGAAATGGAAATAATAATAGTATGTCTCAGAGACTTTGTTGGAGATCGCTAAAGTTTAAGTGACATTTTTCACCGTGTCTCGTTTCCACATCTCATTGTCTCATGATTAGGAAGTTTCGAAAGTTTAACAAAATGGGATAGGGTGGGAAGACATTTGCGCAAGCGTATGTATCATTATTATTTTGATTCATGCAAATTACAAAGTTGTAGTGCGCTTAGTTTCTGCGCTACGTGGACAATAGATATAACTAATAAATAACAAAAAGATTTTTTTTCTCTATTCAATAGTACTTTTTTAATTATTATAACGCATATAATAATTAAAAAAGTACTATTGAATAGAGAAAAAAAATCTTTCATTTTAAATGTACAAGCCTTTTTAAGAAATTTCAGGTAAATGGTACCTGTAACTGACGAGCATGTTTGAAGATATTCATGGATGATAACAACGACGAATAAAGTGAAAGAAACGTGTAGCCTTAAGGAAAATAATCGTTAAAAATATGTCTATTAAAGAGCAATCATAATTATACTCTTACTGCCGGACTCAGAGACGTCAAATAACGTTAATGAGTACTTAACCGCAAAAAATTACTATTCAAAACTAGTCACTATTCTTCCCGGATCTATGGTCTAGATATGAATGAAATTTTTTGACATTAAATACTCATTTCGTCTACGTCTCTGAGTGCGGCAGTTAGATAACACTTAAAGACAGAGAGCCACGTGGCACGGGGCATAATCTGAGTGAAACTTACAAGTGAGCGCGTAAAAACTTAAGCTAGGACTCAACTCCATCCCGAAAGTCGTGAAGGAATCTTGCGCGGAATTCAAATAGATATTACATTTCAAAATTAACGGAGAGAAAGAATACAAAATTTTTTGTCAAATGAAATGAAAAATATTTTGTATTAAATACATTATACGACACCCATGGGAGAGATTTGGGGTGGTGACAATTGTATTCTACTCTGCCGTCACCACACGGCTAAATCAGTGATGAGGAATGGGCAGCAGCGTTCCTCTTATACCATCTAGCTATGTACCTACTACGACTTTTTTGCCCGATAAATGGCAATAGGCACGCCACCTATTACCTATGACCAAACATATCTGGCGAAACGTGGGTGCTAGTTCACCTCTGCCTACCCCTTCTGGGATATAGGCGTGATTTATGTATATAAATACCTTATAATTATATTTTAAATTCACATAGCCGATGAACTTGGATGTACTATACTCGCATCAATAAAATGTCCAAATATTATTTCGTTTTGTACTATAAAAAGAGTCATAAAAATATTATATTCAAAGACCCGTGTAAATTAAATAAAGAAGCTGATGTCTATACTTAAGTATAGTTTTGATTATGAAGGCATTCATTGAAAATAAGTGGATTGTATAATGTCAGCTAAACAAAGTTAAAAATCGCCAAGCAACATAATTATTTTCGTTTATAGGACTTTACATTTATATAGTTAAGTAATAGAACTGATACCAATTGCATAATTAACTAAGTAGACACTGCAAACATGCAACGAGCATGCTATAAAAATTTCACGGCACGTAGAGTTACAACTGTCGCGGCCCGCACCGACCGCTCCAAGTAAAAAATAATGGACGCCTAGTTCGCATTTTTCCGCTCAAGTTGCTGAAAGTTTCAGCAAACAACGGAGTGCATTGCGGGAATACTGCCTCCGAGTTACACAACTCAAACAGAGTGCGTTTTTATTTTGTTTTCCTATTCCATTTTAAGTTGTTTCAACCAGAACTTGGGATAATAGGTCCCAATAATGACGTGCTATATATTTAATCTTTTTAAAAACCTAAAGCCGTAAACGCAGTAAACGCACCTTAGCTAAAAAGTGTATGGATCGGAAAGTTTTTTTCCCGATCACTCTCTCCGTTCATTGGTATCTCGACATGGTCCTGTCCATCACTTTTCTATACATTTATTCATCACTAACCAGCCGTCCGGTGTGATAGATGACATGAATCAAAAGTGAGTGGATGCCTTGATGGCGTCTGATCTATGTGAATAAAAGAAGAAACGTACTGCGCCAACCCCAGATATGCTGGGAACAGGGCAGAAAGAAGGAGATATTCCATCTTTTTAATTATGTTGAACTGACACAATGTCTTTAAACAGTTTAAAAGGGTAAATAATTTTGCAGTCGTTTTACAAATTCGTGCGAATCACATAGTAACTTGTTCCACATTAATTAAATTGGCACTGGGCCGTGCCCTGAATGCGGCCCAAATTACATTATAAAACGTTTTTAAACCTGATCACATTCTCGGTTGTTTTATAGCTCACTTGGTGATTCGCTATGCTACGTCTATTGCTATGTGTTACAAATTTGCTACGAGCTCGTAGCACAATTAAAGATTGTATTAATAGCATTAAATTATTCTTTTTTCTTTTATTACATACAGGTACTCTGTAGTATAATTAACATCATTATCACTAGCCCTTTAATATCCACACAGCTGTTGAAGTACAGAAGAATGGATTATATTAAGAAGAATGGACCATAACTCATATACAAATTACTATTACAAGAATTGAGTAACCTCCTCAGTTTTTTCGTCGGTTAAAAATGAGTAAATTTTTTTTAATTGATGTAATTTAACACAGTTTAGTTAACTTCTTATCATCCACGCTTCTTCAGGTATACTTTATAGCCTTCATTAAGTTTTGTTAATGAATATATTATCATATAATCCTAACAATATTAAACATTATGACCATTTTCTTTAGTTAAAAGTCAGTCTTTGGACAATACAATAGTCTATATGGATTTCCGTGTCGTTATTTTCAAAGTGGTAGAGCTCGAAATGGGTGGAAAAGCCTATAATATAAATCAACCCCTTTTCCGCCCTCATTGGCGATATTCAGGAGAAATACAATGGTCATCAGTTCACAATTTACAGTTGGATATTTTAAAAGTATTGGCATAAGCCTATCTCTCTGGCAGGGACCGAAAGCATTAACTTGGTGTATTTAATTACTTAAGGGAGTTTTTGTTTAGTTCACTTATAGTAGTGCAGAGAGTAGCGTGTAGAGAGTAATTTCATATTGTTTTATACATTAGTCACACACCGTCATGATTATCATCATCATCATCATCACCAGGCCTTTAATGTACCCACTGCTGGAGCACGGGCCTTCCCTATGGATGGAAGAATATAGGGAGATTGGGCCTAACCCACCACGCTGGCCCAGTGCGGGTTGGTGGGTATTAACGACTGCAGATGCAGCCGGGACCAACGGCTTAACGTGCCTTCCGAAGCACGGAGGAGCTCGTGATAATTTTTGGTCACCCATCCAATGAAATTGATTAGTTTACGCAATCGCAGGCCAAGCGCGCTGTGCCACTACGCTAGCGAGCTCCTCATGTCATGATTATAGTTTGAATAAATCAGAATAATAGAACATTATAATTTTTTTACATGATTAGTAAATATTTCAATAGTTGTAATGTAAGACTAGTATAATATTTATGTCAAAGGAATCTTAAAGCAGCGCCAGTGGCAAAAATTTCAAGGAGGAGTTAACGTCCTATGGTTATGTGATGAGCAAAATGGTAAGTTTAGGTGTGAAAAGATCTAGACCACCATAATTTTATTGCTTTAAAAAGTTCATTGTATCTATAGTAATTAATATTTATCACTTGTGTAGGTAACCTAATTATAAAAGTTTAAAAATTCAACAATTTTTATTTTTTTTGTTTCAGGTAAGCCGCCGATATACTGCCAGAGTTCTTGGAATTGAGGTTCAATTAAAAAAACATTGCTAAACTAACTTATTATTAACTTGTTCAGCGTAAGGACCATGGGGTTTTTTAGTTACAACTGTGTTTTTAAGACTGCAGATTTAGTTTTTAAATGAAAGGGGTTAAAACTATAGATATGAATGATCATGACTATTTATTAAAGCTAGCTATTTCTGTTTGTCCTTATCACTGCCATGTGATAAGGCCAAAACAAGGTTCTCCAGATCAGCTACTAAGCTAACCGGCCGCCTGCTATAAAACAGCGGATCGAACCCACTTTTAATTAAAGCTAGTGCCAAAAGCAAACATGCAATAAGCACCACAGTTCAGTTGAACCTTTAAACTTTTCCGGAAAAACTGGACTTTTGGTTATCCTCCCGAGGTCTCCAATAGGCGTTTTTACTCCCTTCATTGAAAACGCATTGACTTGTTTGACTCAACTTTTAGTGTTGTGCAATTTGGCCCCGGACTAACAGGATAACTACTCTCACTAGACTTTATGACGTTGGCAAATTGCGAAAAGGAAAAAATAAACTGCGTCTCGCTTTGGGGTCGGTAGATAAATTTCTTGTTTTTACCATCGTCACCGCACGGCAAATTGTGTTGTGACGACACAAAAGAACTTCATATTCACCCCCACGTCTGTCTTGGGTGTCATAGAGGATGACGAAGAGCTATAATAAAACAAAGAGAAAAGTTTTTTTTAATAACCTTAATTTTGATTTTTATTTTAGAAAAATTAGTATTGTGGTAAGAAAAAGTACAATTAAATTATAGCCTTTTATATTGCCGCATCAAGACCATATTTTTTCCAACTTATCGTAACCACAATATTCTTAAAATTTAGTATGTACACGACTATGTTAGCATGGGTAGTATTCAGGGAGTTAGTTATTTCTGTCCATGTTGTATACTTGATCTCCAAGGAGCATCTAAACTTCTGAACTTGCGTCGTAAGACTTTATCTATTATTTAGTGAAACCGTCCCTGGCTATAGGCGAGGGAATGCCTAAATTTTTCAATCCCGCAGAGTCCTGAAAACCTGCTGTGTGGTGACGGCAGAGCAATATACAATTGTCACTACCACCATCTCTCCCGTGGGTGTCTTACTAGGCGACTAAGGGTACAGACAGCAATGAGTAATTTTTTCTCGTATCTCTGGCTCTACTAGGCGAGGGAATGCCTAAATTTTTCAATCCCGCAGAACCCTGAAAAGCCCGATTAACAGTTCTTCTCGTATCACCGCCAGATGGATTTATAAACGAATGCTCGGCTTGCACTCGCATAGTTCCCGTTATTCAGCCTCAGCCCGTTGCTCTGTTTGCTTCGTAATTCATGGTTTTAGATCGCCGTATTTATTTGAGCACTCTCCAAATTTATTTTCGCGTTCATTCGATGTTAGCGGGGCTTTTTGATGGAGCAGTTTGAATGAATGTTTTCAGTGGCCTTCATTAGAGAAATGCGTATATTATTGGCACTTAAACCAGTTAATGCCGCACTCAGAGTCGGCAAATAAAATGAATGTCAAAAAATTACAATTCTAAACTAGTCGCTATTTTTGCCGGGTCTAGATTTAAATGAAATAAAGATTTTGGTGGGTAGAAAAAGAATTTCGAAAAATTATGATCTTGAGGCGGGAATCGAACCCGCGTCCGCTGCTATCCGGGTAGGTGCCTGACCGCTCGGCCACCCAAGATACTAAAATTATGATCTTGAGGCGGGAATCGAACCCGCGTCCGCTGCTATCCGGGCAGGTGCCTGACCGCTCGGCCACCCAAGATACTAATTAACTTCCCGAAATTCTTCTAACCTTTACACTTCACGTTGTAAGCCAACGGGTACCCTCGCAATGTAGAAATAAATTTCAAACATTCCAAAGCAGATATTTTTACAAATATCGTGCGTTCGGTTAAGGTTGGGTTTGCTTTATAAACTATTCGATTTTAATTTTAACATTATATAAATGTTAGAAAAATTAGTACAAAGATTTTGGTGGGTAGAAAAATCTTTGTACTAATTTTTCTAACATTTATATAATGTTAAAATTAAAATCGAATAGTTAAATGAAATATTTTGACATTAAGTACTCATTAAATTTAATTGCCCTCTATACGGCTGCCAGGCAAATAAACACCGCTAACTTCAAGCAACGCCATCAATGCCAAATAATTTCACACGCAACCCTTCTCAGGCTGGCCGTAGCATAATTCCTCCGCGGGACCTGTAATCGTAACTAACCAGAAATTTGCTATTAACAAACTTTTCCGGGTCTCCCCGACCCGGTGATTTGTCTCTGGACCTTGTTACCCTAAAACCGGGAACACACGATAGTAAAAAGCTTTTCTCTCGGAAAATTATGTAAGTCGAACTTTTCATGTGTAGACAACGAATTGTAGTGTTATGCCGCTTTGCTTCTACGGAATACTTAAGAGTCGGTAGCTCTTAGTTATGGTTGTTAATAAAACGTATTTGTGTTAGACAAGGACCACATGTTATGGGACGAGATGCCATGAATGTGAGTAAAAAAGTTATGGACATGATGTTGATGGATGTCGAAGTAGAGGGAGACCACTGAAAAGACTTGTGTGAGGTGATATGAGGTGATATGTAGGTGATGGATTTGAATAAGGAGATGACGAGTGACAGAAAAGAATGGAAAAGGAGTGATGATTTGTGTTAGACGTAGTAGTGCGCAATTTTAGCACTAGTATTATATATCACTTACTACATACATACATAAATCGCGCCTATATCCCCGAAGGGGTAGGCAGAGGTGAATCAGCACCCGGGTTTCGCCAATTATGTCAAGTTACATGTAATAGGTGGCGAGCCTATTGCCATTTATCGGGCACAGGTTGTACGAGTATAAGAGGAACGCTGCTGCCCATTCCTTATCACTGATTTATCCTTAGTCGCCTTGTACGACACCCGCGGGAGAGATTTGGGGTGGTGACAATTGTACTCTGCCGTCACCATACGGCGTATCACTTACTATAAATATTATTATTGCCTCACTATACTATACTATATTGCCGTGTGGCCCTGGTTGGCCGACAGTATAGGCATCTACCTGGAATACAGAAGGCGCAGGTTCGATTCGCGCATCAGAACAAATGATTTTTCGAAAATTATTTTTCTTTGTAAAAGTTTTTTTAACATAAAATAAAACATAATTATTATTATATTGATTATTTTAGAGTTAGTGCTTCCAAACCTGATTGATGGCGTAAAGCCCGCATATATATGCCTATCCCCATCCTATATCGCCAAAACGAGCAGTGCAAATAAGAGTGTCCCCTCGACGTCAAAAAATAGCCATGGAGGTATAGCCTGGGGGCATTCCATTAGTGCTCCAACAGGGTGCTATCGGAAAATGTTTAGGGCAAGCTTTGATCTAAAAGAGATTTAATTTTCAACATAAACTGTGACGTTGTCTTCTTTTTTATGCCTTTGTTAGTTAAAAAAAATATACACACACACACATAAACCACGCCTATGTCAGACGATCAGGTGTTAATTAACATCCACTTGTTGAAAATTAAGTTAGAACCCAAGTAGGGGGCGAGCCTATTGTCATCTACTAGGTAGTATAAGAGGAACGCTGCATTTCGTTGCTTATCGCTATCCGAACACATATTATTGGCCTTGTACGACACTCGCAGGAGAGGAGGGGTGGTGACAATTGTATTCTGCAAACGGCAACATGATATTTTTATTTAAGTGTAAGGTGTATTATAAACATTGAATTCACCCCTTCGGGTTAGGCTGTATGTAATGGATGATAATGGTGGTCACATGCTGTCTCAATGCATCGTAGAGACAAACTAATGTGAATATATTTTTGAATTTGAAATTTTAACAATTATTCAATGTTTATCTCCGGCACAGACGGACCCGTGTGGTGAAGGCAAAGCAGAATACAATTATCTCCAACCCTATCTCTCCCGCGGGTGTCGTACAAGGCGACTAAGGGTAAAGACAGCGATGAGTAATGGGCAGCAGCATTCCTCTCATACCACCTAGCAGTATACTGCGGTTTTTGTGCCCGATATATGCCATAGGCTCGCCACATATCATGGAACTTAACTCAATTGGCTTAATAGTGTTAATTCCTCTCTGCCTACCCTTTCGGCGATAACAGCGTGATTTATGTATGTATGTATGTATCTCCGGTGCAAGAGACGGCTCATATATTACAGACAAGGAGATAAAACTGACAAGTCCCCAAATTCCAAAATGCAAATACTCACAGACGTGTATTAATCATCGAAATTAGAGCAGCGAGCCGTTGTTCACGAATAGATTAAAACAAAACAATTTAGTCTCGTGCCGCGATAACATTTACATAATTTAACAATTAGAGGGCCGTAATGGGTCGCGTGGGCCCTGGCTAATTGGTACCACTCTGACCTCTGTCGAACCAGGCCTTATGACAAGATACGCACTTAATCCTGACAGTAAAAAAAACGGAATTAAACTTATGAGTATTTTAATTGGCATTCTGTCTGAGGCTTTCGTTAGCTGACACTTTTATGTTCACTTCCTGTATATAGACTATCTGATAACATACATAAGGTTGTCTGGAAGAGAGCGTTTCTAGTGACACGACAGCCTCTTGGGCACCGATGTTCATGTCAAAAACCTTTATTTTGCTAGTTTATGCTAAGTTCCATCAATCTCATAGATGATAAGCCTAGCCAATCTTTATTTTAGTTTATGTAATTCTAGTCGCCTTGTACGATACCGTCCGCGTCGGGAGAGATAGTAATGGTATTCTGCTCGTCACCATACGGCTTGACACTTAAAGTAAACATTGTACGTATTTGAAGAGAGAAATTTATTGTATAAGTACACCTGTCACTTCAATGAATTGTCCACAGCACTCAAAGCGACTGCGACACTAGCAGCTGTCGCGTCTAGACTTAGGACGTCTGGTGACGGCAGAGGAGATTACCATCGTCACCACCCCCAATCTCTCCCGTGGGTGTCGTAAAGCGACTAAGAGTTAAAACTGTAATGAGGAATGGGCACCAGCGTTCCTCTTATACCACCTAGCAATGTTCTGCGTTTTTCGTGCCCAATAAATAGCAATAGGCTCGCCACGTAGTACATGGGACCTAACATAATTGGCGAAGTGTGGGCGTTAATTCACCTCTGCCTACCCCTTCGGGGATATAGGCGTGATTTATTTAAGTATGTACTATGTACGTTAGCTACAATGTAGGAATGCTCCGTGTTGAAAATAAGCCCGCGCAGGGGATCAGAGAGACACCGCAAGTGCTCGGTGTCTCTCTGATCCACGGGTGTGAAACTAAAACATTTGTTTCTACCCCAGTCCGGCCCTGTATCTGTTACGTATGAAAATTTCATTACCCTGGTGCGGTGCGGTCCGTATCTGCTATTGTATTCGCGTTCTAGTCTTCGTGTTCGACCCTCAGTCGTACTTTATTTAACTTACCGACTTTATTTATTTTTTACCGGTATGATTTTCTATGAAAGTGTTTTTTTTTTACCACTCCAAATCTCTCCCACGAGTATCGTACAAGGCGACTAAGGGTTAAAACAGTGATGAAGAATGGACAGCAGCATTTCTCTTAAGCCACCTTGCAATTTACAACGAATTACGTGCCCGATAGATCCCAATAAGCTCGTAACCTTGAATTGCATGGGACCTAATCGTGATTGGCAATACGTGGGTGTTAATTCACCTCTGCCTACCCTTTCGGGGATATACAGGGTGGAAAGTTGAAATGGGGCAGTAAGGGCAGCTACCAGACCCCTTGCTGCCACGCGAAAATGGTCTTAGAAGACCCCACCCAACTTTTCAGGCGATGACAATCTATATTCACAGATTTTTGATAAAATGTACAGTCAGCGAGAAAATTGTCAGGATTGACAAAATTTTTTTTAATGCCAATTGATCCTTATCCTATAGAGGATTAAAATACGTCTTGAGACCAACTGAGGTAAGAGTACTAGAAAACCCACTTATCCAAGAAAACTTTTTCCATACATTTTAGTAGGGTAAGGCAAAGTGGAATTTCTTAAGCATAAAGATCATTCCTTTTTATTGGGACAACTTCCTTAAGAACATTTAAAATGGGAATCATCGGTATTCTGACAAATAAAAAACCACTAAATACGATACAAAATCAAAAAATAAGCTTCTAACTAATCTAATTTTTTTTTGATTTCAAAACTATGTCCACGTTCCAGAGAAGAAGAAAACTGAAATAAAATATCACATGTCGTCACTGTTCTAAATTCAAAATTTTAACTTTCTTCGAACATTATTTTTTAACTATTAAGACTCTTGCACACGCGGTATTTCGCCGTCAAAATCTTTGGTTAATGCGCCGTGTGAAGGCACGGTCGTCAGTATTGAATGGATCACTATGGATGATTGTAGACGTGCAAGGCTTTTTTAATACCAATTTTTCCCATTTTTAATGTCCTTATGGAAGTTGTCCCAAAATAAAAATGAACTGATGAACTGATGAAATCTTTGATCTTATGCTTAAGATAATTCTACTTTGCCTTACTCTACTAAAATGTATGGAATAAATTTTCTTTGATTTGTGGGTGTTTTAGTATTCTAACCTCAGTTGGTCTCAAAGAGTGTTTTAATCCTCTATGATAATAGGATCGTTGGCATAAAAAAAAATTTAGTCAAATCTGACGATTTTCTCGTTGACTGTACATTTTATCGAAAATGTCGATTGTCGATTGTCATCTCTCAATAAGTAGGGAGATGTCTCCTAAGACCATTTTCGCGTGGCAGCAATGGATCTAGTAGCTGCCCTTACTGGCCCATCTCAACTTTCCACCCTGTATAAGGTGTGGTTTGATGTATGAGGTTTCAAATTATTATCTTCACAGTATCGAATACTCTTTTGGCAATCGGAGTACACCCTCCACACTGGCAGGAGGTACAAATTTACGAATTGCTAAATTAGTCGAGGCCCCGCCGATTTGCATCCAATCCGGACATTATGCAGCAGCCACATGATGGGGCATCTACGCGTACAAAAGCCTGTTGTCATTTAATTGAATTACAATAGGATCAAACGCTAAGATTTTTTTTACCCTAGAAACGCTAATCAAATTTTGAGCACTGCTTATAAACTTAAGTGGACAATATCTGTCACAATGTGTATGGAAAAACTTCAATTTGACAATACTTAAATGGCAGGACCTAAAATAATTAGAGCAGCGTTTCTGTATTCAGGGGTCTAAGTATATAACTGAAAAATCTATCTAAACAGTTGTCTAGTGTCTCGAACCAGGAAATAATTATAAAATAGAAAAATATACAATTTACATAAATATATCTGTCACCACTGATGACAGTAAAGTTTAATACAATTTCCACTATTTCTTCCGTAGGGGCTTACCGCGAAAAAGGCCCAGCTACTTCTTCCGCGGTGTAATACTAGTTAATGCCCATTTATCAGTGCTGTCTTTTTTCATTCTCATTTTTCAACATCGTTTTACCCTGAAGAATGATGGTGAATAATCTATATCTAGAAGCTTATTTATTGACGAGTCCCTTTGCGGCATCAGAGCGCCTTTTGCCATTTAAACTCGGCGACACGGAAACACCGCAAGCCAGTGTCTCCGACGCACAAAAAGAAAGCGAGTTTACGAAAGAAACTTATGAATTTGTTTGAAAGCGACACGGCGCTAATTCGCCAAAGACGCCATCTTTGAAACTTTCGCCACGGTAATGACATCGCAATGCACTTAGCTCGCTCGGAGCCAATGTCTTGGCCGCGTTTGCAGCGCAGTATGGTGGGTTTATTTGGAAGAACCTTGGAATAACAGGATTGTTATTCCACGAGAGGAGCTCGCTAGCGCAGTGGCATAGCACGCTTGGCTGGCGATTGCGTAAACATTACCGTCTCCGTGGTTTAGTGGTTCGGCCACCGTAATGAAGATCCAGAGGACCCGCGTTCGATCCCCAGGGGGGTACAAATTTGTGCTCGGCTTAATTAGTGGTAGGACTTCTTTGAAGTCCGCCTGGCTAGCTACCACCATCTTATCAAAATCTGCGATAATAATAATGTTAACAGCATTATTGTGTTCTGATAATGTTCCAGGTAAAGCTCGATGCCATCTCCACCCCTTATCGTCACTTACCATCAGGTGAGATGACGGGCAGGAGCTTCCCTGTCTAAAATAAAAAAAAAACTAATTCTTGCTTCGGAAGACACGTTAATACCGTTAATACCCACCAACCCGCATTGGGCCAGCGTGGTGGGTCATGGCCCATTCTCTCTTTATTCTTCCATCCATAGGAAAGATCAGTGCCCCAGCAGTGGGGACGTTAAAGGGCTGGTGATGATGATGGTAAAAAAATAATCATTTCTTATCTTATGATGTAACCTAAGGTAGATAAAATTGATATCAGATGACATTTTGAAAAAATATTGTCCAGATAGGCAATCAAATCCGCGTCTTTTCTTTATACTAATTTTTTCTCCTCACTCCTCATTATTATTTTATAAGCTCCATAAAAGCAACCTACTAACAAAATTATTTCAACGGCTCAATTCGTCACAGTGTGAGTGACTTCCTCGTCTATTTCCTGAACGGCTTAGGAATATACCTGCATTTTTCCCGAAGAATGCGGGAAAAAGAATTGAGCTCCCCCGAAAAAGGTTTTTAAGTTAATTAGTTTATTCTCAGACTCAGAGACGGGGATTAAATTGGGATCTATTCGATGGCAGTGATGATTGGAATTGGAATAGATTACGTTTTAATCGGTCGTTAAGGGCATAATTAATTGTACGAGAGAGGAGAAAAAAACTAATAAATACGATTGTTTGAGGAAGTCTTCGCTTGGAGAGGCACTTTGTATTCTGCGAGTCTGGTATCTGTTCGAATCTTGACGATTATTAAAAAATTACTTTGGGTAACAGCGTTCCTAGTCAGACTGCAAATAGCGCACCTGATGGATCATCCTATCCACACACTGTTATTTTAACATGTATTATACAGGGGATGACGTGTGCTTACGGCAGAGTAGAATACAATTGTCACCACTCCAAATCTCTCCCGTTGGTGTCGTACAAGGCGACTAAGGATAAGGCAGTGATGAGGAATGGGCAGCAGCGTTCCTTTTATACCACCTAGCAACGTACTGCGACTTTTGTGCCCAATAAATGGCAATAGGCTTGCCACTTATTACATGGGACCTAACATAATTGGCGAAACCTGGGTGCTAGTTTCACCTCTGCCGACCCCGAAGGGGTAGCTATTATTTATGTATGTATGTATGTACATACGTGTACAATTTATCCTTGAAGAATTTAGAATTTATATTTTTGTATAATTATCAATTCCATTGTAATAGATAGGGGTACGAATGCTTCGGATTCGCAAAAATCTAAATTGGCTATGCGTATCTGCTTTAAAATCGACAGGCAAAATATGAAAATTCCAATACACTCCTACAAGCTATTTGTTTTTTATCTGCAGCCCTTTACTAGGGGAGGGTGGCACACCGTTATGATAGTGGATTTGCTGGGGTTAACAGCATAAATAATAATCACCACGGCTCAGTGTCGGGAATCGCAGTAATTCACGATTTTTAACCCGTTCCGGTCCGACGCGAGTGCGTAGAGAGATGTGTCATTGAGTAGGTACCACTTCAGACGCGACACTAGGCATATACTGTGCCATTAATTTAACATATAAAAATAAAAAATTGTACCACGGGTAGGCATGGAAGGCTAATGAGAGAATAGAGTGGCAAAGTACCTACTTTAAAATTATAAAACAAGAGTTATAATTGTTAACTAATATTAATTCTAATGAGAATATTTTGTCAGTTTAATCTTTAAATAATTGCAGATACCTAATTGTTAATCTTTTTCTATGCTTGTTATTGTTAATACATACATACATTTTGGTATGTGGCACTCCATTATTATGTTAGGTCCCACGTAATGACGGGCGAGCCTATTGTCATCTATTAGGCAGTACGGTAATAATTGTATTCTGATCTGCCATCACCACAAGGCACAGCATTATTGTTACGGCAAATTATGGCAGGTAATTGTTCTGTAACACTGTAATTTCAAAATTGTGCCCGGAATGACACAGTATCCAAGGACTGGTGATGATGTTATCATCATTATGTCATGGTGATGATAACATTATCATCACTAGTCCTTTAATGTTTCCACCGTTATGCACAAGCCTTCCCTATGGATGACATAATATAAGAGGATTGGAACATAGCCCACCATGCTGGCCCAGTACGGATTAGTGGGTAAAAACGACTGCAAATGCAGCCTAGAGCAACAACTTAACGTGCGTTTATATTTTTGGTCATTCATCCAATGACCGGCCTTAGAAAGCTATGCGTCATTGAGCACTCACTATAATCCTCACTAACTAGTAGTCATTACGACTGAATATTTTCAAGAGAAGATGTACAATCAATGTATTAAATTATCTTACTAAATGTCAGATAAAAGAGATACTTTAGAATTATTTTATCGTGTGGATCTTTCTACGGCAATGGGTCGTCTGTTTAATATTATATTCTTTGCTCATTACCCTTTCAATACCAGACGCCCTAGTCTTGCCTAAATTTATGCGTTTGGTGTCTGGCCGCCCCCTGCTATCTGCTCGCCGTACAAGTCGTGCAAGGGTTACCAAACGGTTTGTGTGCAAATGGGAATATTCCTACATCTTTTTTCTTATAGTTTTGTTGTTCTTCTGACATGCATTTTTATTTACTCTGACCTGCTTCCTGATGCTCTTTATGTCTTGCCACATACTCCAGGGTTGTAATGATTTCTATAAGCGCGTGTCAACCCTCCTAGGGAACGCTATAGTTGGTTACTCCAGTTCTAAAAGACACATTCGACCGCTTGGTACGACTGCCACGAGGTGTGGAAGGGGCTAGTGGAAACTGTATTCACTTCTGTCACCCCGATGTGGCATTGAATGCAAAATAATAGACTTCCATCTTTATTTATGGAATTTATTAGACAGGTCACACTTGGCGTTAGACGGCCGCGTTCCTGCGATGTTTGATCAATGGCTGACGCGACTAGCGGGATCACGAAATTTAAAGAACATTATTGCATAGGCAATTAAATTTAAAGACAACGAAATTTAAAGAACATTATTGCATATAGAACATTTAGATGGATGTCCAAATTATGTTATAAAGACAGAAATATTGTTGATGTTTATAAAATTACCAAAATTTCGTTACCCATTCAACTTCTCATTCCCTGTTTCTGACCTCTTGTTCTTTGTAATATTATTTTTAATATTAACACAATGTTCAAATAAACATCAAATAACAATTAAATTAAATACGATTTGAAAGTTAAATTAATAATACACATTTTAAAGTAAATATTTTAATTTTTGGCCACCCCAATTCGTGGCGTACAAATTGAAAGGCCCATTGTCATGTTGTCCGATACGGTGCATCCACGGTTTTTAACGGGAGCTGCCTGCAGAACCCTAATTTTATTTATGGCCCAGACGCGTGCCACAGTTCGCTGGACCTGCTATGATATTATTTTATGCACAGCGTTTGATATAATCTGTTTCCAAATTAAATAGATAAAAAAATGTCATAATAACATTCAGAGTAATGCCAAAGAGGATAAAAAATAATTAATCTAATTCTGAAAGAAAAAAGATTTATCTATATGTAAAATTCAGTCGGTATAATGTAAAGGTAATTATCATAATTTGCGTCAAAAAACTGTCTTTAAAATGCATTATAAATAGTTACAATTAAGTGATTTTGAAATACCTAAGTACTACAAAATTTTGCTACTGTCACTCTTTAATCGGTAGTGTCTATTTTGCTGTGATAGTGCCGATATAGTAGTACCATATTGCATTACACCAAATTGACATTCTGGGAATTGTTCAGTTTACCCAATATACCGTACAGTTTTTACTAAAATGACACATTGGAGGCGCTCATTGCTGCGATTGCGTAAGCTAAGCAATGTTTTCTGAGATCATTGGGTGGATGCTCTAGTGGAAACATTAAAGAAGTGGTCTTCTTCCTTCCCCTATTCCGCTCTAGACGGGTCGACACAACATGTTTTCTTCTTCCACTACTCTCTATCCTTCACCAATTTCTCTTACACTTCTCTGGCTATCATATCCTTTATACTTTACACGTTTTTCATTGACATTTATTCTGATTATTCTGTGTTAATTGATAATTAGCAAGTCTATTGCATATTCTATTGTTAATGAGCCATTCAGACGACTGTCGTCTGAATACAATTTCTTAGTTGCCGTTAATTACTCCGATATGCTAACACTCAGTCGTTACATTCACACTGCGTCTAATTGAGGCGAGATGCCGCTTCGGGCTAATGTGAACTAAGGTTTTGTCGGATTAAATTATTGTTATGGGCTAAATTGAAATTCTCGGTAACATTAAGTACGGTTTTTTTCACATAATTTTAATAGATAGCTCACATTTGGCACGTTAAATTATATTATCAAAGTAATTTTTACAAAAAATAAATCATCTAAAGGTTCCTAAGACACGATCTCAAGTTTTCTTATACTATGCCAGTTAAAAAAAACACTTTAGGTACATTATTATAGGAGACTGTCCTTGGCCACGTCTGCTGTAGGGTGAACATTTAAATATACATACATAAATCACCCCTATATCATACGGTAGGCAGAAGTTAATTAAACACCTACTTTTCGCCAATTAAGTTAGGTAACCATGCATAACCATGCCACCTAGCAATCTATTGCCATCTATCGGGCACATTAATCGCCCATTACTTATCGCTGTCTTTAGCCATAGTCGCCTTATACAACCAACACCCACGGGAGAGATGGGAGTGGTAACAATAGTGTTCTGCTCTTGCGTCACCACATGCAAATTTAAGAAAAAATAATTATAAAGTTTACACATCAAGCCATCCACTCCCTTTTGATTCATATCATCCATTACACCGTAAAGGTGCTAGTGATGAATGTATAGAAAAGAGACGGAACGGACCATGTCGAGAGATCAATGAACGGAGAGAGTGATTGGAATGACAACTTTCCAACCCATAATGGTTTTGGCTTAGTTTTTACAGCCGGCCGCCTGCCTGACATTAACCCTCTTTGGGTATTCAATGTGTTAAGTCAAATAAGAAGAAAAATGTGATTTCTTTTAACACGAAGCTGGCAGGCGTAACTTTTAAACCAATTCAGTTTTAAAATGTGCCTCCACAGATGAGCAATAAAATATTCAGGCCATTCGCGAGCCGTACATCCAGGGCGGCCGTTATTTGGGGCTTTTTATGGAAATCTAGCTCCGTTATATCGCTGGCTAATGGCTCTAATGGGAAAGAGATTGCTCATCGGCACCTGGACACGACGTTATTCATAGTGGCATAGAGATGTTTTTAGAACGGCTTGATTTTGATTTTAGATCCTGAAATGATTTTTGCCATTCTTTAATCTGAAGTCCCAGTAGTATAACGCACTCTGTGATGTTTCCTTGGAATAGCGTGTTTTCAATGCATCTTAGCGATTATAATTGTAATATTTTATTTTAGAATTAAGTGCAGTATTCTTCATTCATGACCTTTCTCAATCATTAAAAAATAAAACAAAAATAACCAAAATCTAAAATTTTACGTACAAAATACAAACACCACATTATTTTTAATATGTTTATGATGCTTCAATACAATTTTACAGTTTGTTCTAACTTGATGTGGTGTTATTATTACCATTTACCTTACATAAATACATTAGTCGCAAAAATTTAAATCTAGTTCATATGTCATTATTAGCTTAACATGTTGAAAGTGCAAAGTAAAAAAAAAAAACAAAATTACCCGCAAACATTTTCGAAGGCTACCCTCATAAACAAAATTTTGAACAAGCAAACTAAACAGCTTGTGTGTAGATATACAAAAAAAGCCTTTTGTACGTCCACATCCTCGTCACCTATATCTTGGAGGCTCGCTTTTTACAAGCGGAAACGGAAACTGCTCGAGCCTTCAGGAAATGCTCGCGTGTTTTGCACTAAGGCCGGCGGCACACTGAGCGGAATGGCGTCGCTTCCGGACGAGGAAGCGGGGGATGCAACGACGAATCAAATTACGGCACACTGGAAATTAGCCATATATTTCGGCTGCCATGGGACTGGGGTGTTTGTTTTGTTGTTTTCAAATTTATACAACGTACTGAGTGGGTTTTATTATTGTAATATGCCAGTCTTCCATGGTGGTCCTTTCCGTATCTTTTCTATATATTCATTAACCACTTCCGGTGTGATGGATAATATGAATCAAACGGGAGTAGATGTCTTGATGACATACATACATAAATCACGCCTATATCCCCGACGGTGTAGGCAGAGGGGATTTAACACCCACATTTTGCCAATTAAGCTAGGTCCCATGTAATAGGTGGCAAGGTGGTGGTAAATCGCTGTATATAGGTGGTACAAGAGGAATGCTGCTGCCCTTTACTCGCTGTCTTTACCCTTAGTCGCCTTGTACGACACCCACGAGAGAGATGTCGGTAGTGTTGTATTCTGCTCTGCCGTCACCACATGGCGTGAAAGTGGTGATAATAATTAGTATTATTCGAACAAACTCACAAAAGATAGTTGTTCCCATAAAAACAGTACTGTTATAGGTTTTTACGATTTATTTTTTGCTATTTTACCTTTGAAACGTAAAGCGCAATCCTCTCTCAACCCTTTGAACTGTTTACGGTCGTAATCCGAACAGCTTTGATCACGGTTCTAAATTGACCCAGTTATTGCAATAGATCTCTATTGAGTATGCTCCCCCTTGACAAGGGAAAACGGACAAATTAGATCATGCTCACCAACCATAAGCGGAAGCTAGAGCACTAATGAAATGAATATTATTATTAGCCTGACGAAGAGTGCTCTTTGTAACTGGGAAAATAGAATCATTAAATTCTACATGTAACCGCCTTCGTGGTCCAGTGGTTCGCCAACCATAATGATGTCCCGGGTTCGATCCCCAGGGGGTACAAATTTGTACTCGGTTTGGTTGCTGGTAGGACTTTTGTCAAGTCCGCCTGACTAGCTACCACCATCTTATCAAAATCTGTCGCCATAACAATAATGTTAACAGCATTAATGTGTTCCGACAATTGTGATAAGATAGCCAGCCCCTCTGTGGTTCCAGGTGAAGCTCGATTCCATCATCGGCCCTTATCGTCACTTACTATCAGCTGAGATGCCGCCGTATGGTGACGGCAGAGCAGAATACAATATTGCCATCATCCTAAATCTCTCCCGTGGGTGTCGTACAACGCGACTAAGGATAAAACATTGATGAGGAATAGGCAGCAGCGTTCCGCTTATACCATCTAGCAATGTACTGCAAATTTTTGCCCGATAAATGGCAATAGGCTCGCCACCTAATACAAGGGATCTAACATAATTGGCGAAATGTCTGTGTTAATTCATCTCTGCCTACCCCTTCGGGGATATATGCGTCATTTATGTATGGTCTATATATGTCACTGGCCAAGTACCCGAAAATCCTCAGATCTAACTGTGCTTCCCCCCTAACCCTATCGCGATCAAGGCCCCACGTTTCCGCCGGAAACGCAAAACTAATGATTTTGTTAGCGCGTTTTGCTCGCTATCTGTGGCCCGTATCATTGCTGTTATTACTTCTTTTCGTGTTGTACCACGCTTTATCGCCTGTCGGTAGCGAGAGTTAGGAGGTTTAGCACTTGCCGCGAGCCAACAGGATGTATCATTCGGTTCCGCCTGTTTATTTCTACTTCGTGTTTGTTCTTTTTTATGTTTCCGAAAAGGTTGTGATTTACATCTGTAATTAAAGGTTATTCCTTTCTAATGGTCGGTAAAATAACAGACGGTCCGACGTTAACAGGCCAACCCTTTTGAGGGATATATTTTGTTTTGTCTATCATATTCCATATCGCGCTGTGATAGTTGTTTACTATTACAGACTTGCTCTGTAGCCCAGCGAAGTACAAATGTATACTTGGTTTGATTGGTGGTAGGACCTTTTCATGCCCGCCCGAAGCCTATTGCCATCTGCGGGGTATCTTATAATAGCGAGGTGGTGTAATAATTCCTCTTTTTCTTCCTGTCCTTATCCCCGCTCTAGACGGGATCCGCACAACATGTTTTCTTCTATCATTCTTCTCTATCCTTTACCAATTTCTCGTCCACTTCTCTCGCTCTCATATCCGTAGAAGAAATGAATGGATTGTGTGAAGGATTCAAGCAATCCATTCATTTCTTCTTTGGTCTTCCTCTTCTTCTACGTCCTTCAACATTCGTACTTAACATTCTTCTATGTAATAAAATAAAAAGCTTTAGACCATTTATTGTTAGATTTTCCTGATCTATTTTTGTGTTAATAATGAACTAACTCAATTACAAACTCGTGCCGAACATAATTCGGCGTTGTACAAAAAGGTTGTTCCTCGAAACCTAAGCTACAAACAAGGCCTTGTACAACTCCCGGCACCTGAGAGCATTAGGTTCCGTATACGGGTTCCGTACAAGGGTTCGCACTCAAGGCTCCAGGGCTGTCACCTGCCGAATTAGCGCGTGATCGATCGCAGCCCTGTTTTAAGTGGCGAATGCTTTGCGGTTTTGAGGGTAAGTGATTTTGTTACAGTTGAGTTTTGAGACCTAACTGCCGCACTCAGAGAAGTCAATTAACTTTAATGAGTACTTAATGTCAAAAAATTTCATTCAAATCTAGACCATAGACCCGACAAGAATAGCGACTAGTTTTGAATTGTCATTTTTTGACATTAAGTACTCATTAACGATATTTGACGTCTCTGAGTGCGGCAGTTAGTGTTGTTAGGAAATAGGGCATTATAATGCAATGAATATGTAATTCAAAGCATGTTCTAATTATTGTCATAATATATTATGTCATACTAATAATTTTGCCTTTTTCAATTGTATACTGTGTATGAACAATACCTCTTTTCTTTTCACGATTACCTGTTATTAAGAATCTCCATGTCCAACTCATTCACTTTCATAACATAACACACCAATGCAGTATCTGATAATATCTCGATAACATGAAATTGAGTCTTATATGTCTCATGCCATTATTAGCTATGAGGTCATTTAATTGTATGTGTTTGTGCATTAGAGTGACTGTGTGTATCTGTGTGTGACTATGTGTTTGTGTGTGAGTGAGTGTGTTATTTATTGCATTAAACTGATGTCTGCTGGCGCGTCATGGCAGATTTAATTCAGCAGTCGCAGATTACCTTTCTGGAGACTTGACATGGTATTTTAATTTTTTCAAGGGTAAGTAAGGGTGCTGCGTCCAAAACGATTTCAAAAACACCCCTTTGTCCCTCATAAAAATGAACCAGCAGGGCCCCACTTAGCGATTCATCAATTAACCTTGACGGAGCTAAGTGGCGTTATACAGGGCCGGGCTAGGGAAGTGACGGCTGTAATGAATGCGTAGTCGGATCTGAACGGACAGAGGTATTCCATTATGACGTAGTCATAGTTCATGAGGGACCGTACTCCAGGGGTGCCATCTGTGAAGTAATTAAGCGACCATGCTACAAGCAGAGGCTTGTCTTTCAATCTCGGAACGCGCTTGACCAGATGTTAAATAGAAAGTCATCATCACCAGCCCTTTAATGTCCCCACTGCTGGGGCACGGGCCTTTTCTGTGGATTGGAAGAATATAGGGAGATTGGGCCATAACCCACAACGCTGGCCCAGTGTGGGTTGGCGGGTATTAACGACTGCAGATGCAGCCGAGACCAACGGCTTAACGTGCTTTCTGACGCACGGAAGAACTCGAGATAATAATTTTTTTGTCACCCATCTAATGACTGGCCTTATCGAACATTGCTTAGTTACACAATGGCAGGCCAAGCGCGCTATGCCACTGCACTAGCAAGCTCCTCAAATGGAATGTATCTCAATCTTATTGGGTAATTTGTGGTTAGAAAAAGTTAGAAAAATTATAGTCTCGAAGAGCCGCCGAGTGGTATAGGCATCTACCTGGTTTGCAGAGGATGTGGGTTGTTTCCCGCATCATGACTATAATTTTTCGAACTTTCTTTAACGAACATTTTCATTGTATATTTGGTGGGTTTGAGTTAAGGTATTAGGCAATTTTTTATTACCCCTCAGTGGTAAGGGAAAAACAACACATAGCTAGTAACATTATAATAATTCATCAGAGTTGCAAACATTTCTTTTTCCACTAAGAGTTGGAATAATCAACCTCAAAAGCCAATTATTCTAATTCCAATAAAACAATGATGTCCACAGTTCAACTAATACTCAAGGATTTGTTCCTTCTAATTGTATAAAAACAATCAGACCTCTCAAAAGGCGTACTTCGTCGGTATTTATCGGGTTGTTACTAGAAAACCACTGCCAATAGTGGTCGAGTATCCGAACGACAATGGCCTGATTGAAATTGAATCTCCTTCCGACGTCCATTTCGCCAATTTAAAGTTTCCCAACGTTAAGTCGCTATTTATTTTTCTATCTGGCTCTGTTGGCAAGTTGCAAGTTTTTCTGACTTGAAATGGTTCTTTTAAAAAAAACTGATTTCAAAAAAGGATTCGAACCCAGTCAGTAATCTGATAATCATCTAGTTCAAATGAAACGCCTTTGTCTAATATGACAATTGATTAGAAGATTGGAAGACAAGTTAAAGTTAGTTTAGTATTAATTGATTTTTTTGAACATCGAAAACTTTTTCTAACAACAATTTTCTTTGTACTTTTTTGGCTGGATTCACCTTATTTAACCGTCGGATTTTGACATTTTACCGTATGGAAGAACTGTCAAAAACTGACGGTTATAATATATTTTAATCGGTTGTTTTATGTCAAATTCACCTGCGCTGTATTGAGCTGCCGACGACATGGAACCTTTTGATCAGGACCCCACAAAATAAACCACCGAGCGCGATTAAATCAAAACTAATCCACCGTGCTCGCTTCCAAAACCGTTTACCCCCCCATTAATCACGGCCATATCTCGTCGCGAGATATAATTTGTCCACTTGGGGCTAAACACGTTTTTAACTTACAAACGCGAGCGTGACAGCGCTCGTGTGCTGAATTAATTAATTAATGGTGCTTCTACACGGTGCTAGTGGCTTGCGCATGTTGAAGCAATTGCGCAGGTTATTTATTATTTTTTGTTTGCACACACACCTCTATCATCTAGCCCAAAGTAAGTAGCCTAAGCACTTGTGCTATGAATACTAAATGATATGAGAATTTATATACTTAATTTATATAAATTATATAATATATAATTACGGTATATTTCCAAAATATATAAATTTTGGAAATATACTACATAACCATATACACAACCATGTCTCAGGAACAAATATTTGTGTTCATCACAAAATGTACCCCTACCAGGATTCGGAACGCAGGACCTCTTGGCCAATACCTGAGCATTCGACCAGCCGTCAATATGCAGAAATGCTGACAGCTGAAACCAACAAGACCCATGCCTAAAGTACTCACGGGGTAGAATGCACGTGTAGCTTGACCAAGTAACTTGCGCAAGCAGCCCGCTTTTTTATGCACTGATCAACTAACTCGAGCATACTGCTTTCGAAAATAGCGCGCCTTTACCTGCTCCAGCTACTTGCACCGTGTAGAAGCACCTTAATGTGTAATGCATACAAGTGAGTTAACGGGAAGGCTTCTCTAATTTGATTCCATTACATCCTTTGTCATGTGGACTTAGATTAGCCGTGAATTTAAGGGTGCTTGTTGCTTTCAGCTTCCGTTTTAGGGACATTCCCCTAACTTAAGCGTTTCGGGGCACTGTTTTAGCTTTTTAATTTACTCGTACAAAGGGGAGGGGAATATAGACATTAGGAATATAGACGAATATTTTTTATTTACGAATAGGTGTTCAGCTTCACCGTGTGGTGACGATGATAATTCTGCTCATAGAGGCGATAACGCTTAGCATTCCATGGATTCGCCGTGTGCATTCCACACTGTTAGCATTCCACACTATTAGCATTCCACACTATTAGCTTTCCACACTATTAGCATTCCACACTATTAGCATTCCACACTATTAGCATTCCACACTATTAGCATTCCACTCTATTAGCATTCCACACTATTAGCATTCCACACTATTAGCATTCTATGGCCATAGTGTGGCAGAGAGGGAAGTCAGTGGGAGCGGTTGAGATTTGTGGCCTAAGTGTAGGTTTACGGGTAGGTTTTCTCATTACAATGTATGTAACGGCGGGGCTTTGGGCTCTGGCGCGTTTGGTATCAATTTTGGTATTAAACGCCTCTGGGTCGGCGCTTCGTTGCGGATTCGGGCGTGGGTGGGTTGTGGAGACCTATCGTTATGGACTAAGGCATGCTGCGCACTCCCCTATCTTACCTTGGACACAGGGGCTTTCGATATCTAGCATCTAGACGATTCATAAGTTTATTGTAATCATACCAGATATGAATAAATGAACTTTGACTTTGACTCTCTGCCTAGCCATATTTGGTAAAGTTCTGTGAGAGCCGTCTTAGATAATATTGCAAATATTTTTAAGTAAACATTATGAATATTAAAATGTGTCCCTCAGCCTCAAGCTTATGCTACTGAATTTGGGCTGGGTAGGTGATAGGTGTGAGTGTAGCAATTATTGTACATTATATTTTGGTTATTAATATTATAATAACAGTCTAGGAACCAAGCGCCATTTTCCCAACCACCAAACACCCGCAAATATAAACGGGAGCGTTGCACATTTTGATATTTAAACGAGTACGACCACGCAACAGATTTAACGGGCGATTTGTGGCGTTTGACTCACCGCGGGATTTTAACCGCGAACCGCGGGGAAATAATTGAACTAGAATTATTTTACTCTTCCATAGGTAATCCTTAATGGGTTTTAGAGGTGACATTGCTCTATGGGATCTGTCCCGTGACAGAGGCCTCTAAAGATATAGGGGATATGGGCTTAACTGGCCTAAAGTGGACACTTTTGTATCACCAAGGCGCTGTCTCCATGAGCGAGAGTATCGCGGCGATATTATCGTCGTGCCACGTCTCCACACGGCGATTTTATCGCGACGATGCGACGAGTGGCAATGTTCGCGCTCGCGGCGAGCCCGCCGCGCGCTCGCCGCGGTATGTTGCGCACTCGCAGCTCTTTCAACAAATAGTCGTCAAGAATATGCGGCGATTCCGTTACACGTTATGTCGCCGCGGACACGCTATGAATCCGCCACGAGTAGTGACGATGCGCTGGCGAAATAATAGCTCGTTCGTGGAGATTACCCGACGATAGAAGCGCGTAGGTACTCGTCGCGATTATCTTGCTCGTGGAGACAGCGCCTAAGATGCATCAGCACTCACTTCGTTTTGCTATCGATCGGGCATGACTAGTCTACTATCTGTATTAATCAAACAAACATCTATCCCTAGCAGTGTTCGAACCCTGGACTATTTGGTCGATGGTCAGCCACGCCAGACATCGTCAAGCCATCAACTCTCTTTTGATTGATATCATCCATCACATTGGAAAAGTGCTAGTGGTGAATGAATGTGCTGTCTGATACCAACCGTCTTTGGGTATCCTGTTGTTGGTGGTTTCCCTTCACCATTCGGGTGGTGGATGCTTATTGGTCTACACCGGGCAACTCCCGACTTTTACGAATTATTCGTTATTTTTTCGGTCACGGACCAGCATGAAAGATTTGATTACCTAACTAACTTAACTATACACTCATCAGTAATGTTTATTTTTTTTTTATCTTTATTTTGAAAGTGGTTTTAATCCTAAAGGATATGTCAACCCCATTGTACAAGCAATGTTTATGGTTACAGCTACTTTACTTTCTATGAGCCTCCATTCTACTGACATACTGACATATTTTTTGCTGTTTTTCAATGACCTAATTATTATGGTCATCCGTCATAACATTCAATGAACTGCATTGAAATCGTCAGTATTTTTAGAACGATCGCCGATACAACATAAAGTAAGGTCAATAAAATATCCTTAGATAAAGTTGATGAGTGTATTCTATCGAACAACAATGGCCTTTCCCATGGATGGCAATAGGGTCAGTGTCCAGAATTCCAGATAGTAGGCCTTGCCTTTTCGATAGTTATGACCGCAGTAATGAAGCTGCGTTTAAACGGCATAAATCATCTGTACCGACGAGAGCTAACAGCGGCGTGTTAGTATTCTGCCGAATTAATTTCACATATGGCGAGGCATAATTGGGGCAGACCTGTCACGCATAAATTATCGATGCTCACATATTTGGACGTGTTCAGTAGGTATTTGCTTATTTCATTCTGTTAATTGCTGCCGGCTTTGGAATAGTGGGAGCGTTTGTAAGTGGAATGCTACATCACTACGCAGCTGGTTCTATGGGTCGTAGCGGAGAAGTATTAAATACATACACAACTAACGCCTATATCCCAGGAGGGGTAGGCAGTAGGCATCCACTTTTTGCCAATCAGTTTAGGTCTCATCTAATAAATAGGAGGGGTATTGCCATCTGTCGGCGCATTAAGTATAAAATACCAACATACATACACAAATCACTCCCTTTATCCAGGGATGGGCAGAGGCGACCTGACATCCAAATTAGTTTAGGTCCCAATTGGTGGCCTATTGGCATCTTATCGGGCACGCAAACCGCAGAATATTGATAGGTACACACATACATACATAATTCACGCCAATATCCCCGAAGGGGTAGGCAGAGGTGAACTAGCACCCACGCTTCGCCAATTAGGCTATATCGGGCTATATTAGGCTATATTAGGCTATATCGGGCACAAAAGTCGCAGTACTTTGCTAGTTGGTAGGTATAAGAGGAATGCTGCTGCCCATTCCTCATCACTGATTTATCCTTAGTCGCCTTTTACGACACCCACGGGAGAGGTTTGGGGTGGTGACAATTGTATTCTACTCTGCCGTCACCACACGGTACGTAAAATATTATGTACACCAGAATTCGCGTGCGCTTTATGCATGTCCTTTTCCCCTAGTTATTGTGTGTAGGTTGTCTTGTGGTTGTAGTCAGTACTATTAGGAAGATTACTCAGGGATACCGCTCATAAGCCGGTATATTATCTGTACTAATTTTTCTAACATTTACTGCCGCACTCAGAGACGTCAAATAACGTTAATTAGTACTTAACGTCAAAAAATGACAATTCAAAACTAGTCACTATTCTTGCCGGGTCTATGGTCTAGATTTGAATGAAATTTTTTGACATTAAGCACTCATTAAAGTTAATTGACGTCCCTGAGTGCGGCAGTTAATGTTCATATTAAAATCTAAATAGTAATTTAAATTCTCGTCAGGCTTCCTACATGGCATTACGGTGACTGTTGACAAAAGCAATATCGTGACATTTAATTAAAATATTTATGTCGTTATGGTAATAGGGCTCAAAGTAATTGTGGGCCCTGTTTTTTTTAATATTCCCGGATTAGGTCAAATTAAAATTCGACGAAATACGTATTTGTTTGTTGGAGATATTTATTAATTATGTAAATCAGTGTTTCAGTTACAGTAATTTTTCAAATTAAAAATAAATATTTAACATATTTGTTGAAGTTAAACTGAAACAAATTTATTTCAAAATCTTGTGGTAATCTCCCTTTTACGGTGCCCCAGCAATGAACAAAGAGCAGAATACTATTTTCACCTGCCCTGATCTCACAAGTTGACCAAGAGTTAAGATGGACTTTGGGCAGCAGCGTCCCTCTTAAACCACCCAGCGTTATATTGCGATTTAAGTACCCGATAGATAGCGATAGGTTTGCCACTTAACGAAGTAAAAATGGTTAGAAAACGTTGCAAAAATTATAATCTTGATGCGGGAAACAAACCCGCGTCCTCCGCATTCCGCAACCTATATACCACTCGGCTTGACGATTTTTTTCTAATATTTACACTTGCGTTATAATCCAACGGGGCAATGTAGAAATAAATTTCTAACATCCAAAAGATATGTCAGAAAGAACTCGGCAGAGCAACAGTAGGCCTATTCGCTAACTTTATTTGACAGTTGAAAGTGATGATCACCGAACTATTTACTTATCCATTACTGTTTTCACAGGACAAGTGTCACAATAGCGTTATAGTAAAGTAGTAATGGATCAGTAGTATCCATTTCACGGTTCCAGGGAAGGGAATGACACTAAATTTCCGCAACTAATTACGTATCAATGCTCCAGAATCAGCCGCGCACTAATTTGTAGCGGGACGTAATTATCTAACACGCGATTACGTTGTCAGTGATAGTGTTATTACGGGAACACGTGAAGGGATATGCGTGATCAGGCACGCCATTGTCACGTACTATTTCATCTGAAGGTCTTGTGGTTGGTAATTATTTTATATAAATAAATCTGTTAGAGATAATAAACCGATATTTATAAGCTTATTAAAGAAAATTATAGAAGACAATAAATCAATGTAGTTACAATAAACGCGAGGAAAAGAATTGACAACTTCAATCATAGAAAAATAGAACATATAAAATATATGTGGCCAGATATATGTATAGAAAAACTAAAACCTTCAACAATATCTACTAGCTTTCTGCTCGCGACTCGTTCGCGTGAACTAAACTTACCTTTTTTAAACAAACTTTAAGCCCCCATTTTACCCCCTGAGGGGTTTTACGAAAATCATTTTTGGTGCTCACTTACCCACACTATCTATATAAGGAAGCATGGTGCAAAATTTTAAGTTTCTAATCCTAGTTGTTTGGGCTGTGTGGTGATAAGTCAGTTAATTAGTCAGTAATTCAGTAAGTTTTCCTTGTAAAATAAAATCGTGGTGCTGTTTGTGGGATAATAGAACGCGAAATGTAAGGATCGCCTACCCCTTTGGGGATAAATTAATGAATGTATAATGTACTATTTCGAAAAAGTTTTCATTATACAAAATATGGATATTAGATGATAAGGTTTATAATTCTATCTATGGTAATAGTTTTACGACAGATTAACCTCAATGTGGTTTGTCTGTATTTAATTAAATTAAATTTAAATAATTTCAAATCTAGCTGTAACGCGATTTAAGTTCCACGTCCACACGACGTCTATTGGGGACACTTTTGTTTAATCGACTCGATTTGGAAATCCGTCTCTTCCCTCTACAATGTCATTTAAAAACGATACAACTCCAGTAAATCCCTCTCGTATTTATAATTACTCCGCTCAAAATAAACGCTCGCTCCGAACAAGTCCCAACTTTGGCCACGGCGTGAATATGTAGCGTGAACACATGAGTAAATAAACGGAACAGAGAGTAACCTTCATACAACCGTGAGAATTGGTTGCACTACTACAAGCACGCGGCGCATGTGTGCGTTACCACAGGCCGCTGTCGCGCACGCGGCGAGCCTGAACAAATTACGGTTTACGATTTACGACGCACACATGCATACATACATAAATCACGCCTATATCCCCAAAGGGGTAGGCAGAGGTGAACTAGCACCTACGTTTCGCCAATTATGTTACGTCCCATGTAATAGGTGGCGAGCCTATTGCCATTTATCGGGCACAAAAGTCGCAGTACATTGCTTTTGCTAGGTGGTATAAGAGGAACGCTGCTGCCCATTCCACATCATTGATTTATCCTTAGGCAAGGCGACTTGTACGAGACCCACTGGAGAAATTTGAGGTGGTGACAATTGTATTCTACTCTGCCGTCACCACACGGCCGCACGACGCACAGCCAGTTGCATAATGTCAGGGTTAGTGCGACGGCGTTCTTAGGAAGCTTTTACTCTGTTCGGTTTATCTACTCATGTGGCGTGAACCCTAAACTTTCTTTGCACGCTCCGAAACAATAAACTAAATTTACGAACATAATCCACGCCCGTACAAGAGACTATAACTTTATTATCTTTACCCGTTTAATTAAAAATGGCCGTTACTCACCGGCCGGTGGAGCTTCGGTGACGGTGAGTTTTATTATGTGTGAATTATCACTGGTGTGTTTAGGTGAAGCAGTATTTGAGCTGTGAAAACGAAATGTCAAAAGAAGCGCTCTGCTACTGATAGTAGAAAGCCTCAACTGTTTTAAATACACATGACAAGTTCGAGTAAGACTAAAAAGCATGTCTGTTATACTGCCTATATCCCCGGGGATATAGGCGTGCTGTGTTGGTGTGACGCCAGAGCAGAATACAATTGTCACTACCCCTATCTCTACCGTAGATATCGTTTATAGTCACAGCGTTCCTCTTAAGCAACCTAATTACAGTAAAGTATACTGCGATTTACGTGCCCGATAAATGGCAATAGGCTCTCCACATTACATGGAACCTAATCTAATTTGCGAAGCGTAGGTGTAATCTCACCTCTGCCTACCCCTTCTGTATCATGCCTATATCCCCCGGGGATATAGGCGTGATTTATGTATGACTGTATGGATAACATTTTTTTGGGAAAAGTAATCGTGTCCCTTGGAATCGATATTTTATGAGATGACATGTAGGTAACTAAAAAAGTGATGAATATGAATGTGAATGGAGTGAATGAGGAGATGACAGCTAACCTCAAACCTCACATCAAATGAGATAATGAAAAGAGGATAATTTCTTATTTATTGTATGTAACAACAAAACGTCAGTAAACAGTGGATTTATTTTTTTAACAGTAAACCTCCTTGTAAGTTTAAGAGAAAACTTGTGTCAGGAGTAGCCGCCATTTTTTTTTCAATTGTTCAAAAAATTACAACGCTTTGGGTACTAAAAATATATACTAGATAGCTAAAAATGGGTGTGTGTATGTGTGATAAGTCCACAAGCTTTTACCTTCAGCGCCCAAGGTAGAAGTTCGAAACGCTAAGCTAGTCGCCGACTACAGTATACTGTTTATTACTTAGCAATAAACTTCACAAGTTAGTACATCAACGTCCTCATCAAAGCATAAACTCCGCTACAATTGAGGCTGTATTAATATGGAGCCAGTTTCCGTTACATTTGCTAAGAAAACAGGAGCACAAACGAGCCAAGTTGTCTCAGTTGACTTTGAGTTGCGAACTTTCATACACATGGAAATTGTGCCGCTTACAATTCAGCTTTTAGAAATGTACGGCGTTGCAATGTGCACGCGCCCGCTGCGGTTTTTAGTCGAGTCAGGCTGAGCGTTTTATTCGTACCCAATTAGTTGCAAAAACAATAATAACATTTAAAAGAAACAAAATCGGTAGGCGACTTTCAAAGTCCAATGCTAAAGTTTATTGATTCGAAGAATTAACATCACTCTACTAATTTCCATGCTTAAATTTGTTAATATTATACCAGTTAACTAGTGGTTGAGCATAAAAACCTATTTGTAACTGGAGTTGTGTTATAAGGCGTTTTAATAGGTGCCAAGACAACAAGCGGTGTCTGTTAGAATTATTATATAATTTTCCCTTTACACTATTGAAATATATTATTTTTTTAACATTCGTAAAATGCAATGATACTTAAAGTATGCTCTTTGATGTTAACGTTTGAAATATTTTTCTGCTAATTGAATCATTTAGTGTGAGTATCTGTATTTTTTATCGCATACAACTGCTGCCGTAATAGACTTCACAAAAATATATTTAATAAGTTTTAGAAGACGCAAAAATCAACCGTATGTTTACACCGTTCCAAACTAACCGCACCGCACTGCCGCCGGTCACGCTAACGACATCCCGTGTGTTTCCAACGGAATTAAGAAACTTGAACAGCCTGTTCCGGTCGCCATTTTAACTGGATCGTTCCATAAAGCATGGCCTAGGCAGACTTCAAGGAGATTATTTTTCCTTTTTTTTTGGAGATGATCGCTTGAAAAACTCCTTTTTAAACGAACCATATTTGCTTCTGTGCTGTTAGGCTTGCCTATCACGATATAAAGCAGATAGGTATACTTGATGCATAACTGACTTTTATGATGATGATTTGATTTTTATTTGAACATTATTGTTATAAATGTTAGAAAAAAATATTACAAAGAAGATGAAGTTAGAAAATTATCCAAAAATTATTTTTATGTATAAATATGCAGATGACGCAGGTTCGGTTCCCGCATCAAAACAAATAATTTTACGAACTTTTTCGTTTTTTTTTTTTACTTTTTTGAAAAATATGAATAGGTATTGTTTGAATGTAATACATCGTCTGAAAAATGGTCTCCCTGAGGATTATATTTTCTGCTCAATGGCTATAATTTTATGTAACATTTTCTTTCCCCCAACGAACTGCACCAGACGTTTGACTAAATCCCGGAGTTGCGAAAGAACTCAAAGTTCAAATCAAACGCCGTGGAAAGTTCGCTTTATTATAACTTTCGGGAATGGAGTGACTGAATATAATGTAGGGTGTGATGCGTCGTTGCCTCTCGTATTTTACGATTTGTGATTCGTGTTCATTTTTTCACATTTTTGAATAGAAATTTACGTTTACAATATCATTATAAAGACCACAAAATTAAACGACGATCACTGAGTTCATCGTCTGTATTTAATGTTTTAGGGTTGCTTATTTTATATTCTTAGTAAATTTTAACGTCAGAACATTGTTATTATACAGATTTGTCTAAAAATGTTCTGTCATCTTACTCTTCGTTTATTCCTTATCGCACGCGAAACTATAATGACGAAAAAATTAATAATTTGATTAAAAAAAAAAATTAAACTTGGTACAAAGATTTTGGTGGTTAGAAAAAGAATTTCGAAAAATTATGATCTTGAGGCAGGAATTTACAAACTATTCGATACAGTATCGGTACTAATTTTTCTAACATTTATATAATGTTAAAATTAAAATCGAATAAATTAAACTGAGCATTAAAAATCATCCAAATAAAATTTTAACGTATTTTCGTATCGGTATAACTCTGGCTAGTAAAGAATTTAACCAAGCTCTGTCACAAAAATGTGAAATTTCCACATCATAATAATATACGCACTGAAGGCTTTACCAAAAGTAATACTTTAGTTTCACTTCCTCCACTTCTGATGACGTAGTTGGCACTCGAGAACAAGATGAGGTCTGCTAAACTCCGGGACTGGATTAAGATGAATGCACAAATTAAGTGAAGTAGAGACAGCAAAACTGTCTACTAGCGTTAGCACAAGTCTGCAATTAGGAGTGGCTCAATTACTGCCATTAGTCGGTTGTGATAGTGGATGTTTAAGGACGGAGCTGTAGAGAAGTAACATTTTTTTTCCTGTTCGACGGTTTCAGGGTAATGGGAGACCATTTTCTGGACATCCTGGAGAAAAAGGTCGGTTTTTATTTGCATAGGATATGAAGAAAGGTGCGAAGAAGCGGCAGAGATAACGACCTTATACTCAATAATTACAGTTCTTACTGCCGCACTCAGAGTCGATTTAATGATCATTAAATGACATTTAAGTAAACATTAAATAAAATTCCCTCTCAGAGTCAGATAATGGGTCAATAGTGACGCTAATGAAACTTAAAATTTGAGTAACCGATGACCCTTACTTAGGTCTTATGTGACGTTTATTTGACATTTGAAAAGTAGGGTTATCTTTTGTTGTAATTTATATTTCAGTGCATTCATAGTGATATTTTCAATAATTATTTATAATAAATTACGTTGTGGATTTTGTGGAGCTTACAGATTACGTAGGAAAATTCAGACAAGCACAACCTATATTCTATTTACGCGACTATTCTGATACTTTCACTATGTGCTTGAATTTCATGCAAGGTACAGATTTACACTCCGGGCAGTAAATACTGTTAATAACATTGCGGTATTAAGCAACTGGAATTTTTCAGGTTAGTTGAATATTACTTTACATTCAATGAGCCGAAGAGAGAGAGGCAGAGTAGAATATAATTGTCACCACACCCATTTCTCCCATGGGTGTCGTACAAGACAACTGAAGGTAAACAGCGATGAGTAATAATGGGCAGCAGCAATCCTCTACAACCTAGCAATATACTGCGATTCACGTGCCCGATAGATGGCAATAGGCTCGCCACGTATTACACGGGACCTAACTTATTGCCGAATAGTGGGTGTTTAATTCACCTTTGCCTACCCTTTTGGCATATACGCATGATTTATGTATGTATGCATGTACTTTCAATATCTGTCATTACTGTCTTTATATTTATTTCAGAAACTAAGTAGTAATGTGATGGAAGATGGATAAATATTATTAGGTCAACAAGTCAGTATCACAAATTGTCACCAAAGTGTCTATCCAAGCAAGAACAATGAAAGACTTTGTAAAATTCCCTTCTTCAGATGAGGACACAAACAGAATAAAGCAAAATTTAATCAAGCAATGTCACAATTAATATTACTAATAATTGTAAAATTAAAATAATGTAATGAAATTCTTTTATAAGCCTAATCCCTTTATTTTTCTGCTAATTCATTTTCATTGCTTGGGGTTTATTTTGTTTTTTTGAATAAAACTAGTAGATATAAAAGAAATATTTTATTTTGAGTTCCAATTTATTTTTTGATTCCTTGAACTGTAATTTGAGAATTTCCAAAAGAGTTTTACTCCACACTTCGTCTATTTCAGCAGCACATTTCTTTTTAACTTGATTCTCCGGGTAAAAAAATATTTTTGACTTGGTGTGTAATCGTCAGTCTTTAGATTTGATAATATGCCCCTCATCTAATAATTATATCTATATGATCTGAAAAAAGATAAGTATAATATCATTAATTTAAATCATTTTTCTAATTGCATGTTATTATTGAACTATATATACTAATAGCCAGTTGCACCAAGTTTTAAAATTTTCCTTGAAGTAACATAAAAACAACTTGATTCATATCAACAAGTTTTTAAACAATTGCTCATTTTATTTAAAATCTTATGAAATATAATAGGTACCCATAGCAAAGTCTAGGTCAAACTCATTGTCCATAATATTTTATACTGTTTAATTTTGATTATTGTATATATGGACAGCACAATACCATCATTATCAAATGGATTCTGCACTTCACATATAATTGAAGGTGCAGCCTGAATAATAATATTAAAGTTAATAAGGATAGGCTACAGATAATTTATATAAATTGTTACACTTTCATAACAGTTAATTAGTGGAAAATAAATGTTACCTCCTCTACTGCTTATGATAGCTCCTTGCTGTGGGGACAGTGGTGGATTTTATGGACCACTTCCAGTTTTTTTTAAACTCCCTCGCTCTGTAGGTTTACAGGTCATGGCCTTAAGATTGCCCCATGCTCTTTTTAATGTTATTGTATCACGCTGCAAATTGCAAAGAAATATTAGTTACTTTTTAATAATGCACCTTGGAATATAGGATAATTCTATCCAAGCACAAAAAAATATAAGAAAATACGAATACTGTGCACATATGCATTACGATTAAATTCCTCAGTCATTCTACTCCCGGAACGATTGAACCCCATGCATGTAACAAAGAAATCATCAATACTTACCAAGACAATCATAGTACTAATCAATTATTTTAATGAAGATAGGGTTTGCGTGGCTTTTCCTTCTTTTTTATATGGCGTTTCCTATATGATTTCGCCAATATCGAGTGTGCCGCTCAGACTTTTTATGTTAATGATTTCCCAGGCTGACTCCACTTGCAGTGGCTTTTTCTATTTGATCACAAAATAAATAGATTTGATATTGATATGTTTTTGTTTGGTATTTCCATGGAATTATTTGGGGTATTTCTTGTTTGTTGACATTGACTTTTTGATTTTATTAGAATGACTTTTGGTCCGGTGTGGCCAAATCTAAAAAGTCATGGCATTTACAGTTCAAGTTTGATAAAATTAAATTATTATTGTATATTTTTACGTTAAAATTATAGTAAATAGCTATTAGTAACAAATTCTAATGGAAAACAATATTTTTGTGTTATAAAAACTAGTGTAACTAATAATAGCCATTGAAACAATTCAATGGCTTTTTGCATGTGGCAATTCCGCACTTACCGATAACACTGGATTTATAGATGCACTGCACTAACCTGACTTAAAATTGTCACATAACAAATCAATCAATTATTTTCGACTCTGAGAGTAACGGTCAATTAGATGTTTTAATGATAATTTGTAAAATACCCATTATGACTAATTTAATGAACGACTCTGAGTGCGGCAGTTAATAAATACTTATTAAAATTAAATTAAAAAATACCGCCAGAGGGCCCACACAAGTAAACATTAGCTTTGTGTTATAAATAAATTTAAAATTATCAACATAGGAAAAGTATACGTCCAGTAACTAAATTTAAAAGAGTTAAATCGAAATAAGTACTGTAAGTGCTTGTTCATATTGACCGCGCGGGCGCGATAGATATCAGCGAATTATGAGTGTACGAAGTAATTTAAAGATTTTAAGAGGGTAAAAACAACTGTGTCGATAATCTAAATAAATAAGTTGTGACTGTGCGGTTTTTTTTTGTAAGTTAGCACCACTAATCGATTACAGCTACCTACCTAGAGACCTAGCCCCGGCATTTCAAAAGGGTCCTCTACCCGAGTGTCTAACAAGAGGCCCCTGAGAAGTTTACTACTCGAATTAAAAAAAAAGGAACGAGTCCATCTTGAGATCTTCTCTACATTAATTAAATGTGTGCTCCAGCGTGTGCAATTTCAGTAGTATCATTGTTATTCTCGCACTCGATATTTTCATTAATAATATAAATAATGGTGAAACATTACGAAATAATTGTATTTCCATCATGCCTAACCTTTGCACTTTACAACATACCTAAATCACTGGTATGGATCGGGTGAGGTGAATTTACACGGGCAATCGTACCCATTGCTGTATTTACCATTACTCGCCTTGTACGACACTCGTGAAGGAGACAATAATTGTATTCTGCTCTGCCATCACCACACGACTTTACAACATTATATAATTTTTTTTAAATCTACTATTTAGTGATTAATTTTGCTTTTGTTGGACATTAAAATTCTTTACAAACTGGCGAACATAAACAATGTCTATATAGACATAAACCAATATTACTTGTATTCGTCGCCTTCCTAGGCATCTTGCTCGATCGCATACTACGTCTTTCGTGGAAAATGCATCTTTTTCAACGTGCAGCGTCCAACCGTCAAACTTTCGTTGAAATAGAAAAGTTTAAAATCATAAGCGTGCGCGCTCTGAACGCGAATCGTGGACACTTATTTATTTTGTACACAGCCTCGGAGCCGCAGCATCGGAACTCCCGAAGAAACTCGCCGAGTGTTGTCAACTCGGTGAATATAGACACTCTTTCGCCGAGGACAGGTTTCGAGTCGAAAGCTGTAGGTAGCGTTTGCTGTCGCCTACCATGTGTCCGCGAATTGGCGTTGTTTTTCAAGATTGATCTTCGCAACGTGTTTTTTTTAATCTTCATGGTATAACTAACTACTTACCTACTGAAAGGTTTAAAAGAAACAATTATGTGTTCACCTGTAATTGACTTAGGGCCTGTTTCACAATCGACAAGCAAGTTCGAAGTAGCTTACTTGGCAGTTCAATTGACATATTTATATTTCATATTAGAAATATCAAATGATCTGAGAAGTAAGCTACTTAGAACTTACTTGTCGATTGTGAAACAGACCCTCAATGTTATAATATCAAGTATTCAAGCCAATTGGCAAACGATACATCGCTTCTATCGGACAAAAAATGTAAATTTTTGACAGCTGCTCTTACATTTGACACGAAGACGGTCGCCATGGTGTTTTCTTAGTAATACGTCAGTTTCAAACATTTGTATTCTATTCGTTCGGATTGATTGACCATTTGTCTGGAGGGGCTACTCAAAAATGTTAGATATCAGTAATTTTAAATCACGACTAGCTTTCGGTTTTATATAGGTTTTTACACAGTTTACTTTAAAACCGAAACCAAACGCTGCTTTAAAACATTATGGTCTTCTAGTTCTGATTATATACTGATGCTGTAAATACTTGAAAAAAAATTAGTTCAGCACAGGACTAACAACCCTATCCTTTAGACTTTAGAACATTAATGGAAAAATATACGCATTGTTGATTTTTCTAAGTTTCATGACGAAAGCACTTGATTGCTCTTCATAAAAGGAATGTTTTTACAAATAGTCCACCGAGAAAGTAAAAAATACACAAAGAAAATAAAAATAAAAATTCTAACATTTAAATAAAAATCAAATCATAAAAAATTCTCGTAGTAAGGGCACACGCCACACAGCAGTGCTATCGAACTCGAGAAAAGCAGTTTTAAGTTTTGCCCGAGTGAGGGCTGTTTGCTTTAAGAAAGTTGCTGTTTGATCAATTATTGCAAGCGGTGATTTCATCTTTTAATTAATTATATCGCTTTCTGCTTCAGCGAGCTGGGTTTACAGCCGAAGTTTATTTTATCGAAGATTAATATTTATTTTGTATTATGCAGACAATGTAGAGGCTTTCGATGAGAACTATAATTATAATGGTACTGTGGGATTATAAATATATCGTTTAATAGTATTAAAAATAGCTGTACAGTCAAAATCAATAAAGGCATACACTTTAAATTTAAAAAGAAAATCGCATATTTTACCTTGAACAAAAACTTTTAATTAAAAAAATCACTACCTAACCTTTAGCAAAATTGATATTATAATTAAATAATACCTACTTTTCCCCCTTCTAATTGAAACTCAATATTTTAAATTGAAAAAATAATTACATACATACATCCTCTTCGGAGGGGTAGACATAGGTGTTTTGACACCCACGTTTCGACAATTTTTAACCCTCGACACTTGCGGGAGAGATTGGGAGTGGTGGTTATTGATGATTTTAAAGTACGATACGATATCAAATTTGAAGAATTTTTAAGGGTCAGTAACCGTTTCCGTCGAGCAAGCATGAGGACACTAATGAGATTGGATGAAGAGAAAAATCATGTAGTGTCGTAGGAAGTGAAATCGAGAGAAATCTTTGCCTATCCCTGTGGGATAAAGGCGTGACGTATTTATGTGTTATATGTAGTAACTTTGGGAGCTCAATTAATGGCGGGTCCCTATATTCTATCTACAGTTAAAAGTAAGCATACTAAAGTTTAGCTGCCTGGCATTTATTGTTATATTACGTTAAATAACAGAAGTTCCTAAGCAACTACGCTGTAGTGGTATGTCTATTTTCAACTGGAGATAGAATATTGGGACCCGCCGTTAGTCGTTAGCTTAGTTTGACGCTGACTGTACAATCGAACACATTTCACGCTTGATATCGTGTAAGCCGTTCCGTAGGGTGCCGACGTCACTGTCAATTTGACTTGTGACTGAAAAGCAAAATTCAATTTCCATTGCTGCTACAGCCAAACTTGTTTTGTTGGCTCGCGAGCTACAGTAGGCGGCCTGTAGACAGTCAATTTCGATCGTGATCGTTAAGCTCCCGATCGCGATCTCGGATCACAGGATCGCATCCCACATTATCTACACAGTCGATCTTTATTTTGTCAGTCCGAGTATCGTAACTACCGCGGCAAAACGTGTTGACATGGATTTAGATAAATTCAAAGCAGTTAGACCACTGCCCCTGACTCGTCTCGTTTTTCCCTTAACTTTGAAGAAAATAATTCGAAAAAAAGCGCTGGGTTAAACAGTGGTAACTGTAGACTCATATAAAACCTACGTAAAAAAATCCAACCAACTACTGAAGCTGACTAATAAAACTACTTCAGGATGGAGGGAAAAATATTTTGGTGACTTAAAAGAAATGATAACTCCAGTAATCAAATAAGATATTTAGCGCTTACACATTCAATCTTGATCACGATCAGAGAATCGCAATCTGGATTTCAAAATATCTGGATATTTTGGGATCACATTCATCAATCCATCAATCAACCTGGATCGTGATCATGGATTTTGATCGCGGATCGGGATTGGCTGTGAGCGGCCCGCCGTACGCAGCCGACAGCAGGAGAGATCCATTTAAGTGCCTCCTGTGTTTGTTATTCATATCTCCCGTAGCGCGAGATTTGCATATCCGATTCTGAATCTGCATAAGTTCCGGGGAAAAATATGCCAGTGTATCCTCAAAGCGGTGCAGCAAATGCAGTAATTGTAAGGATACGTGCTTGCTGTGTACGCGGGCGATGTGTGAGATAACCTAGTTAGGGTGCTTTTTCACCAGATCTGTGCGAGGTTGCGTTGCGAGGAATGTGTATGAGGAGAACCAATAGAATCACTTCATTTTTGTCGCTGTCTGCCTCACTCAAACTGCAGCGGTCAGCGGTGGCGATCAGTTGTAACGTAGGTAATATAAGGACATTAATCAAACCAGCGCGGTCAATTTTTGTTCGGGTTCGCCACCGCCACCGTCCCGCCTCCCGCTGCTGTTTGAGTGAGGCTTTAACCCTTAGAAGGCATCCGCCGGAGCGATTGGGAGTGTTGATAATTGTATGTATTCTCAGTTCTTCCGTGATCATGGCGCATGTAACTGTGCCGAAATACGGTATAATCCAAAAAACAAAGGTACTTGGTATAAATCCCACTTTCTTCCATTTTAAAAGTGTATGTATTTTGTTCTGCCAACTCCACATAATAAGGGTTTCTTTACAAATATTATTTTGTGGTTTCCTTTTTCAATAATTTAAAAATATAAATAGAGGCATAAAACATCTTCAATTAGGAATATCTACTTCTACAACGTACGTACTTTTATTTTAGCACCATAATTTTATGTTATTCACACCAGAATATACATCCAGGAGAAAGGATTGTGCTACGCCACGCTAAACCTTCGCAAAAAATTCACACATCACGTACTGATAATAAATTACAAATATGACTCCTAAGACCTGTGTTGTAAGGCAGTTCACACGTGTAGCTAACAAGTTATGGATGCATCGAGGGAAAAAAGGTAAGTTTCCGATTCGTATGCAAATGGCTTACAAGGGTGTTATTCGCTTGGTCTCCCTTCGCGGATAAACTACAAAGCTTTAGGCGGAACATGAGAAAGAAATATGATTATATGAATATTTGAGACAACACCACGCCTGTCTGACCCCAAAGGAGTGTTAACACTCGCTTCGCTAGCTTACGTTAGGTCCTGTTTAAAGGGGCAAGTTTATTGCCATGTTAGAGAAAAAAATTGACTAAACTTATGTAAGATGCCAAGTAAGAAGGAGCTAGTTTTACAGCCGCACTCAGAGACGTCAATTAACGTTAATGAGTACTTAATACAAAAATGAAAATGCAAAACTAGTCGCTATGCTTGCCGGGTATGTGGTCTAGTTTTGATTGATTTTTTTTTTTTATTAAGTACTCATTAAAGTAAAATGACGCCTCTGAGTGTGGCAGTTACACCGGCCTTGGTATTATTGTTTACATACATTTATAAAGCACGCCTAATTGTCCCCAAAGGGGATGAATATAGGGACAATCGGGCCATAAGCCATGCTGGTCCAGTGCGGATTGGTGGGTAAGTAAAGACAAGTCTATGAAAGGTAAACTAAACTTGCTGCCACCACCACTTGCTAGAAATGGACCGGCCAAGTTAGGACGAACCTCTCCCAAAGCCCAGGCAACCAATTTGTCCCTCACAATAACGGTTCCACACGTGCAGGGTGGATTTCGAAAAATTGAAAATACACTGCAAACGTACTCGACCCGAATCGAATTTTTTGGTGCACGCGAAAATGCTTTGCGGACTGTAACTCTATTTTGGTACAGTCAGGTACAGGCCCAACTATACTAGGCTATAAAACACTTCAAGGAACAACCTTTTTAAAGTGGACAAAGGCTTAAATAGCCGTGTGGTGATGGCAGAGTAGAATACAATAATAATTGTCACCACCCCAAATCTCTCCCGTCACAAGGCAACTAAGGTTCAAACAGTGATGAGGAATGGGCAGCAGCGTTCCTTTTAAACCACCTAGCAATATACTGCGCGCTTAGTGCCCGATAAATGGCAACAGGCTCGTCACCTATTAAATGGGACCTAACATAATTACCGTAAGTGCTAATTCACTTCTGCCTACCCCTTCGGGGATATTGGCGAGATATAGGTATGTATGTATGTTGTGTGTGGTTTACTGGTATTCTGATCTGCGGGTTCCGCGGCTATTTGATTACATCCATATTGTGTTATATTCATTTCTCGACTAACTTTCCTTGTTTGTAGACATACGTAAACCACGGCTTCTTGCCCTGAAGCGATGGATAGAGGTGTACTACCATAAAACAACTGTATATAGCACCCAAATTTCATTAACTGTCGTAACTAATTTATAGTACACTATGCTTATATGTGATAGCTGATAGTAAGTACGTATAACAAAATACTCATTGACTTTTATAAGATACTTTTGTGGGTTTTTTTTAGTGGTTTTATTTGTCCTTGCCTTATTTACTTTGTTAATTTCTTATTTTCTTTGTTCAACATTTTCAATAATTCAATTGAAATTCGGTTACTAATTTTTCTACAATCGCTAGAAAAAAATAAGAAAACATATTTACAATTGCACTTTCAAAATTAGGACGACTATAAAAATTAAGTTCTTCAACTATTTAAAGATATAAATTGAGTATAAAGGTCTACTAACTGCCGCACTCAGAGACGTCAATTACCTTTAATGAGTACTTAGTGTCAAAAAAATTCATTTCTGGAAAGAATAGCGACGAGTTTTGAATTCTCAGTTTTTGACATGATATACTCATTAACGTTATTTGACGTCTCTGAGTGCGGCAGAGACTGTCATAATATTGTAAAAACATTAATAATCCGTGCTTTGAAGTCCAAAGGCCTCAAGACTATAATTTTTAGAAATTTTTCAAACGACAATATTCTTTATTCCAAAGCAACAGAAATTCATGTAATCGCAAGGAATTTCAGAGCATATGCCTCGTCATTATTAAGACGAGCTTGCTCGTGCTCACTCACCCTACTGCAAAACGAACAATTTCCCCGATGAGAATATTTATGAATAAACAAAACAAGACAAGCGGTAGAAATTCTTGGCGTGTTGCGTATATATTTTGAATTTCTCGCGGAATCCTGCCATTTGAATTCCATAATCAGGCGCTGGAAGAAATACAGTTATAAATATTCTTATCCGCGACTTTTAAGTAGGTACCTTAATTATATCTGTTTTGACTACCTTGTCTGAGGGGCTACACAAGTGACCTATTTATTCGAACGAATAGAATACAAATGTCAAATTTTGACAAATTCCCTTACATTCGACACGACCGTCGCCATGTTTTTTGTAATACGTCAGTTTCATACATTTATATATATATATGATTGGTCTCTTGTCAGCCCCCTAGGTCAGTGGTCAATCTATCGAACTCACAGAATACACAATGCGTGTATATAACTGATGTATTACAGAGAAAACAATAATTAGTTTCATACTTTTATTTTCTATGCGTTCCAAAGATAAGCCACTTGGCTAGGTCCTCTGGAGGGGCTGATTATTATCTTAGCACCTAACTAATAATAATAATAAATAATCTAGCCAAAAGTAAGTAGCCTAAGCACTTGTGTTATGGATACTAGATGACGGACATATTTTTAAAATAATTATGTATATAAATGTTGAAAACACATAAATGATTAGCAGGAAGCTGTTGACGGACACTTTGGTCGAATGCTCAGATATCTGGGTATTTTTTTTTATCATTACACCTATAATGATAAAAAAAAATACCCAGATATCTGTCTGTGTATCCAAGGCGGCCGTCAAATGGCAGGTATTGGCCAAGAGGTCCCGGGTTCGAATCCCGGTAGGGGCAAACTTTGTGATGACCACAAATGTTTGTTTCCGAGTCATGGTTGTGTATCCATAACACAAGTGCTTAGGCTACTTACTTTGGGCTAGATTATAGGTGTAATGATAAAAAAAAAATACCCAGATATCTGAGCATTCGACCAAAGTGTCCGTCAACAGCTTCCTGCTAATCATTTATGCCAATTGACTAGGTACTACAAGTTTTTTAAGTACAATTTTTTACGATAGAGAAATTCAACTAAATCGCACATAACAACTTTTTCACAGAACTCTAAAACACACGCTGTCCGTCCGTCCGTGCATTATTAAACGGCATTATCATGTCACGTACGCGCTATACGTTGCGCCCGGGTCCGCTCGCGTAAATAACGCAGAGAAATTATTCGAGAGTCGTGACCCTTTGGGACGCATAAACGTACGACTGTAAATTATGGATTAAATTAAAAATTTTATCAGCGACGAGGAACAGAATGGAGCTTAATCCTTTCAGAGGCATAAACTGAACCGTGGAGAACTTTCTGCCTTATTTCAATGTAATTACAAGAAAGTGTGTGAATATACTGACGGCTTTGATAAGTACAAAGATTTTGGTAGTTAGAATTTTTTCGAACTTTTTCTAACCACCAAAATCATTGTTCAAATTTTTCTATCATTTATATAATGTTGAAATTAAATTTAATGGCCTTGATAAGGTTCCAAAATGTCTACACATGTTTTTCAGAAGGCTGACTTTAAAATATATTATCTCGAGTTTCTCAGTGCTTCGGAAGGCACGTTAAGCCGTTGGACCCTACTGCATCCGCAGTTGTTAATACCCACCAATACGCACTAGACCAACGTGTCTGATTGTTCCCCATGCTCCCTATATTCTTCCATCCATAAGGAAGGCCTGTGCCTATATAAAAAATCCCAATACTAACAAAGGATTTTCGACTTTATCTTCTTAAACGGATTCATTGAAACACTACAAACATTCCGCATATTAATTAGGCATGATAATCCAGAATGCAAATGATAAAGTCTAATGGCATACAAAACAGAGCGTTTAATTAATTCAAAGGCAAATGGCGGTGTTCCCATGCGGGAAAAAGGGGGGCCGTATTGGCTGCAGTTTCGGTGCAGCCGCGAATTATGCAAAGACGGAGTTATGTTAATAAATACGCACGGGCCGCTCTTCTTTGGCACTGTTTGTTTGCATGCCTAATTTTGTTTGTAGCTTCGGTTGTTGTACATTTAACGGTACCTACGCAACTGAAATTGTGGAATGCGCAATTCAAAAATTCAGACGCTAGACGCTCTACCTGACAGCCTGTCAGTTCTTTCATACTTGTTACAGATTTCCCTGTTTTTAACCGACGAACGAACGTTTTTTGTTTCAATACTTTTTAAGGAATAGCTTAGGTGAGGGAAAATTGAATGACTAGGTAAATTAAGCAGTGTCTGCAAAGGTCGGTCATTAGATGGGTGACCGAATATCCTGATTTTTTCTATGGTACAGTAGACCGACTGCAGTCGTCAATGTATGTGCAGTAGACCAGTGTGCTAAGACGTGGCCCATCGCTCCTATATTCTTCCGTACATAAAAAAAGCTGTATATTGAGTGGTGATATTGAGTGGTGCGAACTATCTTATCTGTTTTTCTTTATTTATACCACCTGCTTGGGACCCAATTATTAGAATAATTAAATCCCAACACAGTCCTCATACTGCCAAAAACAATGATACTGTAAGCTCTGTTTGTGTAAATCGGAACAGTTTTTTTTTTATATTAGACAGGGAAGCTCTTGCCCTTTATCTCACCTGATGGTAAGTGACGATAAGGGCTGCAGAGCTTCACCTGGAACCCTCAACCACAGAGAGGCTGGCTATCTTATCACAATTGTCGGAACACAATAATGCGGTTACCATTTTTATTACATTTCAAATACATTTCAAATACATACAAAATCATATTTCTAAACATTACATTTTTACAATATAAAACATTAACAAATATAACATTTAAAAATACAAAAATGCAGTTCCCCATCGGTAGCAAGATCAGGGTCCCGGCTACCGGTGGTTAAGGATCCAGAGACAGGAACCTCCTCACTATACGCGCCGTGTCCAGAAGTACCGCCTTCTGCATCTGACTCTTGACCCAACCACCTAGCGCGAGCCTCTTAAGACGGTTACCATTATTATTATGGCGAGAGATTTTGATAAGATGGAGGTAGCTAGCCAAGCGGACTTCAAAAAAGTCATTAGTCCTACCACCAACCAAACCGAGCACAAATTTGTACCCCCCTGGGGATCGAACCCGGGACCTCTGGATATTCATTCCGGTGGGCGAACCACCAGACCGCGGAGACGATTAAATATTATATAATTAAAAAGTATTTCAGGAATGGCCAATGTCTTTCTTCTTCTTCTTCACTATTATTCTAAATTCTTATCATACCTGCTGATTGATATTTGCCACTTCCCACTCTGAGGTAATCGACTGACACGTTCAGTCCAATATCGACCCTCACAGTACCAAGCAGTGCTTAATTTCCAATCTCGCCGCTAATTCTAACACAGTCAGTTGATTACCACAATTAAACTTGCCCACAGCCTGTCTTGAATGCGCCAACTAACTCCGCCGCTCGCTCGTCTCGCTTTGCTCGCTCACAATGGCCACGCGATGCGTCCACGAACTGCAACCGAGTATTTATTATGGTTCATTTTGTATTGAAAGCGTTTGTCGTGTGAGTGAGCGGTGAATGGAGTTGTGTGTGGTTTGTTTTCTCGCCGTTTGCTTCGTATCGACATGATTGTAGTAACTTGCTGGTAAGTACAGTCAACACGTTAGGGTATATAATGAGGTTGGTTCCTTCATTTGAACACGCCAGCTTATTTCAGGGACGAGCATATTGGTAATTTACTTGACAATGCACCAGAAACGCCGTCATTAACTCCTTGATTCCACAATTCCATTTTAATCGTTCAATTGAAAAATAAGACGAGCTTTCACAACTTTAGTTGTGTTACGAAATCTACCTATCTAATAAAGCGTAACTTTCAGATCATTACTCATGCGCGCAATATAAATCAAGCGTTTGACGTAAAAGTAATTACACCGTGCCTCACTCTCGATCTGCCAACGTAAACGTAACGTTACAGTAATGGAGATTTAACAAGATACCGTCGCAGTGACAGATAGTGCCGCTTTGCGATAGTGCGGCGCACTGCGTCATGCTGTGCGCACAGTATTCGATGACGCAGCCGCAGCGCTAGAGATGTGCTAATGAAATTTTTCGGCATCATTGTCTAACAACTATGGACGGTGTAATGATTCACTTATATAATAACAATAAAATATGGCATGACTCATTATATTCTTGACTCCTAATTTTGATTGTTCTCAATATCATTATTTTAAGGTAGGTAATCAATAAATTACGATTATACTTTTTACTTTCAGATGTCCTATTGAGCACACTTAAACAGTCTCATAATCTAATAAATATTTTTAGAGATCATTATAAACCGATTTATGAATAAACTTGTACAAAATGTAAAGGGACTATTTCAGCTAGACCGTAATAAAAAGAATTGCCAGTTATAAACCGTCATTTTAATGTTGATTTTAGTTGATAGATTATTCTAGAAAGTTCCGGTCTCGTACCCAGACTGCTATCAATAATGCAGCACGACCAAAACTAAGCGCAGTAAAAGATTGCATCGCGTACCCGATAGCACGGCACGGTGCGTCACGATTTCGCTTGACGCATTCGTCACGGTACCAGAACACCACGGAAATTAGATGACGCAGCCACAGTTTGCTAGTGCTGTGTAAATTTTTTATCGTATTTTTCAGCACCTCTGCAAGTAGGCGAGACAAGAAGTTAAGAAACATTTAAATATAGGTAAATGTAGATTATTATTTTGTTGTAAAAGGTTTGATCCTTAGGGACTATCAATTCTTTAGCAATTTAAAAAGTATTCGAAAATCGACAATCCATTAAAGTTTTGTATAAAAAATTATGCTAATTTGAAGCGGGTAAATGAGATATTGAATCGAAATCATGGAGCTTAAAATACGCTATTTCTCAAACAAAATTTTCTTCTTTTCAATAACATTATAGAATCGAGACAACAAAGCTAATTGTCAGAATCTACAAAAATTGGAACAATGCTAGACGTTAGACGAACGTTACAACTTACTAAGTTAAGAATTTACTGAAGAATTTTATTCCAACGATAATTACTTATTGTGACCAAATCCAAGAAATACAAAAAGTAACCAATTAGAAAGTCGCTATTAATAATTAATATTACAATTATTGTAAAAGTCCACCAGGAGATACGATAATAATCTCAGCATTCCATGGATTCACCGTGCGGGTGCCGGGTCCAAAACGTCACAGAGAGGGGGGTCAGTGGCAACGCCTTGGACTTGTGACCCAAGTGTAAGTTGACGGGGCCCCTTCACAGCTAGTCAACACTCCCCTTCGCCAACCGGACTTCTCTCTCTGCCTAGCCATATTTGAAAAGATTTCGTGGAAGCCACCTCAGACACACGTTCAGTGTAGAACTTACGAAAGCTGTAGACATATTATTTACTAGTGGTCGCCCGCGGCTTCGCTTGCGTTGATGTCGGTTATTGTATAGCCTATAGCCTTCCTCGATAAATGGACTATCGAACACATAAATATTTTTTCTATTTGAGTCAGTACTTTGGAGGGAAGCGTTGGTAGTAAAAGTCTTCGTCGTGTTCTTCAGGAGTGGAATGTTTTATTGAGATTTCGTTGCCTAATTTATACAGCATTAACTTAGTACTATAACCAATAAAAACAAGTAAATAAAACTAGTTAACGGTTGTCCTGTGGCTAACCAACCAATCAAACTCTTCAGCTTTATAATATAAGCATAGATTTATTTATCGATACCAAGCTGCACCCCATCACTAGTTAACCCTGCACAGAGTGCAAGTCAGCAATTTCCCGCACCGAGAGGTGATTTATCCATAGACCCGGGCGTCCCGGTGTTGCGAGCACTTTACAATCACGCGATACGTGACACGTACACGATTCCGACGCGGCTTCATTAGAAATTTAATTGACGTTCGCCATTGGGACACAGTGGGCACGGGAATTTTTGAGATATTTCGCGTTAGCTGTTCGGTAATCTGTGTCATGTTTCAATTAGCTGAAGTGACAATTCGTTTTGATGATTTGCGCCGAATGTGAAACAAACCCATCGATTAATTCTATGAGCAGCATGATTCAGGATGGTGGTTGATAAATCACACCTATGAGGTATCACGCATAATTTCGCCCATTATGTTAGGCGACTTGTAATAGGTGGCGAGCCTATTGCCATCTATGAACACGTAAGTCTAAGTATTTTTACTGCAACCTCGAAAGAGCATTAAAATCTACATAGGTCAGGGGGCCTACCGCCTAACTCGATTGCCGATGATAGCTATATTGCAATGCACTGCTTACGGCTATAGCAGCCATCCTGAATTTTTAGGCGGCACGGATTTTGTGCCAAATTCATATAAAATCATTCGGTGATCATTCGATTAAAGCTATCGCTAATAGTTTAGATACATTTGGTGCGAAATGACAGCATGACGTCATAAACTATAGCTTTTGCTTTAGCAATCGAGTTAGGCGGTAGGCCCCCAGAACGAAACTGGCAGAATAGATGGGCATCTATTCTGCCAGTTTCGTCTGCCCACAGCCTATCCGTCTAAAAGATTAATCGGTATGTTGTCAGCATTCGAATGAAGTCCTCCTACTTCTACTCCAACGAATAAAAATTGACTTCGAACCCGGGACCTCTTGACCGATAGAAATTTCGGTCTAAATGACGGTCTATATCTTTTTCTACGACATTTTTAGATACGGCACACACACACACACACAAATCACGCCTATATCCCCGAAGGGATAGGCAGAGGTGAACTAGCACCCACGTTTCGCCAAATATGTCAAGTCCCATGTAATAGGTGGCGAGCCTATTGCCATTTATCGGGCACAAAAGTCGCCGTTTAGATACGGCGACTACGGAAAACTCCTAGGAGCATATACAAAACTCATATTATGCAATTGCATACAGCTTCCGGAACCCTCATATTATGTCCGTTACGATGCAAATTGTTTTAAAGTTACCCTCAGTTTCGCCGGCTGAGTGTAAAGGTCGTCAGTTCGATTCCCCGCGGCGAGCGTCGTAAGTTTGGCTCGCCCTTGCACAAGACCTCTGAATTTGAATATCGGATTGTCTGATTTTCCTTGGGGATCGTTAAGGCAAATGCGTCTGGCTGCCACGCAAATATTTCGGAGCTGGGGGCCTACTCTGGAACTCCGAACGAACGAACGAACATCTATCCGTCTTTCTCACGCCACTGCGTGTTAAAATAAGAGCGACAAAGACGCAACGACTCGATCGAACGAAATAAACTTCTAGAGTAGCGCCTCAGAGCATTCAGAGAAATACATTTAGAGAGATCAAGTCTAAATATTGTTATTTGTCTCTCTCAGTGTCCCACTCGACCCGTTTTGAATGAAGAGCATTTTTGGTGACCTCCATTTGCGGTTGCACATGTTAAGTTACTCTTGCAAAATCAGTGATCAGATGCGTGACCAGATTATGTCTGAAACTGTTTTATGCTCAAAAACTTGATTTTCCAACGGCAAGTTTCGTGACAGTGGATCAGTTTTTTAAGAAACCATGCTGTAGAGGACTAAAGCAAGATTTTAAAGCATTGTAAACCTTGTATTGTAAACCACTGTAAACCACCCTCTGTAGCTCAAGCACTTTAGCAAGTAAACAGAGTTTAGAGATAGGTCTATACTTTGCAATACAATCTTATGGACCTTTTTAGAGCAACCAATGCTTACCCAAATAGTTGACCTGTCTCAATATGATAATACATTTGTTAATACGAGTATATTTCGGCCAAAACTATATTTTATAAACATTGTTATGAGATGAAAGTAGCCGCAAAATTATTATGACGTTTCAAGCAGCGGACAGTCTCCTAAATTCCTGGCAAGTGTTTGTTTTTGTCACATCTCACGGGCAATAAATATGTGAGTCACTGTTTCCTGCGTGTGGCCAGTAAGTCTGGGAGAAAGTGAACCATTGCAATGTTTAATTAATTTTATAGCGATCTAAAATTTTATTTTTAGATTAATAAAAACCAAAGAAAAAGAAGAGAAGATGGCCATTCATAATTAGCTAATAAGACTGTAGTTATTCCTATTTGAGTTATAATTACAATAATTTTTATTTTCTTAATACGAGTACATATCTATTTACTGTATAAATTTAAGTAACTTTTAGCTATACTGTGCCAACCCAGACTCACTCCAGGAGTGTCGTAAAAGTCGACTAAGGGAGATTGCCCTGTGTAGAGCAATAAGCACTTTGGGTCACCCGAATGGTGGAGGGCTAACCACCAACAACAGCATACCCAAAGGGGGTTGGTGTCAGGCGGCCGGCTGTAAAACCTAAGCCAAAACCTTGAGCAGAATATGAATTAGAATGTTGCCATCCTAACCACACTCTCCGTTCATCGGTCTCTCGACATGGTCCTTTGCGACTGTATTCTAATACATTAATTCGTGAATAGCACATTTACGGTGTGACGGATGACATTATGAAACAAAAGGGAGTGAGTGGTTTAATGTTGTCTTATCGATATTTAATGGAAGAAGAAACATACTGCCGTGTAGTAACGGCATAACAGAATACAATTGTCACCACCACATCTCTCCTGTTGGTAAAGGCAGCGATGAGTAATGAACAGCAGCATTCCTCTTTTACCACCTAGACACTGCGATTCATCTACCCGATAGATGGCAATAGGCTCGCCACATAGGACCTAACTTAATTGGCGAAAAGTGGGTGGTTATTCACCTACCTCTTCGGGGATATACCTGTGATTTATGAATCTATGTATGAAACATACTGCGGCGCCCCAGACGAACTGGGAACAGGCCAAAAAGAAGAAGACGAAGTTTGAGTAGAGAAAACCCCGCACCTTTCATGGCCCCAACTATAGTGAGGCGCCCAGTCGATATTTCTCTTCCGCGCGGTTTATCGGCGCCGTTTTATTGTGGCCCAGTCGACGTGACGCACGATAACTGCCTCGTTTCAACACCTCGCTATCTGAGGAGGACTGCGGGGACGCACTTGTACAATATGTGGGTAGTAAAACGAACGCGCCACTTTGATTGAAAGCGGGTCGAACTTTGACGCGTGCTTTTCTTTCTCTCCGAGTTCGTGGACGCTGAGGATAGAGGTGTGAATGTCCAGGTGGAAATCTATAAAATATTATTTTTATTTTTATTAAATTAAAGGCCTTATTAATAAACACGGCTTTAGTATAGACTAAACACTCAGTGTTTTGTCTCCTTTTATCCCCTAAACCCACCCACAAATAATAATATATTAGATCATTCCGATTCTACAAACATGAGACCCGAACACTCTGTATATTTGTTAATTCACAAAAAGAGCATTAGAAAATCCGCGAACTTGACGGGAGATGTTGAAAATAGAATGAACACGGGCTCTCAGAATGCTGTCGAAATTGATTAGGGTTACCACTTTCGCAAATTTATTTTCCACCAGAAATAAAAGTCTTTCCGGTCATACAAATGGGGTTTCCTTGTCGCACACCTTTACTTTTATGGCTAAAAGAGTATAATCATTTTTTCTTACACGTTTTGTATAATTTTCATTTCATTAACCGACTTCACAAAAAAGGAGGAGGGTCTAAATTCGTATTATTTATTAATACGAATTTAGACAAAAGGCATGTTTTTCTGGCAAATCAAAATCGTTCTAATATTTCAGTTAAAAATATAATAGAATGTGAAATAATAATCAATTAATATTATTTGTCTTACAGTCAACACCACCAACTTATTTGAAACAGACGTGTTTTTAACGTAATCGCTTCGATATTTGAAAACCCATAAATTAATAAAGTTAAAAAATCCCGTATAGTGACGGCAGAGCAGAATACAATGTCACCACCCCCATCTCTCCCGCTAGAGTCGTACAAGGCAACTAAGGGTAATGACAGCGATGAGTAATAGGCAGCAGCATTCCTCTCATACTACCTAGGAATATAGGTACTGCGATTTATGTGCCCGATATAGGACAAATAGGCCCACCACCTATTGGGACCTAGCTTAATTGGCGAAAAGTTTCACCTCTACGTACCCCTTCGAGGTTATAGGCGTGATTTATGTATGTATGTATAACTGAATATTACCAATATACTCGTAAAATGAAATTGTAAATCTCTATTAGCTAATGAAGTAACGAGTGGCAACCCTAACGACGCAAGGGCGCAATTTTTACACTCGAAGACATTTTAATTCAATTTATTTGTGTGCGCATTAATTTATTTTGTGTCTTTGTTGGCGAGTTCCTCTTTTTCGGGGACGCCAGTGTATTCGCGCAGTAAGCTGGACTGGAGTGATTTCTTTTACTTATTTACTTAAGAAAATCTTTTGTACATTTTGTTTTTGACGTGATTGTCCATCTTGCGTCTCCTGCGTTTTGATTTAATAAATTTAAAAAGGATCTTTAGTGTTTCACTTTACAGTGGCCTACGTTACAAAAACATTTTTATCGATTTTCTCTTGTAGTTTAATAGTTTCTCGCTACTGAATATTCATGTCCATGTCTCACAGAAAAAATTGAAGTTATATAATATCCTTCTAACTATTCAGGTCTAAGAAGATTATTTGGCATTATTCTTAGCTTACATCGATTTAATTTTCGTTTTCAATTAATTACTTGTAAAAGAACAAGAGATAGAAGAGTTTTATTAGCCCTTGTGCAATGACAAAACACACCCTTTAAACTAGAGCGACTAAATAAAAAATACGTGTTTTCTGTGATTGTTATGCCAGGCGACTTGATTGACATTGAAACCGTTAAGATTTTTCAAGAACAATAATATCTGAACGTGTTAATAACACTTACGGACCATTTAGCACGTCTAATCACAGGACCAAACTATAAAATTTTATCATTATATAGCGAATATTATACGTTAATATTAAACTTCCTCTATTTAAATATGTACATACATACATACATACATACAATCACGCCTATATCCCCGAAGGGGTAGGCAGAGGTGAACTAGCACCCACGATTCGCCAATTATGCTACGTCCCATGTAATAGGTGGCGAGCCTATTGCCATTTATCGGGCACAAAAGTCGCAGTGCAGTACATTGCTAGGTGGTATAAGAGAAACGCTGCTGCCCATTCCTCATCACTGATTTATCCTTAGTCGTCTTGTACGACACCCACGGGAGAGATTTGGGGTGGTGACAATTGTATTCTACTCTGCCGTCACCACACGGCCTAAATATGTTATAGTAGATAAATACCCTTTTTTTCTTAGTAAACGCCATATTCCTAAAATACATAAGAAGTAGATAGGATTAAATATGTCTTCAAAGACTTGTCCATTAGCATCGTTTGGTTTCGGTAATTGTAGCTCTCATATCATCACGGCCAACTTGAGGCATAACCCGTATTCATCCCTCGTTATCCCAAGGTTCAATGGCCTGCGAGACGAAATACACATAAATATAACATCTTACGGGTAAGCCTGGTTATACCTTTACACTTACAGTCGCCTTCGCATGTCTACGATCACACTACTGGCTGGAAATTTTGTATTTGCGTTTTCCGGTTTCATCAAAAATATCATCTGAATAAATTTATTAAAAATATGCTTTTCTAACATTCTATTACGAATTCATGTCTACGACAAACTCATGTTTATAAAATTATAAATGCACATTTTTTAATCACTGGCAGCTTTCATTATATTATAATTGAAAGGAGTGATGACGATGGATGACTGGATGATGTCTACGATACGAATGTTAGAGGAAACATATTTCGCCGACCCCAGATTACCTGAGTCCAAAGCATCTAGATGATTCCTCTTGATATTGAAATATTTTATCCACAAATTTACTACACAAATCACAATTATAGATTATTCTGTAATAATTATAATTCCATTCCATTCGCAATCAGAAGAATAAGAAATTAACTCACCCAACGAAGTGTACAACGTAGAAAGAACTCCCTGAAGTTTTATTTCAAATCGGGTTTCGAGAGATATCTTGGCAAGTAATTGACTAAAACAAAATGAGCTTCGAAATTACTCGTTCTATACACAGGCTCACAGGCGACACTTAACAATAAGTAATTTCCCGACAAAAGACGTGGGAATGAAGAGACGGTGCCGTTACTGGAATTTCGTGAATTTATTGTTCCGCTGAATTTACCTATTCAATTTGCGAGACAAAACCTTCAGAACACGCCTATTTATAGGCGAATGTAGGCAGGGAGCTCTGGTGAAACGGGGACGTAAAAAAGAATAAAATGTAGTAATTATATTGTTGTGCATATGGAGTCTTGGGATCAGAAGCGCCAATTCAGAGGTTGTTGACATCATACAAAGAAAATTCGGAAACAGCACTATATTCTAGCAAATTATCTTTTAGACAGTCATTATTTTAATCTTAGCATGATATTGAACTCCAATTAAGATTGCTTGCTTTCCGAATATATTACAAAAAACATTACGTTTGCTGATGTAAAATATATTACAATATTGCAATTATGTAATAAGTTATGCATCGCCATTCACTTCAATTAGGTTAGGCCTCGCCGGATCTTTCATAATCAAATAGAAAGTATTTTAAAAAAAGGGCCTTAACCGACGGACATGCATGAGGAAATGAACGAGATTGGTTGAAGCGAAAGAAGTATGTAAAGATCGTAGCAAGTGGAAAGAAGTGATCTGTGCCTACCTCTATAGGAGAAAGTCATGACGTATGTTTGTATTTTCCTCAGTCAATCAACATACTGTGTGTAATATATGTGTGTAATACAAATAACGAACTTGAACTTCTAAAAAGAAGCAAATAAAGCTCGGTTCGGCGTTTGTCGCGTGTCGGCAAAAAATAGCAAAAGTTCTCGGTAGACAGTGCAAGATAAAAAGGAATTAAAAAGAGAAAATCGGCTCCCAATCTACGTTGCCCGCTGCCTCGGGCTTCCAGACAACTTTCTCTGTATTAATGGCGTTTTCAAGAAATTTTTCAGCATATTCGACACTCCTTGTTTCTTGGCTGTGTGTTTGTCATTAATGAGAACATCATTACATGAATAATTAGTTATCTAATATAATACGTAAATCTTGACTTGATAAATAAATGTTATTTAATTCAAATCATACTCTTTTTTTAATATCGATTCCGTACTATAATGATATTATGAGTACAGAATCAAAATAAATGATCGCAATAAAGTACTAAAGCTAATGATATATTTTCCCAGAAACTAATGTTGAGTACAGTATTAGTGGCAGGATGAAATTCTCGGAATTTTCTTCGTAAAAGTAGTATTTGCTACGAAATCTTTTTTGTGCTTTAACGAGATATCATTTAACTGCGATGTAGTTATTAATATTCGTAAAAAAATCAAATCACACCAAACAAATCACAATGTGGTAATGCTATGGTTTTGGTGGGAAAAAGGTGGGGCGATGAAAACAGAATTTTGCCAAGACAATTAAGGGCGGAGCGAAACGATTTCCAAATCTCGATCGCTGAAAAAAGGTATAACATATTTTACTAGCAGTGGAGTTTTCATCTGGAACGCAATAAATAAGCGTTACCCCCGCGGATCCCTCAGGGAAGCTTCCTGGGCCCTGGTTCGAATTTGCATTCGCTTTTTTTGAAAGGTCTGAAATTGTGAACGTCTTCTGCGCTTAGGGACTCATATATCGGCGATGCTGATGAAACGTTTAGATACTTTTGATTACAGATGTCATGTTGCAAGAACATTTCACGTACTGACAGACCTGCAACTAATTGAGAACTACCTGCGTTTGTTGATACCAAAAACGGAGTCGTTGATGTATAGAGATTGACGATATCATTGGTATGTTGTACTTTTGAATCTGGCCTGATTTTGAGACGTTTTCGGGTTATTTTAATGCACAAAGTGACCATAGAAGATGACTGGAGCAATCTGTAAGTAAAATTACATATACATACATACATATAATACACATACATATAAAAATAGGTTATTTTATTATACCCACATTAAAAATATTAATGTAATTATATATGATGTTGTTGTACTAATAAATAAATAAATCTGGTTAAGAATGAATCAAGTATTCATTCTTAACCAGATTCTGTAGAAGTTCTTAAAAAAGCCATATTTCACCCTTGTCTTGTGAGGAACTCCTTAATTTAGACAGATATTTTAAAACGACTGTCACTTTTGTGACTCTTTTGATAAAGATACATAACAATGATTAATAAAATAAGTATTTAGACATAGTTAATTTGATATTAATTTGAACAAGAAAGTTGTGGTTAGAAAAAGGTTCGAAAAATAATAGTTCCCGCAACAAGACTATAATTACATTGTTCGAACTTTTCTAACTATCTACCATTTTCTTTTTACGCGTAGTTTGACAAGGGAAATGCCGTGTTTACATCGCGGCAGTAGTGTCAGTTTTTTTGTGTGGCGAAGTAACAATAGGCGAATATATCAGAACCCTTTCAGCGGACGTCATAACAACAGTCGCAGCTAGCAGGATCAAAGGGTGTCATTTCTCACATACGCCGCTGTAATGGTTAATCCGTCCATTGAGTTGAGTCCTAAGAGTGACTGATGACTCTGTCAAGAGCTTAGGCTTTTTATGCCAGCGTTGGGATGATGCAGCCGTTAGTGTAAGGCTGCTTTTAACTTTGGGGAACTCACCGAATGGAGTGGCAGTTGACTTTATTGCTTTTTTATTGCGGAGAGATGTAGTGGAAGATGGGCTTATGGGAATATATTGCTTAGAGAGGGTTCTCTTTTGTATATAATTATGCGCATAAATCGGAAATGCGATTGTCGATCCCGAGAGAACAGATAATGAGAATGACGTGTAAACAAAATAATTATTCACAAGGTTTCCCTAAAGGAGTTTTAGGTGGATTTTTCCCGAACATAAGGCATTGTTTTATTTTACTCAAAGAATATTATCAGTTGGGATTTGTTTAGATAATAAATGTATTTCTTTAGATTTGTTAGTGGTAGCAATCTACCACTAACAAATCTAAAGAAATACATTTCTATCATCTAAAGAAATAAATTTACTGAATATTACAATTAATATTCAGTAAATTTTGGAATGCTCCACAGAAGATATTGTTTTATTTATTGGAAGCTTTGAAAGCAATAATCAATTCGATTATGACTAAGTACTAGAAGAATCATAACTTGAACATTAACTAATCCTTCAACATTATTGTAAACGAATTTTGCTCCGTTATTCTTATTTGTCCAGTTATTCATATTCATTGCCCAGGCTACTTCCAGTCATGAGTATATCTGATCTAAGTACTATGAACACAACTAATCTACCTACCTACCACCTAACCTATTACATGGGACCTAACATAATTGGCGAAACGTGGGTGCTAGTTCACCTCTGCCTGCCCCTTCGGAGATATAGGCGTGATTTATGTATGTATGTAATCTAACTCTAGACACGATTGCTAGAGTACGTGCTGCTAATCAACCGACATCATGTAAACAGAAAATTTGCTAGGTGTATTTCCATTTTGTGGGCAACCTATGCCACCATTATACAACTCGAAACGCCTCAAAATTGGCGTGATATTGTAATTTTCCACTCGGGTGCAACACTGGATGAAATTGAAACGAATCTTCCAGTTCAGTCATTCTGAGCCAGCGAGACTATTTCTGTATCGCGACCTTGTCTTTTGTCCTCTTTCAGAATTTAAAATGTGACAAGGATAAATTTTCGTAATCATAAGCGGTAAGTTATTGCCAACGCTGCCATACGAAACTGTGTCCTGCAAGCTTGCAATAAAGGCACTTCTCAAAGCGCGCGCTTTCACCGCTTTCGTCTCGATCCCTCAGTTAATAGACCGTGAACTAGGTTTCGTGTTCATTGTGCTTCATGTTTGTTGATTGTACTACTTTATTAAATGGAGAGTATTTGCTGAGCTGTAGGTAATATGAAGATTGATTTTTATTGTATTGCTAATACCTACGACAATCTGCTTTTTGATCGGTCGCTAATGGAATTTTATGTTTATTTAGGATTAGAACTACATCGAGCTGTTCAATTACTATAGTATATTCCTGTTTGTTTGATTTGTCCTTTTGTTTACTCTCTTTATAATCACTAAAAGCTGGCAAGCCTTCGGCTTCTTAAATCAGAAGTATATTTATGTCTTTGTTGATGTTCGACCTAACCACTTTGTTTGCAAGAAAATTTGGATAATTAGTTGATAGTTGATCGTGTAATGGCAGGCATGTCTAACAATGTGTAAATATGTTCGTGAACTATTTTAGTTTTATTGTCATATCTGTCTCTCAAAAGTTGTAGTGCTTCTTCGTAACTATCGTTGGTCAATGGCAAATTGTTAATTATTGCAAGTGGCTCGTCACTCAAGAAACTTCGCAAGTAATAAAGTTTTTGAACCGGTGACAATGAGATATCATTGTGAATCATGGCTGTATACAGGTTAATAAATTCGTAGTATTCTGTGTACTTACCAGTAAATGTCGGAATGTGTATGCTTGGTAATTTTATTTTATTGGATGTATTGGACGTTGCAATTTCGCTGTTTTTATTTAATAGTATATCCAAATGAGTTATTAGATCAATGTAGCTATCCTCCATTTCCGACAAGTTTTCACGATCACTAGGATCTAAACATATAATTTGGGCACATAGCTGGTTATACTCTTTAAACACTTGCACCAGACGCTCGCGTTTGCTAGCAATTTTTTCCTTAGACATGGTATCAAGAGAGTCCAGTGACGCCTGTAACCTAGAAATGGACGCTTTTGCATGGCCTCGACTGGCCACCAATTGTTTTAAATCAGGCATTTTACAACGAACAATTCGACAGAAACAATTTTACAGTTTACACTAATGGTAACAACTTTGATTTGGATACAAATTGTTGCAAATATTACACAATTTACACACAACTCCTACGCACATACGCACAACACAAGAGAGAGGAAAAAAGATGGCGATATGGCGATCGCGGATCGGGCGACTCGGCTCGGGCGTCCTGCTAGCGGGGCGAGGGGCAGAGGGGCTTGCTTCCGCTTTTGTTCGCTGTGGTGTTGGCCAGCTTGGCGCGACACGTTCCGTTTCACGAGATTTGCTTCTTTCTTGCTTGTCTTGTTCGCGTAGGGTGTGCAATGCAGCCAATTGTCGCGCCGAATATAAAATCCGTATCCGCTTCAAGGCGACAATATAATTGAATTGACCAACAAATACACGATGATAATGCGACTTGCGACTTGTGACGATAAAAATGGCTGACAAATTTTTTATTATAATTTGCCTTTCACGGGTTTTCGACACTTTTTGCTTGATAAATAGGTATTTCAAATGCTTCTCACCCACTGGATTGCGTACTCCGTGTCCCTTCTCTTGGTTGTAATAAAGCACACGGTGCTAATCTTCTGTTGTAGGAGTGCTTAACTTCTTAATGGCACTGGAGGACCAAAATGTTGGGATATGCCGTAGTGGACTGTATAATTTGTAGGGCTGATTTGGTACACAGTAAAACACTTCTTACAGGGCACTGTTTATTGGTGCTATATTACAACTTTTTAACTTATTTTCCAAAATATAAGCGTGACACAGAATTAAGTACGTGCGTTCAGGTTGGCATCAGAGGAAGAAGAGAGCGACAATGTTGCCATAAAGTAAAATTATATTTTTCAAGATTATATGTTGCCAACAGCCGATTTGAAAGTAGTGCATAAAAATATTGAGCTCTACCGACCCACAGAAGAAAGATCCCGCAAAAACAACAGCCGCGACAAATCTGGACGAAGCCGGGGCGCTACACATGTTTGACGACGCCCGACGCCGCTAATCCGTTAAACAATTCCCCCATTTGTCAGAACAAACACACAAACACGCGAGATTAACTTTTCAACGCCGAACAAAACCGTCCCCGATTATTGACACTACATCGCTTCCATTTGCAAAGCAAATACACATACAACAAGGGAACGAGTGTAGACGGAGTTTATTCACAAATTGCCGGATCCCAAATTGGGAAGAGGAGGAATGCCGCGGTGAATATTTTTCTCGATACAGAATTAGACCGGGTTGATTGAGTTGGATATAATTTTTGTGGAATTTCAAATTCGCGGAGACTCAAGTCTTCTTCTTACTACCTTGTTCCCAGATTATCTGGGGTCGGCGCAGTATGTTTGCTCTTCCATGAATATCGGCCAGATGTCATTACTACTCCCTTTTGATTCATATTATGCATCAAACCGGAAAGGTGCTCAGATGTCAGATAGTCCCATAGCATTGCGATGCAATTCAATTGCTTCAGAATATAGAAAGATTAGAAAAACATACGCAACGAATTGCGTTGAGAAAACCGGAGGAGTTCCTACGGTTTTTCGTCGGTTAAAAAAAGTAAGCCATTGCCACAACACGAAATAAAGTCTACGATAAATATTATATCCATCCAAGTGTACAGTAGGACACCCCTAACGTTTCGAGGCAGATAAAAATGGAATTCCCCAAATATAAGGTTTTGTTTTCCAAAGCTCTTCGGGCAAATCCGGAATGATTGAACTGCTTTGACGAAATTAACTTTTATTTCGGGTATCATTCTCCCACACACTTCGCGTAATGCTGACAAATGAGATTGTCGTGGAACAATATGATTTTTTCTGCACGAGTCAGTTGCGTAATGGGTTTAATTATTTAAGACTGAAATGGTAATAAGTTTTATGGTAAAAGTCCAGATGCCACTGTATTCCATGCTGGCATAGAAGCGAAAAAATAACGTGGAATGTGCCAGCCTCAATTCATTCCATGGGTGTCATAAAAGTCGACTAAGGCAGATTGCCTGGTGTAGACCAAAGAGCACAATAGGGTACCAATGCAAACCACCAACAACACCAGAAACCAACAGCATACCCACAGAAGATTGGTGTCAGGCAGGCGAACGGCTGTAAAACCTAAGCTAAAACCTTGAGCAGTATGTATACTTATATTATCATCTCATTCACTCTCTCCGTTCATCGATCTCTCGACAAGGTTTCTTTTCTATGCAAGTTTCATCACAAGCACCTTTCCGGTGTGATGGATGATATGAATTTAAAGGGAGTTGATGGCTCGATGGCGTCTGATCGATGTGAATGGAAGATGGAACATACTGTGCCGACCCCAGACAGTCTGAGAACAGGGCAGGAGGAAGGTGATAGTCCAGATGCCCCTGAACGCACTTTGGGAGAGATTTGGGGTGGCGACAATAATTGTATACTGTACTGCCGTCACCACGCATCACTGTCGTCCACACTTCAATACGCATTACAACGTGCCAATATCCCGTTCAATAATTCAACACAACGCCTGGAAACTTTCAGGACCTCCACAGACATTCACAGATACGGAGTGGCCATCTGCGCGGATCCCCCCTTTGATTTATGGTAATCTTTTTCATAGCTCCGACCGTGTTAAGTTTCCAACTACTCGTGTTGCTGTAGCGATCTTTTTTCGGCGTGTTTGCGTGTTTTGTACGCTTGTCTTTCCGCGTGTCGAGTTTACCGGAAACAATAATAATGCCGTCAGAATAGACTTGGGCGAAAAGCGGTGAAGTTCTTATTTTAATACTACACAGGTGGTATTGTTATCTTGAATGGATTCCTGGCACCGAAAAAATAATGTAGAACGCTACGCGCGTTCAACATTATTTTTTCGCTTCCTTTAATACAGTGGAACGTCAACTCAGGGGTGTCGTTAAAGAAAACAGAGGTAGTTTCCCGATGTAGACCAATAAGCACCTTGGGGTATCCGCATGGTCAAGGGCGAACCACCAACAACAGCATACCCAAAGGTGTCAGTCGGCCAGCTGTAAAACCTAAGCCAAAATGTTGAGCAGTATGGATTGAAATTTAGTCATCCCAATCACTCTCTCCGTTCATCGGTCTCTTGGAATGGTCCTTTCTCTTTTCTATACATTCATTCATCACTAGCACCTTTTCGGTGTCATGGATGATATGAATCAAAAGGAAGTAAAGGCTTGATGACATCTGACCTATATGAATGGAAGAGGAAACATACTGCGCCGACACCAGGTAGACTGGGAACCAGGCAGGAAGAAGAAAAAGATACACAGACCTTATTTGATACTATTATTTTACAACTATGACAATTTCTGATACAATAAAAAAAATATTATTAAATATTTTTGTATGTAAGTCTGTCTGTTTTTACCAAACGAAAAGCAATTTGATGAAGCAAGATATGTGCCCAGCAAAGCGGCACACAAGTTGGCGGTGATGAAGACGAGATCTCAGGGGATGTCAATGATCCATATCACGGACGTTTACGCAGTCGCCGGCTCGTGAATATCCCTTTAACCGTGCCCAAATTTACATAACCCTATATACGCTTTGCGCTCGCGTAATAAGGGTTATTTTTGAATTCCCCTTAAAATTTAAAGATCTCACGACATGTCCGGGGCAGCGAACCTATTTACATACTTTTGTCGTGTTATCGTCCTCATTGAATGTTTGAAAAAAAGGTTTTATGGGTCGTTTTGGATGCCAAAAGGGCGTTTTCAGTCAAGATGCCCTTTGAGATGTAATGTGATGTTCGGAGCGTATTTCACTAAACCTCAACCCTCGCCAACTTAAATCGTTGAACAGTATTATGATAAAAAGGACAGCTTTATAAGTGTGACTTTTGCCAAAAAGTTATTGACTTATTCGAATAGATTTTAAGTTTTTATTCATCATCATCATCATCACCAGCCCTTTTAATGTCCCCACTGCTGGGGGCACGGGCCTTCCCTATAGATGGAAGAATATAGGGAGACTGCGCCATCACCCACCACGCTGGCCCAGTGCGGGTTGGTGGGTGCTAACGACTGGAAATGCAGCCGGGACCAACGGCTTAACGTGCCTTCCGAAGCACGGAGGAACTCGAGATAATAAATTTTTGGTCACCCATCCAATGACCGGCCTTATCGAAATAGCTTAGTTTACGCAATCGCAGGCCAAGCGCGCTGTGCCACTGCGCTAGCGAGCTCCTCAGAAATTTTTATTGTCCGTGTTCAATTCAATTGTCTTTTTATCTAACACTTCTGTTTTCTAAACTTTATATATTTCACACTGAAATCGTTCAAAGTTTTGTATAGAAATGGATATTGTCCAGCTCTCCTAGCTGGAAAATATCAATACTTTTTAAGTTATGGAAAAATATCTTCTACCAATAGACGGACAACATTTCTTTAATACATTTTGTGCAATTTACAAATTACTAATAATCATTTTTGTTGGTAATAATTATTAGTAATTTGTAAATTCTATCTTCCATATTTATAAGCCCGTCATGTATATTGTTTAAGTCGTGTGGTGACGGCAGAGTAGAATACAATTGTCACCACCCCAAATCTCTCCCGTGGGTGTCGTACAAGGCGACTTAGGATAAATTAGCGATGAGGAATGGGCAGCAGCGTTCTCTTATACCACCTAGCAATAGTAATGTACTGCGACTTCTGTGCCCGATAAATGGCAATAGGCTCGCCACCTATTACATGGGACCTAACATAATTGGCGAAACGTGGGTGCTAGTTCACCTCTGCCTACCCCTTCGGGGATATAGGCGTGATTTATGTATGTATGTATATTGTGACAGCAGATCACTTCTTCTTTATCAAGAGGAACTTTGAAAGTAGCGCCAGTAATTGAGAGGACGCGGAGTAATAGACTTGAATAGTTTGGTCATGCTATGCGAACAGATGAAAGCTATGTTGGCAGAAGAATGTTAGGTATAAACGTGGAAGGACGTAGAAGGAGAGGAAGACCAAAGAACATATGAATGAATTGTGTAAAGGAGGTTATGATAGTGAAAGGAGTAGGTGAGAAATTGGTAAAGGATACAGAGGAGTGGCAGAATAAAACATTTCGTGCCGACCCCGCCTAGAGCGCGATAAGGGTAGGAAGAAGAAGAAGCTCCCCGTTACCCAGTTGTCAAGAGGAGTAAATTGTCGTGTTCACAAAAAAAATACTAGAAAACCTTATGAACTGTTCAGGAAGAAGCCAAATAGCCGTCACTTTAACGAGCCACTAGCGTAGCTGCTATATGCAGAGCCCACGTATGATCTACACGGAATTCAATGAGCTATTAACCCGTCGTGTGCACTTTAGCACAATAAGTCGTGGTAATATAGCAGTTGGGAATGGACTCGCGAGAGCTTTTGACAGTCCATTAGTCAAAGCGGTTTTGCCGAGTCAGCAGCGAGCTGGCTTGGCGCGTTTTATTGCTGGCTTTACGAGTGGCCCCGTTCGGATTCAACGCGGTATATCTTGTTCAGGCCCTTGGCTTTAGGGGTAGCTCTGTGGCAATTGTCTGGTGGTGAAACTAGGTGGGATGACCTGGCCACTGTTGTTGATGATACTTCAGTTCTCTGTCAAGATGCCTTTGTGTTTACTTCAGTTCTTAAGAAGGCAACTGATGCTTCTTCTTGAATTCTTGGAGTCTTCCAAGGAGAACATACCATGCATAATTCACGCCTATTTATCCTTGAAGAGGTACGCAGAGGTATATTAGCCCACGGTTCGCCAACTATGTTTGGTCCCATGTAATATGTGGTGAGCCTACTGTCTTCTATGGGACACGCAAATTGCAGTATATTGCTAAGTGGTTTATGAGGGTGGCACCGGATTCAATGCCATAATAATGTCTTGTTCAGGCCCCTTGGCTTTAGGGGTAGTTCTGTGGCATTGACTGGTGATGAAATTAGGTGGGATGATCTACCTAGCCACTGTTGGTGATACTTCAGGTCTTTGGGTCGAGATGCCTTCGCCTTTATCGTAGTTCTTAAGAAGAATTCCTCTTTTTGAATTCTTGGAGTCTTCCATGGAGAACATACATAAATTCACGCCTAATTTTATCCCCGAAGACGATGAAGATCACGACAGGGTGTATGTTGCTGGGTGGTATAAGAGGTTCTCTGCTGCCCATTACTCATCACTGTCTTTACCCTTAGGTATGTCTACTGACTAATCGCCTTAGTTGTTATATATAATATATAGTTTGTAGCACCGTTTTTTTTTTGTACTCTTACCCGTCAATAAATCTACTTAATAAGTGGGAATATTTCTTCTGGCAATTTGTAAAAGTTGCGTTCAAAACTTGTTTTGAGCGAAAACCGACTGGTTTAGCTCTAATCCAAATTTAATATTTCAATTTTAAATTCCTAATCTTCAGCAAATAAGGGATATATCTAATAAAAGGGTTACACAAAATTAAATCGTAATTAAACGATATAACTTATATCAAATAAATTTCAAACTTAATAATTCTACTTTCTTCTTCTTCCTGCCCTGTTCCCAGTCTATCTGGGGTCGGCGCAGTATGTTTCCTCTTCCATTCATATGTCAGACGTCATCAAGCCATCCACTCCCTTTTGATTCATATCATCCATCCCACCGTAAAGGTGCTAGTGATGAATGAATGTATAGAAAAGAGACGGAACGGACCATGTCGAGAGACCCATGAACGGAGAGAGTGATTAGAATGACAACATTGCAATCCATACTGCTCAAGGTTTTGGCTTAGGTTTTACAGCCGGCCGCCTGCCTGACACCAACCCTCCTTGGGTACGCTGTTGTTGGTGGTTTGCCCTCCACCATTCGGGTGCCCCAAGGTGCTTATTGGTCTACACCGGGCAATCTCCCTTAGTCGACTTTTACGACACCCATGGGATGAGTTGGGGCTGGCCTATTCTACGTTATTTGTTCGCTCCCAGGCCAGCATAGAAGGCTCCCAGGCCAGCATAGAAGGCAGGCAAATTTGTATAAGTTAATAATTCTACTTTCAATCTTGCAATTTAGTAGGTACCCCATTCCCGAACGGAATCTTCTGTTGTCAATGTCATCGCTAGATTTTTGCAGCGTAATTCGTGTCTTTCGGCGTAGGCGCCGCCATTTCCTTTTCCAAATCGGAGAGTGCACATCTTAAGTGTTGTGCGAGGAATTTCATTTCACGATGACAGGGGAATAAAATTTGATAACCCCACTTTCAGATGGCCTAACTCGTGTTACACATAGGCTTTATCACACGAGATCCAATCATGTCAAATGTTAAAAAATTATTAACTATTCATATGTTTTTGTATTTACTTGTTTTGAGGTGGGTACATCGTAGTGGGGAAACTGGAAAGGCGCCCTTAGTAAATAAATTTATTCAGTTTCTGCCTCCCTTACTCGGTATATCCATCCTCTGGGCCCCCGACACTCACTAACACACCCTACTTTATGTCTCATGTTGCCGGCTGAGGGGTCGTGTACCAACATCATCACCACAACCCTCTTGGTGATGTGAAGTCGCAGTGGTCTCCCACGGACCATTGGGATTTCCCGCCACAAGTTGTATATATATATATATATATATATATATATATATATATATATATTTCGTCAACCCATCCCTACGGGTTGACGACAACTATATTCTGATCTATCGTCACCACATGGCTAAATTTCCGTCATATTTAGCTCGCATTTATGTAAGTATGAACGTAAGGATACCAAAAATATCTCTTCAATCTCAGATCGCGGTAAAACCGGTGTTCATTGTTTACAAAACTAGTCGTATTCCTATTCCCAAACGTTCACACAAATTCTGTCCACCATTCAAGCCCTCCTCGCACAATTCTTCGCATACAAAAGCGCATACCACATAGCTTTTCGCCTCTGCAGCCCACAGCGTTATTGTTGGCCGACTGGCCACAGATAAAATTATTTTAATTTCATAATTCCCGGTGACATTTTGTTGACAGCCTTTGTAGTCCGCTGATATATTAATGCGACCTCTTTCGTGTGATTCAAAGCTGAATCTGACCGTTTTATTAATAAATGGTGAACCATTAAGTTAACGGATGGGTTGTAGTTTAATTTAGTATTGTCACTGTGATTCAATAGTATTACTATTTTCAAACGGTTCAAATAAATAACAAATAAAATATGATCCACACCCATCATCCAGTCGAAAGTAAGAAGCATAAGCACTAAACACAAAATATCTTATACAATGTATAATGAGCTGTACCTCTAGCACGAATTTTTCCAACATTCGTATAGTAATCGTATCGAGTAAGCACTCTAAAACCAAAACAAAATATTTTTTTATTGTAAATCGAACATTTTAAACACATATTTAGTATGTATTAAATTATTTTATTTAAAATAAAATCAACTTCAATAGCCGATAAAAATAATTAAATATTTCTTGGTAATCATAAATATTTGTTTAGTTTATGAACGCTTTCCGTGACTCACGTTTTTTGCCGTTTGGTATCGGAATCCGAAGGTTTTGTCACGTAAATTTTTATGGTGAGAAAATTTGAATAAATAAAATATTAATTCGAATTGGTCGCTGTCAAACATCAAGATGGCCATGGAAGCCGTTCATTAACCAAACAAATATTTATAATTAGCAAGAAATATTTATTTCTTTACATCAAATATTAAAGTTGATTTTATTTTATTTACAAGAATTTAAGACATATTAGGTACGTGTTTTTAATGTTAATAATAATTTTATGTAATTTCCCAAGAAATATTAATCATTTTCCGATTTTTAATTTTTAAATTTGGTTTTAGAGTGCTTATTCGATACGATTACTATACGAATGTTGGAAATGTTTGTGCTTGAGGCACTGGTGTCTGAAATGGGTATTTTAACCTGTATTATAGATCACCTGGTCCCACCCAAGGGATATAGTCAATGTCAGTTGCTTAAAAAATGTATTATTCCAAATTACTTACTAGTCTACTAAACATTTATTATGACACGAAATTCTACGAAGAAAAATAATACGTAATTTGTCTAAAAATTTTACGTAATTTGATACAATTGTCACCGCCCCAAATCTCTCCCGTGGGTGTCGTACAAGGCGACTAAGGATAAATCAGTGATGAGGAATGGGCAGCAGCGTTCCTCTTATACCACCTAGCAATGTACTGCGACACTTTTGTGCCCGATATATGGCAATAGGCTCGCCACCTATTACATGGGACCTAACATAGTTGGCGAAATGTGGGTGCTAGTTCACCTCTGCCTACCCCTTCGGGGATATAGGCGTGATTTATGTATGTATGTATGTATGTTTTTTACTCGCAGAAATAATAACTTATGGTTAACCAATTCTAGAACGATTCGTTTTCTACCAATGTTTTGTTACACTTTCTTCGCCCTAGTCGGTTCCCAGTTTATCTGGGGTCAGTATTGTATATTTCCATTAATATCGATTAGACGTCATCATGAAATCCACCCCCATTTGATTCATATCATCCAACACACCGGAAAGGTGTCTAATCATGAATTCATGTAAAGTGATGGAAAGGACCATGTCGAGAGATCGATGAACGAAGAGTTATTGGGATGACAACATTCCAATCTCACACCAATATTTTATTACAGATAGAATGGATATGTATAGAGAAGTTTTAGCTGCAGTCTGTCCAATTGATAGAAAATTTATTTGAAGTGCGATATCGAAATTTCTGATAAAAAATAGTGGCGGAAATAAAAATTAATTGCACCGACATTTATAAAAGTTTACGTGCCAGTACCCTCAGAGGCGACCATGACACTAGCGGGCTAGCCTCTATAAAAACAGTCGATGGTGCGTGAAACAAAAAAGTTATTCAATTGAAAGAGTTGCATGTAAAATTTTAAATACAATAGTTCCAAAATGCCCTAGTACAATATTTTTTATGATGCTGATGGATCTTTTTAACCAAAAAATATAACCTAAGAGCACGTGTGGGAACCTAAATATGCACCAGGCGCTTCACGGTAGCTGATAATAATAAAAGATAAGGTTACGAAAATATTTATCAAGTCTTCGAATTATTATTTACATGAAAATATTTATCAAGTCTTCGAATTATTATCCCTTCCTTCCGGACTGCCGACAAGTGTGCACGTTTCGACAAATTAATGTCTTGTGAAAGCAAATTAAATAAATAAATAATTTTAATAAATTATCGTGATTAAAAATCAAACGCAAAATTAGGACTGCATAACTGAACAGGAGGTCTCACATCGCACTCACGCACATCTACGCTTCGCGTTAGTCCGTCGTAGTATAGCTCTGCGTTGCTCCGCCCTCCTCGTAGCAGCGACTACGGATTGTGCTACGGTCGTTGACTGCTTCGATCCGCAAGCGTAGTACCTTCTTCGATTTATTCGATCCTGGTACTTTGTCGCCCGACTTTGCACAATAAATATGCCGCTCAAACGCACGCCGCCTAGTACCCCTACACACTTGGACGTGGGAGACGCAACAAATAGGAGTTTGAGCGTGGGTTCGCTTCCGCTGTCGGGATCTGTGCCTAATTTAAGTGACATGGATCAGGAGAGTGTCAATTTGAGGAAACGAAAACGTGATGACACAGCCTGTACGAGTGATTTTATGGATGACATACGTAGCAGGATTGATAATTCCTCACTGCAGAATAAGAGTAAGTTTTCCTCACTCGAATCAAAGCTGGAAGAACTGATAAAGCAAAATAATAACATCATGACCTCATTAGAATTTGTCTCAAAAAAATACGATGAACTGCAGACCAGAATGGACGAGATGACCAGTGAGAGAAGGGCGGATCGGCTTTATACACAGCAACTGGAGACCAAAGTTGAAAATTTGGAACGATCGCTATTTTCGGCTAGATTGGAACTCAAAAATGTTCCTAAAAGAGAAAATGAATGTAAGGATGATCTTTGCGATATTGTAATAAAGGCGGGTGACGTCATAGGGACCCCAATTCAACAACAAGAAATAAAAGACGTTTTTCGCACGAAAAACAAATCAGACAAGCCAGGCACAGTTGTTGTTGAGTTTGTAAGTGCTGTTAAAAGAGATAAAGTTATTAAAAAGACCCGTGATTATAACCGCCGGAACAGTGATAATAAAATAAATACCAAACATCTTTCTATTGAGGGACCGGCCAAACCAGTGTACATCTCGGAAAGTCTATCAATACGGGGACACCAACTTTATTATCTGGCCCGCAATTTTGCGAGTGAATATTCATACAAGTTCTGCTGGATCTCTTTCGGGAAAATATACTTAAGGCGAGACATAAATGAACGGTATGTACGTGTGGACTCTGAGGAGGTGCTATTGAAATTACGCCCACAAAAATGACTAGTATGTCTTGATTTAATATTGTTTTCTTGTCATCTGCTTTTGTCATTGTCAGTCCTGCATGTTTTATACAAAATTATTTTAATTGTACACACTTTTACTCATCGTCACACAATTACTTTAACACACAAACTTCATAAACACACAAAGCTCTTGGGAGTGGTCTTATCATACTGGTTGAATCTTATACTAATGACAGAATTTGTAACTCGATTTCTTTTGTTTGAACTTTTGTCGTTTCTCTGCATCGTGCTATTTTATTTAACACTTATTACATTAATATCGGGCAGATTTTGTATTAGTACTGGCGAAGCTATAACTAACTCAATAGGGTTGTATCTAACATCACGAATTTTATTGCGTATTAACCTGTATCGTTATCCGTTGGTATACAATGTTAGTGATATTGGGCTCACTATCCGATACAGGCGCTGATCCAAAGGTAAATGATATCCTTGAGGATATTGATAACATATCTGTAGCAGACGCCCATTTCTGTGACACGGATTCATGTAACAAAATTATAACTGGATCTAGTAACAGCTCCTTGAATATTATCACGCAAAACATCCGTAGTGTATATAAGAACTTAAATAGCTTCACTTCTCATTTGTCAAGGCTGGATTTTGATAATGATATTATCGTTTTAACAGAATGCTGGCTAAATGAGCATAAATCCCTACCCACCCTAGATAGCTATGTGTGCCATTCCTCAAAAAAAACACTGAACCAAAATGACGGCATCGTCATATATGTAAAGGAAGAACTCCAATGTACTGTCGAGGAACCTGAACCAATTGGCGCTAACTTCTTGGTACTCAAGATTTGCCCGGATGTAGCTGTAATATGTATATACAGATCCCCATCTATTCATAATATAGACAGCTTTCTTAATTCTCTACATAATATAATTTCTCCTCTTTCTTCCAGTAACATAGTTTTGATTGGCGATATTAATATCGATATCAAGCCTGGTAATTGTGATAGGAATAGCTGCTCTTATCTCAACCAAACAGCGGAATTAGGATTTTTGCCGGGCCATTATTTCCCGACAAGGTTAAATAATTGTCTAGACCATATTCTATTAAAATCTATTTCGGCGGCAACGATTGTGGTTATGGATTCCACTATTACCGATCACGCCTCAGCTTTACTGAGTCTTCGTGTGGAATGCCCCAAATTGCGTTATGATTCCCAGCAGTGCAAAACCAATCTCGCAGCAGCTTTAGAATACGTCAAAAGTATTGATTTTTCATTTTTAACATTATCATCTAATGCCGACGAGGCTGCACTTACTTTTGTTGATAAACTTTGTTTTGCTGTAAAAAGTAACACTCAGGTGGTTAAAATTTCGAGGAGAAAAAGAAAAATAAAGCCCTGGATAACTCCTGGTTTGCTCAGATGTATTCGTCATCGCGATAAATTACACAAAAGACTTAAAGCAAACCCAAATAACCTCGAACTGGACATGTGCTATAGGAGATATAGAAATTTTTGTAACTCACTAATCCGAAAACTAAAAATACAACACGAAAAATCTTTAATACAGAACGCTAATAGTAATAAACAAACTTGGTCTGCGGTGAAAACTATTATCAATTCTCCTAATAAGAAGGCATTTCCTAAAGAACTTTTGTATTTATCAGAAGAACCCTCCCAGTCTGTTACGACTATCAATAACTATTTTGCCAATATTGGCAAACAACTTGCTGATAATTTAGACCGCTCTACTGATATAATTAATTTAATGCCTAAAACTCCCTACTTTAAAAACTCCATAGTACTGCTCCCCCCTGATGAAGCTGAAGTTGAGTCCATTATAATGAAACTTAAGGATGACTGTGCTGTGGGTTATGACTCTATACCTAGTAAGTTTTTAAAACTAGCAAGTAACATTATCGTCCCACCCTTAACTTTTCTCTTTAAGCTATGTTTCGACCAAGGAATATTCCCTAAAGTCTTTAAAAAGGCTCTTATTACTCCAGTCCACAAGGGAGGGTGTCGAGACAGTGTTACAAACTACAGACCCATTTCAGTTTTGACTTCACTTGCAAAAATTTTGGAACAAATGTTAAATAAAAGGCTTGTAAATTTTTTAGAAAAACACAACATATTATCATGTAATCAATTTGGTTTTAGACCTAAAATCAGCACAGAAGATGCTGTACGAGAACTAACTGTCTTTATCACCAATAATCTAGATTCTAAACAAAAATGTATTGGTATCTTTCTTGACCTTGCCAAGGCATTTGACACTGTCTCGATTCCAATTCTTGTGGACAAATTAGAAAGAATTGGCGTAAGAGGTGTAGCGTTATCAATGTATTCAGGTTTCCTTTATGACCGTGTTCAGTTAGTTAAGATAGATAAATACATTAGCGAAGAGAAAAATGTAACCTATGGAGTCCCACAGGGCAGTATCCTTGGCCCGAGTCTTTTCTTGATATACATTAATGACTTATGCGAAATGGCTTTAACTGATGGTAAAATTTTTACTTATGCTGATGACACGGCACTTGTTTTTCATGGTGAGACTTGGGATGAGGTTCAGAATAAGGCTGAAGAGGGTCTGCGTAGAGTGACTATATGGCTCAAACAAAATCTCTTGACACTAAATCTTACTAAAACAACATTTCTTCAATTTATGCCTTCTAAAGCACATTGTCCAGATTTAGTTATCAGGGCTCATTCATGTGATATGAGTGCGGTTCACTCTTGCGCATGCCTCTCTATTATTAGATCTTCGTTAGTAAAGTACTTAGGCATTACAGTGGATGAAAACCTCCGATGGCAACCGCATATAGAGCTTTTATCATCTAGAACTCGTAAACTAATATGGATCTTTAAGAAGCTAAGGTACGTTGCTGATCTGGATCTTTTACGTAGAGTGTACTTTGCACTGGCACAATCAATATTGGGATATTGTGTAGTTGTTTGGGGAGGTACATGTAAATCTCATATGCTACAAATCGAGAGAGCACAAAGATCGTTGCTTAAAACTATGACATTTAGTCCATATAGATTTTCTACTAGCGATTTATACAAAAAATGTTCTGTATTAACTGTTAGGCAATTGTACATATTGAGAGCAGTAACTCGGCAACATCGAAGTACCCCATATTGTTCTCAAAAAATAAGAGGGAAACGTGTGGTTAATAATATAATTGTACTGCCAAAATATCGCACTGCTTTGGCCAGGCGACAGAGTTTCTACCTTTCTATTTATTTATATAACCGAGTTAACAGAATTTTAAATTTATATCCTGTCTCTTTACGTGAATGCAAATCGTTGGTTTCTAATTGGCTATCAACGCTTGATTACCACAAATCCGAAGAACTGTTACAAGCGCGTTTGTAAGCTACCTATTCAAGCAATCACTCACAAAGTCTCTTACACACACACACACACACACATACACACACTCACACACACACACACACACACACTCACACACACACACACACACACACACAGACACACTCGTTATATACTTTATATTATTAAAATTCTCTTTTTTATTAATAACCTTTTGACACAATTTTGTAATATTTACTGTGGAAGAGGGCGCTGATCTTCTGAGATACAGGTATTTTTATACCTAGTTCAGAGATCAGAGACTTCATGTTATATTTGTACCATTTCTGTCAATAAAGATTATTATTATTTATTATTATTATTTATTATTATTATTATTATGAAAGTGCCAGTTCTTCCAGACACAATACCCACTTCGGGCCGCGTTCCCCTACCTACCAAACGTTATTGTTAACCAACAAATTTCCAGACACAGTGCCAATACTATGGAATACCGCCACAAAATTGATATTATCCGTCCATAATAAAATATCATGAGATATTATTTTGTCATTTCCCGCGCCATAATATAAAAAAGTTTCATTTGCCGGTAAAGTGGTTTTACGACTTGCTGCCGAAGATATTGCCTCCAGTCTCCGTAGCGTAGACGTGGACACATCTCTTTCAGGGGAAAGAAAATCTTTTCCTCTAGCTCTAACTCCCACTAAATTCCGAGACAAAACACAGTCAAGTGGTGGAGAGAGACTTGTCCACATCCCCGTGCTAGGCCCGCTGTACAGGCGCCGCGGTCAAAATTATATTTTGTGGATGTCGGATTTATAGACAGCTTTACCTTTCTCTGTTAATATAGAAGATAGGAGGCTAGAGATTAACTTAGAGCCTCTGGCTATGTAAGGCTTACTTCAAACAGTGGTCAGAATGGAAATGTATAAAGAGAGAGTATATCGTAAACTTTAACTGTTGATGCAACAACTATACATATGTGCATATAAAAACCACGCCTTTTTATCTCCGCAGGGGTTGGCAGAAATGTTATTATAACCCACGTTTCGCCAATTATGCTAGGTCCCACGTACCTAATAGGGGATGAGCCAATCGCCATGTATCGAACACGTAAATCGCATTGTATAGTAAAGTCATATTGTTATATGTGACACGAGATTTTTATTAGATATCCTGCTCCGTCTGCTTTATCTCAGAGTTGGAAACTCGATAAAAAATAGCCAAGTTCCATAACCGTAATTTGACACCTGGTTCGTGTATGCCCGACGGCTCTCCCCGGGAAATAAGTTAAGGTTGTACAGCACGTCTAACTACCACAAAATGGCAAAATTTCTCAATCGATTTTGTGCTCTATTATTACCAAGTAAAGGTTGACAATCGATTGAAGAAATTTGACAGTTTTTGGTATTCTGAAGTGCCGTTGACTGTACACGGTTCTTGGGAAGGAGCGAATTAGTTTTTGATATATTTCAAAGAACATTCTGGTTAAAACAAGTACGAAAAATCACAGTATTGATGCGAGCAACATATCCGCGTCCTTTGCGATCCGGCCCTATATTCCCGAATCAAGATTATGATTTTTCGAACCTTATCTGACCACAATTTACTGTGAAATAATGTTTCTAACATTTATATTATAATGTCAAATAAAGATACAAATAATTTAATCAATTTTCTCACCAATCGCCTAGAAAAACTAAATAGTCGATTGGAACTCCAGCTACACTACAGGTAAGAAAGTTACTAATTGTAAGAATATTCAGGTGAACATGGAAAAAAAATTCAGCTTTAATCTTTTCAAAATAAAGTAAATATACGCGGCAGTATTGTGATTGTCTATCATGAAAATTCGAAATAACGTCCCCATCACGTGAGTTAAGTGTAAATAACCAAACAAATAATTTGCAAATATTTAAAACTTACCAATTCTTTATGAAACTCAGGAAAAGCAACCCTCACAAAGTCCTCTCCCTTCTCCAGCAAAGATAGCGATTCCCCAGAATCACATTCCGCCTTCAAATAACGATAATGTGTTAAGTTCGACCGTCAAACGTTATTCAGGCATAATTTAAGCGTCTACCTACCCACAGGAGACGGTTAAAAATAACCGTGAAAACTTTCCCGTTGTAACGTTATAACGTTAATTTAATGAACCGTTGCAGCACTCCCCGGCGATCACTTAATTATGCACCGTGAAGTCAAACGCCTGTCTCATGTTGTTCATTTGCATAATAAGTGGTTAACAAGTCATTTGGCTTGTTTAGATCTGATAAAATCTCGCTGCTCGTAAACGGAGAGTGGTTGACAATGCCTCTTTGTGCGGCTCTATTGTAATTAACGGAAGTTCGCGGTGTTTCTTTGAGCGTTCGAAAATGAGGGTAGTATTTGTTTTTTCCGAATACAGAAACGCTATTCAAAGTTGCAGTAATTGAGCACTGCTTAAAAAGTTAAATGGACAATACCTGTCAGAATTTGTATGGAAAAGCGTCAATTTTGACAATACTAAAATGTTAAGCAGGACTCAAAATTTGAGTAGCGTTACTGTATTCGGGGATAAAACTTTCAATGGCATCAGTCAGATTTCTGTTTCAATCATTCGAAAATTGTTTCAGAGTGGCCTTTGTGAAGTCAAAGTAGTGTTATTTTGATGCATTCAGATCCGTGTTGACGTTCGATTAAGAGGAATCATTGTCAAAAGTGTCATAATGGTTAATGTGTTTGACGTTGTATGTTTCTTCTTCTGTTATCGGTCAGACGTCATAAAGCCATCCACTTCCTTTAGATTTAATCAATTCACTAATTTTTAAATTTTCTCGGTTTACACAAAGGGCTTGGTCCTTTTAGTAAATTTAGGACAATACCAAAATATACTCCGTTAGTATATTTCACTGTTGAAAACGAAGCTAAAGACTCGATCAAGCAGCCCCAATTTGAATTACTAAAACGGAATCTCTTTGTAGCAGTAGAATTGCTCTAAATTAAAACCTCTCTTGATCATGGTGGATTTTTGCAAGGCTCTAATTGCAGAACTGAGTACTGTGAACAATTAGAGGTCCCAAGATTTTGCGCCATTGTAAAGTGGACCTTAATTGTTTTAGGATAGGGATGAATGCGACTCGATTTGTAAATACTATTCGTAACCAGAAATAATCACAAGCAATGTCTCTGGTGAGATTCGCTAAGCTGCTTTAGAGATATTAAGTTTGAACCGTAATGGTATTAATTGTTTGGTATTTCAACAATTGCCGTGTGGTGACGGTAGAGCAGAATACAATTGTCACCGCTCCCATCTCCCCGCGGGTGACGTATAAGACGACTAAGGCCAAAGTCAGCAAAGAGGGCATGGGCAGCAGCGTTTCTTTTGCGAGGTATCACTGACCTCTATTACACAAATACGCTGTTTAGTAGAGGTCAGTGCGAGGTATACAAAAATACACGCGAAAGAACTGATTGAAATATTGCAAACCTTTTGACTGCAACATTCTAGTTAAGTTAATTAAGCCGTGATTGTTTTTATTTTATTTTAACACCGCCTTGCCCGCTGTGATATCAAGACATTCCAGATTGTAGACTCCTTGCCCGCACATCTAAAACTTCAGCTTATTTAATTAGAAATCTATTACTAGGCTTATCCAAATTCAATCCTAATCTGCAATAAGATTTACCAGATAAATTTAATCTGAACACCGTACAAGAGCACCTTCAAATAAAACGGTACCGCTAAATCTCTTTCCAATGGGGCATAAATCCTATATAGAATACTTTCAATATCAATACAGGGATTTCGATTTCAATTATCAAATTCGATTCCCTTTCAATCATCTCCTTTCAGGGAGTGTTTTGTCCTGAGTCTCTACGCAAAATCTATCGGGTCTCGTCTTTATACTGATGGCTGTATTATCCGAATAATGGTGTTATCTATAGACGTTTGGTGACGGCAGAGCAGAATACAATTGTCACCCACTCTCGCGGGTGCCATACACTAACTGCCGCACGCAGGGACGGCAATCAACGTAAATCAGAACTTAATGTTAAAAAATTGCAATTCAAAACTAGTCGCTATTCTTGCCAGGTCTACGGTCTAGATTTAATTGAAAATTTTTGACTTCAAGTACTCATTAAAGTTTATTGGCGTCTCTAAGTGCGGTAGTAAGAGTAATCTATAATATAAGGAACTATGGACTGTGGCATTTTTCGCGCAACTATCTAGGAAATTATATATGTAGTACCATAAGTCTGTAATGCAGAGGTTACCTACCCGTTAAGGAGAAAGACATGATTTTTTATGTATTAATTATGTTATTTAAGAAGGAGTTTGATGGCGCAATGGCTAGAGCGGTCCATCTGTGATTGCACAAAGTTAGTCATAACTTTGGGATAATATAAATAATAATAATAATAAAGTTCCGGCTAGTCTGCAGTAGCTTATACCTACCAACCTACATCCACACGTATAAACGTTTGGAAAATTATTACAAAAGAAAAGGTTAACTAAAACACCCACTTTTCGCCAATTAAGTTAGGTCTCATGTAAAGCTGGCGAGCCTATAGCCATCTACACGTTTAGCCATCCAAAGAAAAAAAATTAACGCACCCTACCAGCCTTCGTATTGAGCTGGAGTGGGCATGCTTATCGCGTTCAATTTGGCGCGCAAACGGCAAAAGCCGAAATTACATCGGCACTCAAAACACTGAACCCAGTAATTCACAAGGCCCAGAACACCCCCCACCCCCCACTTGGGCACAATCGGGGCTGTAAATAAAAACGCACTCAATTGCAGACCCTTCGTCTGCGCCGGAAACCGCCTCGCAGATCCAGGGATGCCCCTGGACTGATAGTGGGAGGAATATATAACCATACCTAAAACTTTATACGTATACGGAAAGTGGGTATAGTACCGAAAAATGGGTAATTTTGTGTAGAAAATTATTAGAAGTCTTGATATTCACGTTCAATATCTGCTCCCGTAAACTATGTTACAGATAGTGACCGCTTTAGCCAGCAGGTATACCCGTTTTGGGCTACCTTCGCCTGCTGCCCAAAACGGGCATTGTGGTATGTGCAATTATTTCCACATACCCAAAGGGACACATAGGAACTTTATTTTAGACCTACCACGTCTTGGAAACAGCCAATCAGGCTGACTAGAAATTATCAATTAATAAAATGAATTTATTTTAAATCGTACCCTTTTAAACAGTATTTTACACTTGGCTGTGGCTTCAATGAATACAAAAATATAAATGAGAAACATTATCATCCCCGAATCCCTAGATACACACATCAACAATGTCTAAAGATATTTTATGTGCTCACCTACTTAATGTTCGATCAGCCTCCATTCTTATAATAGTGACTTTGCAGTTTTTCAATGATCCGTCATAGCTTTAAATAAATTGCATAGAAATCGTCAGTATTTTTAGAATGATCGCCGATACAACATCAATGTATAAAGTCAATAAAATAGATATTTAAATAAAGTTGATGCGTGTATTTGTGATAAATCCAGCGGCGCAGCCATCCCTAGACCGTCTGCTCCTCCGCCCACACTTGCCGTATTCAGGATATGCGCATTGAGAGCCCGTACACTGTATTAGCTTTCGCCTCGAAAAGTGGAAACCAGTTAGAATAGAATGATTTAAGTTTCCATCTGGAACGCTATTTGAATTTCTGAATAAGCCGCCGCGTGGTGACTCTAGGCGTAGTTAATTGAAGTTTTTTTTGGTTTCAAACATCTTATTTCGACTATCCGTGAAAAATCTTTATAGCGGTAGAAACAAAGACACAGATTTCCAGTAGACCTTAGTAGGTATTATAAGTTAACAAGATTTATTAAAATATGATTTATGCTACCTATTGGTTGATAGTTCACAATAGAGGGACAGCGCTATCAAACTGTATGTTGTACAATCGACTCGAATGGCTTTAGATATCATAACTTTGTATCGGGACAGTGACAGAAGTCTTCCTCTTCCATTTTCTTCTGTTTCTCATCAATAAATCTACAATGATAGTCATCTCATCTTATATATTTATTTTCTTTATTTCCTCTTCCATATTGGCCAAATTGTAATAACCTATTATAATAACTAACTATTGGTCGATGATGATGAAGTCGGCAGAGAAGAGACCCTGGTGATGATTGGAAACGCTATCGGTTAGAATTAAATAAGGCGTTATAATAAATTATTTTAGTTTCCCAGATAATATTTAGCCTCCAATGCATGAATTATTACAAACTGTTGTCTGCCAGTATGAGCAGCACGTGCTTAGTTAAATTAACGCCTCGCTATTGACGCAAATATCAAATTACAAACCCTTCACGGTACACTTGCCACTGAGACGGTTCCGTAACGCTCACACCGGAAATTATCTGTGATGTTCCGCGTGCACTGCGGAACCCTGATGGCAGGAAACTTCGTAGCATAACAGACGCGAGGCAAGTTTGAAGACGTTTGTGAATTTTGGGCGGTGAACCCATGCAGGTTTCTGACTGGTTCTTTGAAGGAATATGTCTTCGCTTTTCTGTATTTACTTGCAATGTAGCTAATAAATTATAGAAACATACACACCTCTCCGTTAAGCACAAGTGGTTTTAATCTATTCGAACGCATAAAAACAAAATAATGAAACTTTAGTATTGTTTCCTCTGTAATAATAAAACTACAATCTGGTGACAAATCTACTATTTTGGGGATAAACCATATTATTTAGGCAACACAAAACTATTTAAATTGGTGATAGCTTAAATCATACCCATAATAAATGAATTTCATACATTTTGTTTTCTATGTATATAAGGGAGTCGATGGCTTGATGACGTCTGGCCTAACGAATGGAAGAGGAAACATACTGCGCCGACCCCAGATAGACTGGGAACAGGGCAGGAAGAAGACTCTCAACAGTAATTCAGACTATTCAAAACTGTGAAATTTCTTCAATCGATTGTCAACGTTAATTGTCTAAATTAAAGCACAAATTCGGTTGAGATAATTTGGCAGTTTGTGGAAGCCTGACGTGCTGTAGACTGTACTCACTGTCTCTTTTTAATCTCTTAAGTGTAACAAGGCAGTGTTCGTGACTCAGCCGCGAGTGTCAAAATATTTTGTCGACTACACGTGCACGGAATACGATCTACGTCGTCTTCAATATGCGGTATTTGTCGGCATTGTTATTAGATGCGACAGATAGTATAGATATAGACAGATTTTATACCAGGCGACTTCTTGATCGAGAATCAGTTACAAGAAAATGTGTCGAGCGAGTGTAAATACAGCTGGGCGATATTCATGGCAGTAGCACAAAGTTCACTACAAGTGTGCGACAAGAAATATGATTGTAGCACTACAGACAGAGCTGACGGACTTTTGTACATACATAAATATATAAATCTCGCCGATTTATCCCCAAAGGGCCTACACCTAATTATCGATGATATGTTGTAACACCCACATTTCGCCAGCTTATTTCTTGAATAGGGGTGAGCCTGTTGCCATTCACCTACAACTTTAATCGGAGTAATTTATTAGATGGTGCACAAGGAATGCTGCAACCCATTTCTCGTTATGTAATAACTCTATAGGAATAATAATAAGGAAAGGGTCATAACTGATATAGTGGACCTGACATGCCTTCCAGAGCATGATAGGACTCGGTATTAGTAACCAAATCATATTTCAGTTACACATAATGAATACTCTCGATTGAAATACATAAAACGCATAAAACATTAAGCAATGATTACCGTTAGTTCTAAGATGCATGCGAACATTTTGAACCAAAAACTACAGCACGGATCCTTTCCAAACCGCTTCTAATAACCAATCGAAGCATCCCCAAGAAGCCCCCGACTGTTCTAAGCTAAAATACGTAAGGCAATCCAATTCGTAGTTTCCTCTGCCACTGATACATTGGCCAGTTCCAACTCTTTGGCATCTAACGAGCCTTGAGCTAAGTGGACAATACACAAACGGCGGGGAACGAATGGTCAATCGCAAATTGAACTGCTGGTCTTATATACTATTCTATTCTAATGTCATTCTACAATGATATTTATTGTATAAACTATAGGGCGACTATTAGAATAGGGGAAGGACGAGACTTACAGAGTTGGGAAGGGAGATTGTAGTCTTTAAAAAAAGTAAATTCGCAACAAAGTACAATTAATTCAGCTTGTAAACGATTGACGTGCCCGTTATATGGTAATAGGCTCATTCCTATTACACGGCAGATATGTGTCAACACCTTTGTAGCATCTTTACACCTACGTAGATACAGTTCTGTCTATCCGTCAGGGTAAAATATGTTATTTATGTGTGTGTGTGTGTGTGTGTGTGTATTTTATGGAAGTTTGATTTATTGCTTCGATGGAAATTATTTGGTAATTACTAATTCTGTTAAAATAAGAGATTAAATATCTTCTTCTTCTCCCTGCCCTGTTCCCAGTCTATCTGGGGTCGGCGCAGTATGTTTCCTCTTCCATTCATATCGGTCAGACGTCATCAAGCCATCCACTCCCTTTTGATTCATACCGTCCATCGCACCGTAAAGGTGCTAGTGATCAATTAATGTATAGAAAAGAGACAAAACGGAGATCGTCGAGAGATCGATGAACGGAGAGAGTGATTGGTATGACAGCATTCCAATTCATACTGCTCAAAGTTTTGGCTTAGGTTTTACAGCCGGCCGCCTGTCTGACACCAACCCTCTTTGGGTACGCTGTTGTTGGTGGTTTGCCCTCCACCATTCGGGTGCCCCAATATGCTTATTGGTCTATACCGGGCAATTTCCCTTAGTCGACTTTTACGACACCCATGGGATGATTCGGGGCTGGCCTATTCTACGTTATTTATTCGCTCCCAAGCCAGCATAGAAGACGAAATATGATATAATGAAATACTTTCCAACTCTGCTGCTTTGCTTGCACAATTCCAGGCTAGCTAAATGCGTTTGCGGCAGCAGCTTGTATCGTTGTCCGCTATCAAAATACTGTTTTCACGTCAGAATAGCCTCCAATATTGTCTTCGTTGAAGCTGTAGATATCTATACTTATTTTTTTCCAAACTCAGAAAACTTAAAATTCAAGCAATTCCTTTGGATTTTACCGCTCTCCGAGCGCAGATATTGGATATCTGAGTGCCTTCCAGTTGAGTTTTATATCTTTATGATTTTATTAGAATCTATCGATGAGAAATATTGCTAAGTGCACGTCTTGAATTTTGCTTGAGCGTAATTTTTGATAACATCCATGGAGTTGAATTAAATGACACTCGCAGTAAACATAGAAAATGAGAATTAGGATCTGCAGTATCTGCCTGTGTTAAGATTAATACATTAATTAAACTCACACTTGCACCTAGCCCAAAGTAAGTAGCATAAGCACTAGTGTTATGGATACTAGATGACGGACAAATTTTAGAATACTAAGGCCTGAGTTCACCAACACGTAAAACAAGCGATTAAAAGATAACCGTCAGATTTTGACAGTTCTTCCATACGGTGAAATGTCAAAAACTAACGGTTATATAATAACCGCCCGTTTAAGTGTTGGTGAACTAGCCTTAATCATTATAAATAGAAAAATTTTAAATAATACTACATAAGCATACATATAAACATCAATGACTAGGGAACAAAACTTATTTTGGATAAATGATTGATGTAAACTAAGATACAAAAAATAAAATTTAAACAACCGTGAATCGACAACAAAGTTAATGTCTGTTTTCGTGTGCTTATATTATGTTCCGCTTCGTCCTATCAACATTTATGTACCGTATATCTTTTTCTGCATATTGCGTAGTCTTGAACGGGAGCGTAATCACAATAAAGAGACCGGCCAACCCTTCGGCGGGTTAAGGTTAAGAAATCTCACCCCTCCATTCGATTAATGTTAATAACAAGAAATATTTAAGCGGCAGCAATAATCTGGACCCAGACTGTTTCAGCGGGACGTGCTTCACGAACGGCGGTGGATTAGGAATCTAGTAGACATGGCACCTTATACTTATTTATACAACGCAATATTCTTTTTGTCTATTGAAAATATTACGTATAAAGTAAAATATATGAAAAAAACACATAGAGGAATTTCCCTTAAACAATATTATGTCAGAATAATGGCGACCGCAGCACCATCAAGCTAAAGGTACTAAAAACCTTGATGACAGTATGGATCTTTAAATGGTTAATGTCTTGGTTAATTTAATGACTTACATTACTAAAATAATTTATACAAAGACTATTCTGGTTAGAAAAAGTTAGAAAAATTATAGTCCTGATGCGGGAATCGAACCCGCATCCTCTGTGATCCGGGCAGATGCCAGTACGACAAATGAATGTATGTTGTTTTTTGTGTGTGTACACGTGTTATCCACGTTTCTCCTTTTAGTGTAGAGGGCTGGAAGAGATTTCTTTAGAAATAAGTTTCAACTGTTGTACAATTTATATTAATGAAATTCTCTTCTTTGTTTTATTTGTGAACAATAAATTATTGAATAAATAAAACAAATAACATCACAATATTGTAAATGATTTTTAAATGCGCTTTTCACTAACGTCGTAGCTCTATGGCAGATCCTCGTCAGTTTAGCAGCTAAGCACCCTCAAACCCCTGTACAGTGTATTTGCACCTATTTGAATATTATCCCCTCTTATAAATATTTATGGCATGACTCCTTTATTTCCTTCATTTTCTTCTGATACTCAAACCGTTGGCTAAATTATGATGAATGCTGTACCCCACCAATTTGAATGTGCTGCGAGGAATGTCAGAACAAGAATATGGCTCGTTTTAGGGTAAATAAAAACGGTAGCATCGCCATCCTTATTGGTAAGCAAACAAAATATGTTTTATAGAGATGATGAGATGTTCTCTTTACTGTGGCAAGGGTTAGTAAAATTTAACCTACATAGATAGGTACTATTTTGGGTTACACGAGAACTATTTTAGTATGGTTGTACGAGAACTGTAAGAGAGTATTGCTATGTGAACATTTTACTATTTTAGATTAATTCATATTTTGTTGTTTCAGGTAAGGCATCCAAATTAAAATACACTTCACTATCACAGGCAGTATGATCTATGCAGAACCAAGTAAGTAAGTATGTATATTTTACAATATAAGTTTGCAAGTTTTCAATATAATCAACTGACTTAATAAAGCAATTCACACCGTTTAATGTCAGTAGGGAAACAAAGGGGTCCCATTGCAATATCTTGGCATTTAATTTATGACTAATTTCGTTCAAGAAGACGGTCCCATGAATACTAATCGGCGAAGTCTCGAAAACACCGAAACTAGCCCGAAATCTGTTTCGAATCGAGCAATCGACTTCGAATCTAATGGGATTGTGGTGTCAGGAGCGTCCCGGGCTCCGGGACAAACAGAATTAGAATAGGGACAAACACTGCTGGGACAAATGGAGCCGGAGGAGCCTCGGCCGTTCGCCTCTAATTGATCCGCTATTTCTATAAATCTACGGGGAACAAGGCGGAAGTAAGGAAGTTGTGTTTGGAAGTGTTTCATTTGTGGCCCCTCTCATTAACCAGGCGAAGTCTTCTGGAGTCCTGGTGGAATTTTTCGTGACATGATCGAATTTAAAATAAATGACCTACACTCATATTTACCTGTCATTTAGCATATTATAGTAAGCAGCTAAAGCGCTTGTGTAAAGAAAGCTATTTAAAATTATAGTAAATATTGAAAAAATACCATTAAAAAAACCATGACTTAAAAACAAATGCAGAGCATAGCAATAAAATTTACAGCAGGATTTGAACCCAGAACCTCTAGGCCGGTAGCCAGAGTTTTGACCACCTGGACGTCAATTTTAAAACAATGTTAAGAACATTATTTAAAAGATTTTCAGTAATTCCAAGCGGTTCAACTTTTAAAAGATTCGTGGTGAAGAGTGATAGCTTGTAAAATTGTGCACCTACCACACTTTTAACTAATTACTTAGTCTTCTTTAAATGTTTCATGCCTTGGCATTAAGCATCGAAACCAGGAATTCTAGACTTAATTCGAAATCTCCATTAATTTCCATTGTCTGGCTTACCCTGCAGATAGTAGTAATGTGGTCCAGAACACCCGAAACCCGCTCATTACTCGCAGCCTGTAGACACAGGCTCGCAATCACCAACAGTCGCTTGCACTTGGTTGAGGTATTGATTCAACTCCATTGTCCCTGTTGAAAGCTTTGGACGATCGCAGATGGGGGTTTAGACTGTTATCTGGGCTCACCGCTGCCGTTTGAAGGATACAGGCGTCAATTGTTGTCCTTTTTGGTTGGGGCGCAATTAGCTTGTAGATAAATCGCGGGTATTCTGGCACCGAATAAGTGCCAATTTTGAGCGTTCAAATTAAATCTGCTAGATAACTGGTTTGCACAGAAAATAAAAGCGCTACGCTATCCGTTCGTACCCCTCCAAGTGTTCTTAGAGGAATGACAAGAACCAATACTGCGTTCTACCTTTCTTAACGCAATAGCCTATACAGACTTGTGCAGTTTTGCAGTATAATGGCACACGAAATTCTAAAACTATAATGGCTGCTCTTTGTTATAGATCAATACAAGCAACGACAATAATTAACGTAATAAAATTAAAGCGTAGTTAACAAAACACGCTATGGCTCCCGCGGGATCCGCCAAACATTTGTACTAACTCTTGTTTTGTTCCCAACAAACTATGTGCTCTGATTCGGGCATTGTGAAGCTACATAGGGAATAGAGAGGTTAGTAACGGTCGCCTGGAAAATGGATTGAAGGGTAAAAACCAAAATAGTTCCATTATTTACTTCACCATTCATTCACATTATTAGCCCTTTTAATGTCCCCAGTGCTGGGGTACGGGTCATCCATAAGGATGGAAGAATATAGGGTAGGTAAACCAATTGGTAGGTAATCACAAATGATACTAACGGGCTAATGTGCCTTCAAAATCACGGACTTTTATTACTATTAGTACTATTGTTTAGTTAATCGAAAACTAAGCCATCGAGCTTCTAACCTACTCCCTCCAGCCTTAAATCTAGACATGGCTTAGATTCAATTCTCAGTTCTTGCAGGTGCATTATCTGAAGTGAATAGAAACTGCGCCTTAGAAATTCAAGACGGCTACTCAGAACAATATAATGCCGTCACGTTGTGGCCATATCTCCTCTGAATCCACGAGAGCAGTTGAACAAGATTAGGCTAGTCGCTAGACGGTAAAGTCCATGAGCGCTCTTGCTAGAGCAAGCTTGCCTTTTGGTGCTGTTTAAAATGCCGCTCTATTAGTTCATATTTTGGACTTCTCTTGCATGATATCTTTTGACAAGTGGTTGTGCATTTTTTTATCAATCTTGTTCATCGAAAAAAAGAAGATCTTACTCCGAGCCGAGAGATGTGCGCTCGGGGACCACGGTACGAAAGTACTTCGTCAGATGTTGTATATTATATTCTGAGTACCGTCAGAAACTTTGTAAGTGTGATTCAGGACTTGCTAATCTCGTTCTGGCTTATCACAACGGTCATTAGGTATACTGTTGGTTAGACACCATTGTTACCACCAATTTGTTGGACCAATCGCGTTGAAGTGCCTTGGCGGAGACCTAACTCCAGCCTTATGACGAAAGACGGCTTATAGATGCTCCCATGTGCCGCCTCAGAGAAGTATTTGTCTCGTCATGGCCTGAAGATGGGCCCAGATATGGGCACTAATGCAAGACAAGGGAATTAGGAATAAAGGGCCAGCTTTAACGCTACCTCTATCATGCGAGATGCAGGAGCACCCAAAAAATTTAGTGGGTTGTGGGAAGATTTAAGCCATTTTGGACCTAGTTCAAAAAAAAGCTTATGTCCAACCAGGGGATTTCCTCGGCTGAAATAATGATCAACAGCTTTGTATTCATAGTCGTTGTTATTTTATATCGTGGCAGCTATTACTGCGCTCTCGTCACTGTGATAGAGAAGTGTTAACCTATGAAGGTACCAGCATGAAATTTACATGACCAGCGAAAACCGAACCACTCCATGCGTCCGAGAATCGAGTAAAAACGCTCCATTCATAACGGACTGATTGCCATTCAAAAACCGTGCGCGTCACTGATTGCCGGGCAGGCGACAAATTGTTGTGTCGCCGAGTGACGTTGCCGGGAACTTCTCGTTGCCCGTCGTTGTTTTGTTTCGCGTTTTGGTGAGCGGCTGTTTTTTTTTTTTACTTTTGTTACGTTTTGAGGTCCATCGATTTTCAATTGTGTCGGAGCGTGCGTGTATTGTGTCGGACAAATGCGTGTTGTCGCTCTCTGATATTGTTAATGACCGGCACGTCGTGTCCGGGCTCTGTCCTTCTGAAACGGTGCTGTATGTCCATGGTCGTACTGGTCTATGTTTTTTTAACACACTTTTGTACTTGCCTATGTAACTGCAGCAATGTACTGCGATCCAAATGTAATACAATACAAAGTATACCTGCAGAAATTAAGTTGGTATTAGTAAGTAAGCAGTAGTAGCAGAAAGTAAGAAGCCAATAAGGTTAGATCCCATGTGATGTAAGGTGGCGAGCCAATTGCCATTTATCGGATAAGGAAATCGCAATGGGTCAGCGTGATGTGTTATGTTATGGCCCATTTTCCCTATATTCTTCCATCCATGGGGAAGGCCTGTGGTTTTATAATTGGGGATATTATAAGGATTGTAATGATGATAATGATTAAATAAGTATACTCATATTCACTTTGCTTTCATAACTAAGATATAGTTTAGTTTCAGTCTAATCTACTTAAACAAACTATTCTAAATACATTATGCCTGGTTAGTAGTCATTTTTTAAGTTTAATTGTCTGCCTGAATAATCGAATTTAACCTCGGATTAAACACAGTACAATGGGAAACGAAGCGGGGCGAGCAGACGAGCACTAATGTAGTTTCGAACAACGCCGGATAGTAATATAATTAAATTAATGGGGTTGACGGCACCGTCTCGTCTGTAAGGGGAACCGTAGGCGCAGACGCTAAAATATATGTTGTAGTTCGAACTCATACATACATGCATCATACATAGATCTTGCCTATTTATCCCCGAAGGGGTTGGTAGAGGTGTTTCAATATCCGAATTTAGCTAGTTTAAGGTCACATGAGCGCGAACCTATTGCCATTCACCCGGAACTTTAATCGAAGTAATTCGCTAAACGGTACATCAGGAAAGCTGCTTCTCATTCCTTATACATACTTATATAAATCACGCTGATTATTATATCCCCGAAGGTGTTGGCAGAAGTGAATTAACTCTCATTACAATACTCGCACTTCGCAATTAATTTCAGGTCCCATGAAGGGACGAACCTATTGCTATCTAACGGACACGTAAATCGCAGTATATTGCTAGGTGGTATGCCCATTACTCATCGCCGTCTTTACCCGTAGCAGGCTTGTAGGACACCCGCTGGAAAAATATGGATGGTGACAATAAGAATTATATTCTGCCGTCGTATTTCGAATTTCGTTGTTTTTGAATTATCAGCTGCGTTCCATTTGAAAGCGCTAATGAGGTCAGTCAGTTTGTTGATTGCACACGCATAAAAGAACGCTATTGAAATGTCAATGTTATGAAAATTATTAAAAAGAAAATTGGGTCAGAACAAGTTAGAAAAATTATAGTCTTGATGAGGGATGCTATAATTTTATTTTCTAAGCACAATAATTGTACATAGGTGAGAGGTTAACTAGCACCCACGTTTCGCTAAATATGTCGAGTCCCATGTAATAGGTGGCGAGCCTATTGCCATTTATCGAGCACAAAAGTCGCAGTACATTTCTAGCCTAGGTGGTATAAGAGGAACGCTGCTGCCCATTCCTAATCATATTCAGATTTATCCTTAGTCGCCTTGTACGACACCCACAGGAAAGATTTGGGGTGGTGACAATTGTATTTTACTCTGCCACCACGCGGCACAATAATTGTCTTTGTAATAATTTTTCTAACATAATTATAATGTTGAAATAAATTCAAAATATTAGGTATGAAAATTATTTAGTAGGACGGGCATATCTGAGACATGACGTGACATCTAGGGAAAGCTGATGATAGATGGGAGATGGGAGAAGGAAGATGCGTAAATTTACGATTGCGAAACGCGAACTTTCGCTAAAGCCGGCCATTGGTGGCAAAAAAAAAGTTTATTCCATGTATTAGGGAATGCCTGTGCCCAAGCAGTGGAACTTTAAAGGGCTGATGATTACGACGATGACATAAGCACAGGTCCTAACCTGATATAACTGCCTTTTCTAGACAATTTTAATGCATCTCAGATTTAGACAACCTCAACCTCAGCCCATCGAATTTAAGCAGCGTTCACGTCAATACGCCCCAAAGGAAATGAAGGAGTCATGCAATTTTAGAGTGTTATCGCGCCATAGAAAGTCGTCCGTCATGGCCCGCTCACCTCACACCTCACAAACTGTCAGTACACTTGAAGTAGATAGTAAACACGCTCCCTCTCAAGGGATGAATGAGATGACGAGACCGATACGCGTATCTTCAAGCCTCACTGACTCTTTGACAGGTGAAAAGGGGAGCCTCACACTTGAAAGGGCGCACACGAAAATGGCGCTTATAACAAATATTATAAAGCACATTGATACCAAACGGGGCTTAAGCAAGCTAGACGATGGGCAAGCGAAAATAGCATTTGCTGCTATAAACTAAGAGCCCCATTCAGACTGTGGTGTTCTAAAGGAATTTCATTAATTCAGTTACGAGCACTTAAAAGGAATAACAAAGTTGTTTCAGAGTTCGAAATAGTTTACACATTGTCTTATTTAATTCTTGCTGAATCAGTAAAGTTTCGTGTAGCTGCTGTAAAGAGAAATTTAAATTTGGAGCATAGCTGTCGTTATTTTGCTAGTAGCTTTTCAGTTATTAAACTAAATCCTACAAATAGAAACAAGTCACATTTATTTGTGTGTGTGTAGTCAAGTGTACTTGAAAGCAAAGATAATTAAACAAGTGTTTCAATAAAAAACGAATTAACCTACACCTATCAGTGAACTTAAAAAATGCCATTATGTTCCAACCCTCTGTCTATTTATTGACAAATGCCAGTGACTCGGCATTTCGGAGTCCAAAAGTAACATTGGTGTCATTGTCGTATGCAGAACAACTTTCGGAATTAACCAATCTTCCCTGCAATTGAAGGCGTATTTTCGATTTTGATTTTTTTAATTCCTGTTACATAATTGTTTGGCCAGTCTGTAGGCTTGACGTCAGTAAAGAAGCTGAACATTAAAGAAGCTGACACTCTTTACTGACGTCAAAAGTAAAGGGTGTCAGCTTCTTTAATGTTCAGCTTCTTTACTGACGTCAAGCCTACAGACTGGCCAAACAATTATGTAACAGGAATTAAAAAAATCAAAATCGAAAATACGCCTTCAATTGCAGGGAAGGGTGGAGCCGAAATGTTTTGATATCTTCCCAACCGTGGAGGGCCGATGAAAGGAACACCCATTTAGTTTGTAATAACATCAAACTGGTTCCTGTGATGTCCAAGTCAATGTTGGAGTTGTTTATTTTCATTTTTCAATGGGGCTGCTTGTCTGTCTCTCGCAAGAAAGTTTACAGGGATTCAAACGGTACGTGTATCACATTCTCTTTATTGTATTTTCTGTCTAGTCTTACTGTGTTGAAATCTATTCTTGATTACGAACTGATTTGCAACATAGATTTACATTATGATTTAGATACATTTTAAGTCTTATGTAGAATTCCTTAAACATAAGACTTACTGCCGTACTCAGAGACGTCAAATAAGGTTAATGAGTACCTACTTAATGTCAAAAAATGACTATTCAAAACTAGTCGCTATTCTTGCCGGGTCTATGGTCTATATTCGCATGAAATTTTTTTGGCATTAAGTACTCATTAAAGTTAAATTAAAGTGAAAATCTCTGAGTGCGGCAGTTAAAAATGTACCAAAATAATTATAGACAGAAAAGCTCTTGGCCTTCTACTCACCTGATGGTGAGTGACGATAAGAACCGAAGATGGAATCAAGTTTCAACTGGGGCTGGCTATCTTATCATAAATTGACGGAACACAGTAAATGCTGTTAACATTATTATTATGGCGACAGATTTTGATAAGGTGGTGGCAGCTAGTCATGCGGACTAGCAAAAAGTCCTACTACCAACTAACTTGTTATTCAAAATAGAATTTCTTTTGACCACTGTGTTATCCATGGTGCGAGTTTCATTATTATTCAGAACATACTTGTATGTTTTCTCGAAACATTTGCTGAAGAAAAATGTGATAAAAATGACACTAGATTCATCGTGCAACAGATGGCGCCATTGAGTCTAGACTATAGACCATGTCCAAATTTATCATAGTCTTTCAAACGCCACAACCTTGTCAAAGCATAACTAACAGCTTCTATTCCAAAGAGCTACGGTTCAATTTGTCCTGACTTAACTACTGAGTTAAGTAAGCATGTGTAAATTCTTGAACATTGTCGCATGCATTTTACATTGCGTTTGTGACCGTTGGTTGGGCACACGATTTATTGGTATGACATCGCAGCGTAAAGATGCCAAACACACCACGGAAGTTTGGTACAAAGAGAAAAATTCAAATAAAACCACTACTGAAATTCATATTTAAAGGATTTCGATATCATAGGTATGTAATATTTGGACTTTTCTCGATTGATGGGTCTTGTCAGTTAAAAATTAACAATTTTAAATTAAAAAGTTGATGTATTTATCTATCTATAATAAATAAGTACATATTACTATGAGACTACCATCCCTATATTACGTGTATTAAGTGAATTTTATTTAATTATCTTCAAGTAAACAAAATTTGAGTATGCCTTTATCAGTGTGGTGGTGGATTTCTAATATAAGAATGTTAGTATGTGAACTTAAAATAGAAGATATTTAAGATGTTCTAGATCCTGAATCTCAGGAATCTACTTCCCACAATCTCGAAGCAAGACATCTCGAGCCACTTTTCTAAAGTGGCAAAGAAAATACAAATCCTCGCAAAGAACTGGATACAAAGGCCTTGCCCGTTAGCTATCTCTACGTGCCTCTTATGTTGTTGTATTAAAATCTATTTTTAAGTTCTTCACATCTTGAATACAGGCGGTAGATTATTTAAAAAGGGACTGGACATACCTGCGAATCTAGAATTGCAGTGACTATCACTTTCTTCTTCCAAATTTTCCAAGTCAACCAGTCGTCTTTATTAGAAACGTAAACGATAAACGATCCTTTGTTTCATCATCATCAACATCGTTCATAAATAAGCCTGGTAATCTGACTGCTGGAACAAAGGTATTTTGTGATTGGTGACTAAGGGCCGGTTTTTTGATGCATAGTTAACTGTTAACCAATTGTTAAAAATTGTTACTAATCTTTGAATATCACTGATATTTAACAATTAGTAACAATATCAGACTGATATTTATCCATTAGTAACATTAGTAACTAAAATTGTTACTTATAGTTACAGATCAGACTGTTATTTAGCAATTATTAACAGTTTTTAACAATTGGTTGACTTAACTATGGATCAAAAAACCGGCCCTATAGTTAGGTGACTGTCATGAGAATAAGCAATAGTCACGTTTGCCATGATTTCATTTGAATGGCTTGATTAGAATTAATAACGATGAACTGTTTTTAGAAGTTGGAAAGAGATGATTTTATTTGCTATGATTCAATCAAAAGTCAAGTCGATCAGCTTTACGAAGAACCCTTTAACAATATTAATGTTAACATGATGAACAATAACAAAATCCCTCCCACTAACCGTACGTAACAATATACTGTCTCAAAACAATTAATATTAAACTAGCAAATGCCGTTTTTAAAAGTGAAATAAAAGTCAGTTTTGATACATAAGGAGATAGCAGATACAGACAGCTCTGTTAGTGCTAAAGTCGCGACTTGCAGGCGCCTCGTGGCTTCCGTACATAAATGATGCGTCTAAGACGTGCCCATAAAATTTTACGCGATCTGTCTGCTGTCCAGAATCTCATTTCATTTTTCTAATTTCATTCACAATCCCCACTGTTACGACTTAAGTCTATGGCTGTAACATCTTACGGAACATGAGCCTGTGGCGTTCTTGTAATGCGACCGCCTTTGATTGTTTGTCTATGTTTGACAAACACAATGTTTTTCACTAAGTGACAGTTGTCAAATTAATTACATGAGAATTTTATTCCGAGCTAGAGAGTATGGTTATTTTCTAAGCCTTATAAATATTATTTCCGATTTATGTTTATTGTCCAGTTTGTATATATTGTAACCGTGTACATATTTAGAAGTACAGTCAGTTACTTTTATGAACCCTGCCTTTTACTACCACGGAACACATCCGCAACCACCAAGATTGCACCCGGCCATACAACTTCCCAAATTGGTGACCCCGACGTGATAGTCAAGAGCTTTGGGTGTAATATCATTGGCAGTTGACCGGCGCGGGATGGGAAGCTGCGTTGGACATGCGGATAGCCACTACGAAGAAATTTTCGTCGTGTGAGACGGTACCACATCCCAAGCTGTGGCGTCGAGCGCCCCCTGGCGCATTCACCGTTTCCTACATTCGCAAGTTCGAGTGACGTCTCCGCGGGAGTTGCAGTTGGACACATGCATGCATTGGACTAACTGCGCATTATACCATTTGTGCACATCGCTCACGCAGTACTATCGGCATCATTATTTGGAGTATTTTTTTAAACATTTTATTATTATTCCAAGTAATGATTTTTAGTTAGTTGTGTAAAGCGTGTTCGGAGTATTGATTTTTACGTTATTTTATGAAAATTATTTTTTTCAACTTGTGTAATGTGACATAGGAAATATTTCATTTGTTTTACGTGTGTATTTTTCGGGTGGTTTGAACAATTTGTTTACATTGTCTTTTGTTTTTACGTGTAATGTTGTCTGCATATTGACAACTTATGCTGTTTTTGTTGACATGTCGACATATAAATTTTTAGACGTTTGTGTTTTGTTTTCGCCACATCACGCGCCCACGGAATAGCAATTTTTCTTTTCTGTCCGTTCTCTCTCTATTTTATACAAATTAATTTTAATTTACTTTCGTTTATAATTTTAGTAGCGTGTTTTCGTTTATAATGGCTGACAACCTACGTTCACGTTTAGCAGCCCTGGAGGCAGAAAATGCAGTTTTGCGTAATCTGCGCGACCAAAAGGAATCCCAACCTCAACGGGAGGGCGAGGTATGTCGCGTGAGTGTCAAACTTCCCCCTTTTTGGTCTGATAGGGTGACGGTGTGGTTCGCACAGGCTGAGGCACCGTTTTTGCTTGCTGGCATCAACACTGATGCCACGATGTACAGCTATGTCCTTAGCCAGATTGACCACAGGATTGCTGGCGAAATCGAAGACATCGTTGTCAACCCTCCGGCTGAAGGTAAGTATCAGAAGCTGAAGGAGACCTTAATCAGCAGACTTTCGTCATCAGAGGAACAGCGAGTGAGGCGCCTTCTTGGTGACGAAGAACTCGGGGATCGGAGACCATCCCAATTTCTCCGTCACTTGCGCTCGCTCGCGGGAACGGCTCTCTCGGACGATAACATCTTGCGGCAATTATGGTTACGTCGTTTACCACAGCACGTACAGGGGATTTTGGCTGCACAAGCTGACTTATCCCTCGATAGAATCGCAGATATAGCTGACAAGATTTTGGAAGCTCAGCCTAGCTCTTCCAACGTGTATGCTGTTGCCACGCCCTCGCTCGATACCGTTATGGCTCGATTAGAAGAATTAACTAAGCAAGTCGCTGCTTTATCGACGGGTTCTTCTGTTCGATCTCGAAACCGTTCTTTTTCCAGGAGCCAGTCGACATCACGCAGTAGCACGCCTGGCAATAAACGTTGTTGGTATCATCGCACATTTGGTGCGAAAGCCAGCAAGTGTATTGCTCCATGCAATTGGGCGTCGGAAAACTTAACAAGCAATCAGCAGTAGCGGCGGCATCTGATTGCAAGTCCATACAACATCACGGCCGCCGTCTTTTTGTCACTGACCGTATCACAAAGCGTCAATTTTTTATTGACACTGGTTCGGATCTTTGTTGTTACCCCCGCAGCTGGTTGTCAGTTCCGCGAAAATCTTCGGACTATGAACTTAACGCCGCTAACGGGAGTAGTATTAAGACATATGGCACTATTCATTTAAACCTCAACTTTGGTCTTCGACGAGCATTTGTGTGGGATTTTGTTGTTGCTGATGTTACGACAGCGATCATTGGCTCAGACTTTTTAGGTTATTACCATCTTTTGCCAGATTGCCGACTCAAGAAGTTGATGGATGGCGTAACGAATTTGTCAGCACCCGCTGTTGCAGCAATGTCGGAACAGCTTAGTGTCAAGGTTGTCGTTACAGGAGATTCCAATTTTGTTAAACTGCTCGCCGAGTTTCCAGAAATCACTCGGCCTCCTGGAATCCCTCGTAATGTTTTGCACAATACTGTGCACTACATTAAGACTACGGACGGCCCGCCTATTTCGTGTCGTCCTCGTCGTCTGGCGCCTCAGAAGTTGATAGCAGCAAAAAAGGAGTTCGACAACATGATCCAAGCTGGCATTGCACGTCCTTCTAAGAGCGCCTGGTCGTCTCCGCTACACATGACCTTGAAAAAGGACAGTAGTTGGCGACCTTGTGGCGGCTACCGATCCCTTAACGCCAGAACTGTCCCTGATCGGTACCCAGTCCGTCACATAAATGATTTCGCTCATAATCTTGCGGGATCTAAGGTTTTTAGCCTTATAGATCTCGTGAAAGCATATCACCAGATCCCGGTATTTGAAGAGGATATACCGAAGACAGCCATCGTTACCCCGTTTGGCCTCTTCGAATTTCCCTTCATGACCTTTGGCCTTCGAAACGCTGGTCAAACTTTTCAGAGGTTTATCGATGAGGTCACACGGGGTCTTGATTTCTGTTTTCCGTACGTGGATGACATTCTTATTTTCTCTGCAGATGAGGCTCTCCACTGCGAACATCTGCGTATCCTCTTCAAACGCCTTCAGGAGTATGGGGTTGTTATTAACTCTTCGAAGTGTACTTTCGGTGTTCGGGAACTTACCTTCCTTGGTTTCCATGTCAGCCCAGAAGGTACAAGCCCTCTTCAGGATCGCGTTCAAGCTATTTTGGATTTTCCAGCTCCGAAAACCGTCCAGGGCGTGCGTCGTTTTCTCGGTATGTTAAACTACTACCGTCGATTCGTACCCCAGGCCGCGCAATTTCAAGCTCCATTGATCGATGCAGTAGTTGCCACAAATGGTAAAGGCAATAAACCATTCTCATGGTCGCCTGAACTACTGGAGCAATTTGAAGTTTGCAAACGGAGTTTGTCCAGGGCTACGCAATTGCAACATCCGGTGAATGACGCACCTCTTGGACTGTTTACAGATGCATCTTCTGTACATGTTGGGTCCTGTCTTCAACAGCGAGTCGATGGTGAGTGGTTTCCTCTTGCTTTCTTTAGTAAGAAACTTACTAAAAAGCAGACAGAGTGGCCGACTTACTATCGAGAGTTGCTGGCGGTGTACGAAAGTGTACAGCATTTCCGCTATATTTTGGAGGTTCAGAGCGTCACTATTTATACGGATCATAAGCCATTGCTGTACGCTTTCGTACAGCGCAGGGAAAAACTGCCCCCTGCCCAATTAAATCAGCTGTCTTTTATCAGTCAATTTACAACTGATATTAGGTATATTAAAGGTGAGGACAATGTCGTGGCTGACGCCTTATCTCGAGTCGAAGCTATTGCTCTTGAACAGGACTATGAAGCCCTCGCGAAGTCGCAAGAGTCAGATAACGAACTATCAGACATGCGTCAGAGCTCCAGTCTCCAGTTGACAAGCGCCGTCGTTCCTGGTACAAACGTTTCCATTTTTTGTGATGTATCCACAGGCAAGCCACGTCCATATTTGACCCCTTCCTTTCGCAAAGCAGTTTTCGATAAGTTTCATAACTTAAGCCATCCTGGCGCACGTGCAACTGCTCGCTTTTTGACAGAGCGTTATGTCTGGCCTTCTGTCAATAAGGATTGTAAGCAGTGGGCACGCGCTTGCGAGGCTTGTCAACAAGCTAAGGTCTCACGTCACAATTCTTCTCCGTTAGGTGATTTCAACCTTCCATCTGGTCGTTTCAGTCACATACACATTGACATTATTGGTCCTCTACCTTTATGCAATGAGTATCGCTATTGTTTGACAGCAATTGACCGAGTAACCAGATGGCCTGAGGTTTGGCCTATGCGCTCCATTACCGCAGAAGAAGTGGCAGACACCTTAACTAGAGAATGGGTTTCGAGATTTGGGGTACCATCAATCATCACGACAGACCAAGGTACTCAGTTTGAGTCTGACCTGTTTCGTCGACTGATGATTCACTTTGCCACTAAACGAATAAGGACCACATCTTATCACCCATGTGCTAATGGCATGATCGAGCGAGTACACCGCCAGCTTAAGGCTGCTCTCATGTGCCATCATGATTCTTGGGTGCGTTCACTTCCTTTCGTTCTTCTTGGCATGCGTTCCGCGTTCAAAGAGGACATGAAATCCACAGCCGCGGAGATGCTCTATGGAGAACCTCTTCGTTTGCCAGGTGAGTTATTTATTTCATCAACCCCATCAGATGTAATTGACAATCCATCGGATTTTGTCGTACAACTACGTCGTAAGATGTCAGTTGTAAGACCTATTCCTGCATCTCGACATTCATCACCATCAACTTTTATTTTTCAAGATCTTTCTTCTGCATCACACGTTTTCTTAAGGGATGATACAGTTAGACGTCCTTTACAGCCACCTTATACGGGTCCTTATAAAGTTGTTAATTGTGCCAGCGATGGCAAAACTATGACTTTGGACATCAAGGGCAAAAGTGTTGTCGTCAGTATCGATCGTGTGAAACCAGCTTTTGTTGAACATACTGTCGCCCATCCAGAGCAGATTGCAAAGCCTGCGTCTTCTGATGATCCAGAGCAGACTGCAAAGCCTGCACCTTCTGTTCGCCCAAGGCCAACTCCAGCCATCGCTACCGCGCCGTACACTACTCGGTCTGGTAGACGCGTCAAATTTAGATGTTTATAATTTCTACTAGGTTTTCCTTCTCCGTGGGGGGGTGGTGTGGCGTTCTTGTAATGCGACCGCCTTTGATTGTTTGTCTATGTTTGACAAACACAATGTTTTTCACTAAGTGACAGTTGTCAAATTAATTACATGAGAATTTTATTCCGAGCTAGAGAGTATGGTTATTTTCTAAGCCTTATAAATATTATTTCCGATTTATGTTTATTGTCCAGTTTGTATATATTGTAACCGTGTACATATTTAGAAGTACAGTCAGTTACTTTTATGAACCCTGCCTTTTACTACCACGGAACACATCCGCAACCACCAAGATTGCACCCGGCCATACAACTTCCCAAAAGCCAATCTGATCACAAGTTACGGTTCAGTATGAATTTAATTCAAATCAAATATTCGTTTATCTTCATTTCAAACGCCACCGTAGTGGTTCGCCCACCTGAATTAAGATCCAGAGGTCCCGGATTCGGTCCCCAGGGGAGTACAAATTTGTACTTGTTTTTTTGGTGTTAGGACTGTTTTCAAGTCCACCTAGCTAGCTACCATCATCTTGTCACAATCTGTCGCCATAATAATAATGTTAACAGCATTATTGTGTTCTGACAATTTGTCATAAGTTAGCCAGCCCCTCTGTGGTTGCGGGGTTCCAGGTTCGAAGCTCGATGCCATCTTCGGCCCTCATCGTCACTTACCACCAGATGAGATGAAGGACAAGAGCTTCCCTGTGTAGCATAAAAAACCTTATATTATTAAGATGACAATACCATAAACGTCGAAAACCTCGTGCAAAAACATGACTTTCTTTACTATTGATTTTGTCACCCACCCATCCAATAACCTGCCTTATCCAAGATTTCTGAGCCTGCAAGTATTCAGAGGCCGAGCAGATTAAATTGTTTACCTGTTTAAACGTGAATAGGCTCTGAATAGGCCGCACGAATTACACAATGAACGATTGTAGAAAATAGATAAGACTTATCACCAAAACGTCACATTTCGATCAACATGAATGTTAATGTGGCCATTAAACTTGATTGGAAATATCACCGCGCTATTCATGGATTCATGAAAAGGAACGGCTTATTTTCGTAATATTATACGTGACAAGATTTCAGGAGGAAAACTGATCTTGGAAGCGCGAGAAAAAGTTTAACGACACCGATTTCATTGGCGACAACCGCTCTTTCAGTGGATTTAGGGCGGGATCTGTATTTAATCGCTTTTTGTTCGGTGTAATGCTTAAAACTTATAAATACATAGATCACGCATATTTATCCCAGAAGGGAATAGGTGAATTATCACGCGCGTTTCTATAATTATGATAGGTCACAATGTAATTAGGGGCGAGCCTATTGCCATTCAACTGGATCTTAGATCTGTTAGATGAATTACCAGGATTGCTTCTGTCCATTTCTGATTAAGTAAACGTCGTATTAGACGTCATTTAACTTTAATGAGTACTTAATGTCAAAAAAATTCATTTAATTAAGTCAAGACCTGGCAAGATTAGCGACTAGTTTTGAATTGTCTTTTTTTGACATTAAGTAGGTACTCATTAACGTTAATAAGATGTCTGCGTGTGGCTGTTAGTCGCCTTGTACGACATCCAAAAGAGCGAAGGGGTGTGACAATTGTATCCTTCTCTGCCGTCACCACACGGCAGTACACTTATTGCAATCCTCTTAAATATTCCACAATGGCTTGATCAAAATTAAATTTCCCGAATCCATCAGTGACCAGGTCAACTATGTGGGTTAACAGCTCAATTTCCACTAATGAAATAATCAGCGCGTGACTTATTCAGTCCACTCCTAATGCCTTTAGTTAATCAACAATTAATTTCGTTAATGTTTCTTAGGAATATATTATTCACTTCCTTATAGTAGATTGAATTTGCATACATCCTAGCTTTGTTCACGAACCATTGTATCTTATATTTCGGTACTATCATAATTTTCCTGTTATACATATAACGTGAAATGGAACTGAAAAATAAATAATCTTCTTAGAACTAGTAAATTTCCTCAGTCGGTCAGACACCCACTGCACGTCATTTAATTTCCTCATGTCAGTTAAAATACCACATTAAAATTACTATCGCTTGGCCTGTAATTGGGTGAACTATGCAATGTTCGCAAGGCCGATCATATTTATTACCTCGAGCTCCTCCGTCGTTAATACCCACCAAACCGGACTGGGCCAGCGTGGTGGGTTACGGCCCATTCTCCCTATATTCTTCTATCTATAGGGAAGGCCTGTTCCCCAGCAGTGGGGACATTAAAAAGGCTGGTGATGATGAAATAGAGTGAAAATACAGACGGAATGCTCGCGCCACACACTAGCTGAGGATTGTCGCAACAATGTCGGACCCCACGCACGGTTAATGCGTCCGAACTGGAATTACTACCGTTTCTCGAACGAGTCAAATGTTATCTAAACTTTTACTTGTTTACTTTATTGAGTGAGAATGTCGCTCAACAAAGCAAGCTCGGCGAGGCTTTCGATCGTCTAGAATGTCGTTTAACGGCCGCCATAAAAATTTGATTACTTTTTATCTCTATGGGTTTGCAACTGGGATTACTTACTTAGTCCTCCATTGTAAGATCCTCCATGACAAGAAAACGAGATGTCGCCCCATAATATAAGCCACACAATGGAAACTCAATAACCACAAACACAAATGCATAATAACCCACATGACCCACAATACAATATCATCTTAATCCAAATTTTTACATGCCATTCACTTGGTAAATGGCATAAGCACCGTTCGACAATTATAAGTTTTTAATCATTTGTTTCCAAAAATATGTGTTATTATTTATAATCACCTTGTTTGATGGTAGGACTTTTCAAGTCCGCCCGTCTAGCTATCACCATCTTATCAAATCAAATAATGAAATATCAAATCTCATCATCATCATCATCTTCTTCTTCTTCCTGCCCTGTTCCTAGTCTATCTGGGGTCGGCGCTGTATGTTTCCTCTTCCATTCATATGTTAGACGTCATCAAGTCATCCATTCCCCTTTGTCATCGATGATGTTATCATCATCATCATATAACAGCATTGTTCCGTCAATTTGTGTTATGATGTGCCAGCCCCTCAATGGTTCAGGTGAAACTCGATTCCATCTTCGGTTAGTCTTTCGGTCCTTATCGCCACTTGCCATCAGGTGACGTGATGGCCAAGAGCATCCCTGACTACCCTTTCCATACTATTTTTAAGGTCTCTGCATACGTAACGGGAAAATACCCCGGACAGGACGGGGACTGCAGACACATCGTTTCATACAAAATGTACCATGAAGTACGTATGTCACGGAGTCACGGACGGAACGTGCACGGGACATATTGTACGAGAAAGGCCCCGACCCTGTCCCGTCCACGTCCCGTCCGGGATATTTTCCCGTTACGTATGCTGAGTCGTTTAATCGCCATTTTATTTAACTAATCTACATCAATGCCAATCTAAACAGCAAAGCTACCACATGAATGTAGCCAATGAGGCACTGAGCATTTGAAACATTCTGCACGCCAGGAGTTAGCCAACAATCTTCGCGAACCCTACTCATCAGACAAACAACGCAGCAGTTAATTCAGAGTTTGACTGACGCAGAGTCTGCAACCCAGCCGCTCTGCGAAGCGGTCTGTGAATACAGCTACCTTTAGACAAGACGCATGAAGGTCTTGTGCCAGAAACTCACTTTCGCAAAATGTCATCGTTGAAAATTTGGTCGATTCCGCATAATGTCACTTTATGGAGGATGTCATTATCGCACAATGTCACTTTCGCAAAACGACAATTTCGCAGAATGTCACTCCAGTCACTTCATTATTATTTTTTTGTATATTTCCTTTAATTTATTACTTTCCCGAATTCTTTATTATAACATTTTGCGAAAGTGATGTCTTGACCCCACAAGTGTCCTGGATATACTTTTACAACCAATTGCCACCACCCCAAATCTTTCCCGTGGGTGTCGTACAAGGCGACTAAAGATAAATCTGAATATGATTAGGAATGGGCAGCAGCGTTCCTCTTATAACACCTAGGCTTGCAATGTCCTGCGACTTTTGTGCCCGATAAATGGCAATAGGCTCGCCACCATAACATGGGACTTGACATATTTGGCGAAACGTGGGTGCTAGTTCACCTCTGCCTACCCCTTCGGGGATATAGGCGTGATTTATGTATGTATGTAAATTAAGCCTATTTCACCAATATTCAACCAAATGTCACCAAACCTATTTCACTCACCATCAAAATTTAATCACAAACCGTACTCGATTCTAGAACTGAAAAGGATTGGATTCTTCCGATGGACACGTCTGACAAGCACTATACAATACCAAATACCATAGCGGTTTCTGTTTCTGACCGGATATAATAATTACTTTATACACGGACAAGCTAGTCGGAATGACCGTACCATGCAAAACTAACATTCCCAAAGACCGCGCTATAAAAAAAAAAAATATTATGACCGAAACTCGAATTTAGCGTGCGAGTGTTTTAATCATTTATTTAGTCAATAAGATTTTATCTACTGCCTTCAATAATGGCCAGAGATTCGCTCCAAGGTCTTGCACGACAATATTGCATTTATTACACCAATCTAAATCTCAATAAACCGAAATCGCGATACAATCATAAAACCTTTTATCGCAACAGTAAATCTGGTGGTGCTTTCTTTTATGGCAAATTGTAAATTCGGGGCTAACAGTAAATAAGATACTTCAACACCTATAATAATAAAAATGGTTGCTTAATGTCATGGTAATTTTCACATACATTAAAATCCATATTTATCCTGAAATGTCAGGTCTCTTGTAATAGAAGGCGAACCTATTACCATCTATCTACCGGCAACGTTATAATTATACGTTTTACCGCACCCACTTCTTATTTTCAAATTTGTAATCCTTACTCACTTATCCCGAAGAATTACGGACCATAGGTGGCGGTATGTCACTTATGGTGTATCACATTACACAAACGTACGTCGTTAAATTACCAGCTTTTTATTTTACACTAGTAATCGCCCGCGGCTTCGCTCGCGTTAATGGCGGTTATTATATAGCCTATAACCTTCCTCGACAAATGGATAGTCCAACACGAAAATAATTTTTCAATTTGAGTCAGTAGTTCATGAGATTAGCGCGTTCAACCAACCAGCCAAATACACTCTTCAGCTTAACTTATAATATTAGTATAAATTCCAATGCAAAATTTCCACTGCCGTGTGGTAACGGCCCAGTAGAATACAATTGTCACTACCCCAGATCTCTCCCGTGAGTGTCGTACAAGGCGACTAAGGATAAATCAGTCATGAGGAATGGGCAGCAGCGTTCCTCTTATACCGTCTAGTAATGTACCTACTGTAACAGACCTAAAAAGCCTATCATAACTGGCGAAACGTGGGTGCTAGTTCACCTCTGCCTACCCCTTCGGGGATATAGGCGTGATTTATGTATGTATGTAAATTCCTATCTCAAAAATACATAAGGTATATTGCGAGGAGGAGTGACGGCTGTTGGTCCGAATGGCTTCGAGAGACGAAGCGTTGGTAGTCCCCAAAGTAGACCAACCATCTTGTAAAGATCGCGGGAAGCCTTGGAAGAGGCCTATGTGGCAGTAGTCTTTCGGCTAAAATGATGATGATGATGAATCCTTAGTCACTTTGCAGGACACCCCACCTACCCGCGGTAGATAGGGGGTGGTGAATATTGTGTCTGCTCGACCTTCACCTAGCATCACCAGCCATAATGTTTTCACTGCTGGGGAACGAGCTTTTTCTATGAATGGAGTAGGAAGAATGGGCCATAGCCCAGCGGTATAACTTTAGATGCAGCGGGATTAAGGGCTTTAGATGTTGCCTTCCGAAGCAAAAACATTTTGAATCACCCTTGAGATGCAAACATTGCTAAGTTAGTTGCTGCACCATTGTGCTATTCGCCTAAAATAGTACATGTAAATCACTATTTTATCGCCGAAAAGTAAACAGATGTTAATTTCATTTCGTAACCTACATTTCGTCAATTATAAATTAGGTCTAATTTAGGTGTAACAACTGTATTCTGCTCTGCCGTCACCGCAGCTAACTTAGCTGCTGCGCGATCGAGCTCCTCCCCTTAAATTATAAAGCAAAGAGCAAAAATCACGTAGCGCATTCAATTCGTTCAGAATCAAAACGACAAAGCTCCGAAACGGCCGCCGTACGGTTTAATCGAACCAATTTGGCTCGTCCGCTGCCATCCAGCTGATGATTGTACATCTATTTAACTGATTGCCGCCTCTCCTGATGAAATCGCTGCTTGATTGCCCGAGAGCGGTTTAGGACCGCAACGCGTGTGGGCGAGACATTACAATAATACGTGCGTCGTTATTGAATTCCGTATCGAATTGGATAGCCGCGTGGTGACGGCAGAGCTGAATACAATGTTATTGTCACCACCATCTCTCCTGCGGGTGTACAAGGGGCTGAAAATAAAGGGCAGCAGAGTTCTTTTTGTACCATCTAGCAATATACTGCGATTTGCGTGCCCGATAAGCCTAAATAGCAATAGGCTCGGCACCTATAACATAGAACCTAAACTAATTGGTAAAACGTGGGTGTTAGTTTACCTCCGCCTTCTTCCCCTTAGGCAATAAATAAGTATGATTTAAGTATGTATTAAATTGTTAGAAGCAGATTTTATGCTTCAGATTGCTGCTTTTGACTTTTTTTTAGAGTAAATAAAATGGATAAGATATGGACATGTTTTGAGACTGGATGTCACTAAAAAGCTAGGAAAGAAATGTTGATGGATGTCGAAGTAGAGGAAGACCACTGAAAATATGGCCGGATTGCGTGAGGTCTGAAGATGATGCGTGTGAATAAGAAAGATGACATGTGACAGATGAGAGTTGCATCATGATGATGAGAAGAGAGTTGAGAAAGAAGACATTCTACGCCGACCCCGAATAGGATAGGATAAGGGCAGGTGGTGATAAGTTCGGCTTTTACCATGCATTAAGCCTCAAGTAGCAAGTGAAAAGATAGCTGTGTCAACATTTTCCAACACTGTAGATAAAAGGGCGCCATCCCCGTGGCCCTCACCGGACCAAACTATGGCCATTATTATGCAAATTACCACAACCCCTATTTGGTGACAGACCAAACGAATACTTCACAATCAATTGACCCTTGTACCCTCGTCACACACTTCAAGATAACACTGAACTCATTAGACGCTGCCGCGCCAGAATAACACATGTAAGCTTTATTGTTATTGAAATAGGGGTTGTTACGGTTGTAGCTTTGTCTACGGCTTTACCAGTATCGGAGTGCCTAACTGCCTCTGTCTTAAAGTTCAATTTTGCATTGAAATTTCTAGATTTGCGGGCAGGCTTATTTGGATGTATCAAGTCTGATATTGACTTTGGACCCTTCGTGGTTTCAAAATGAGGTCGTGTTTTGGTTTTAATGCAATCCCGTGGTTTAATTAGTTTTATATAGCTTTAAAATGAGCATTTTAACTGTAGCGTTCAGTGAGATAATGACTTTGCATGGATCATGCACAAATATCTAAGCCACCATCATTACCAGCCTTCTAGTGTCCCCACTGCTGGGGCACAGGCCTTCCCTATGGATGGTAGAATATCGGGATATAGGGCCATAACCCACCACGTAATTTATCCTCATTTATACTCACCAATTCCCACTGGCCCAGTAGGGATTGGTGGGTATTAATGACTACCTTTCTTATCAACCGCTCTTTCAAAGCATGGAGAAACTCGAGATAATATATTTTTCATCCCACCATCTCGGAAAAAGCGTTTTTGCTCTTCGATATCTGAGTGCAAAAGCCGTTTTTATCCTCTAGAGGATAAAGTAAATTTGAATTTAGAACATCGTGTGCAATGAGTTTGTGAATTCAAAACATCATTATACCTATTTATTTCTACCTCCATGGTGCCGAAATTATCATGCAACCTATTTTAATTTGTTAAAAACTCAGACTCGGAACCTTCTTGGTGTACTTTTTTTGTAATTTGCTTTGCGCGCGCCATTTTCTTTTCACGTCATAAATTTGTTAAAACCTAGGAGTTCCGTGACGGTCAATCAGCTTGGCGTCAATCTTGCTTTAAACATTTTAATCGTCTACAACGCAAGAAAACGCAGAAAATCAACGTGCTTGACTCAAGCTGATTGACCGTCTCGGAACTCCATTAGGGACGGTAATTTTTAATAGGCACTTACAGGTGTGTCTGGATAAATTTTGCGGGTGTGGCTGGGTGGATGGGTGGGTGTTGGAGGTGTGTCTGGGTGAATGGGTGTTTTGTGGATGTGTCTAGGTGAATGGGTGTTTTGTGGGTGTGTCTGGATGGATGGGTGAGTATTGTTGGTGTGACTGGGTGGAAGTTGTGGGTGTCTGAATGGATGTTGTGGGTGTGTCTGGGTGATTCGATATTTTATGGGTGTGTCTGGGTGATTCGATATTTTGTGGGTTTTTCTGGGTGAATGGGTGTTTTGTGGGTGTTTCTGGGTGAATGGGTGTTTTGTGGGTGTTTCTGGGTGAATGGGTTTTTTGGGTGTTTCTCGGTAAATGGGTGTTTTGTGGGTGTTTCTGGGTGATGGGTGTTTTGTGGGTGTTTCTGGGTGAATGGGTGTTTTGTGGGTGTTTCTGGGTGAATGGGTGTTTTTTTGGGTGTGTATTGCGGGTGTGAATGCTGTGGGTGTTTCTGGGTGGGTGTTGAGAGTGTGTTTGGGTTAATGGGAGGGTGTTGTGGAAGTTTCTGGGTGTATTGCGGGTGTGAATGTTGTGGGTGTTGTGGAAGTTTCTGGGAATTTTAGAATCCTTCGCTAGCTCGGTCATCAAAATTAAGCACGCGGTTAAAAAACAACTCACGTACAACAAATAACTATTTCATCCCCCCATCTCGGAAAGAGCGTTTTTGCTCTTCGATATCTGAGTGCAAAAGCCGTTTCTCCTCTAGAGGATAAAGTAAATTTAAATTTAGAACATCGTGTACAAGTGCATTATGTTTGTGAATACAAAACATAATTTTCTTTATTTGTTTTTAATTCTCCCAATTTTTAGGGAAGGCAAAAGGTCTAGCCCATACAGCCATGTCTTTAGTATATTTATTTCATATTAATATGAATGAGTGACTGAAATGAATGTATTCGAAATTAATTTTCCATTAAAATGTTTAAAATTCTTAACATCAAACACAACACAAGACTTATTTTCAATGATTCTGCATAATTTCACACCATCCCGGATGCTTGTGCATCAAAACAACACCACTTTCACTGCACAGTCTGCACAAAATACACTTTGAAAAACATCATTAAACCTATTGGACCTCTATAGTGACGAATTTATTCAGCAACCTTTTTAATTTGTTAAAAATTCAGATTCGGAACCTTCTTGGTGTACTTTTTTATTTATTTGCTTTGCACGTGCGCGTCTGGGTGGATGTTGTGGGTGCGTCTGGGTGGATGTTGTGTGTGTGTGTTTGGTAGGATGGGTGTGGAAGTCAGGGTCAGGGTCAGTCAGGGTCAGGGTGTAATTAGAATTGACTGAAACTTTTAATAATGTGATTGTAATTTTTGTTTGCATTTTGCCATTTCCTCGCTGAGAGGGGATGAAAAGTTACAAGTTTTTGAATCACTCGCTACGCTCGTGATTCAATCACGAGCGTAGCGAGTGATTCAAAAATTAGAATCCTGAGCGATAGCGAGGGAATCAAAAGAGCACAAGGTGAAAAATCATTGCACTCGAGTGCAACACGTAACTTTTCATCCCCCCCAACGAGGAAATTGCAAAATACAAAAAAAAAATACAATCACAGTTTCTGTTTTCACCCAGAAACTTCCACAACACCCGCCCATTAACCTAAACACACTCTCAACACCCACCCAGAAACACCCACAACATTCACACCCGCAATACACACCCATCCACTCAGACACACCCAAAAAACACCCATTCACCCGGAAACACCCACAAAACACCCATTCACCCAGAAACACCCACAAAACACCCATTCACCCAGAAACACCCACAAAACACCCTTTTACCCAGAAACACCCAAAAAACACCCATTCACCCAGAAACACACACAAAATACCCATTCACCCAGAAACACCCACAAAACACCCATTCACCCAGAAACACCCACAAAACAGCCATTCACCCAGAAACACACACAAAACATCAATTTACCCAGAAACATCCACAAAACACACATTCACCCAGAAACACCCACAACATCAGACACCTACAACTTCCACCCAGTCACACCCACAATACTCACCTATCCATTCAGACACACCCACAAAACACCCATTTACCTAGACACACCCACAAAACACCCATTCACCCAGACACACCCACAAAACACCCATTCACCTAGACACACCCACAAAACACCCATTCACCCAGACACACCTCCAACACCCACCCATCCACCCAGCCACACCCGCAAATTTTATCCAGACACACCTGTAAGTACCTAATAAAAATTACCGTCCCTAATGGAGTTCAGAGACGGTCAATCAGCTTGAGTCAAGCACGTTGATTTTCTGTATGTTTTTGTTCCGTTGCTAGCGTAAACATATCAAACAAACCTAAAAAGCTTTTAAATGCTTGACTCAAGCATCAAGCAAGCATTGTAGACGATCAAAATGTTTAAAGCAAGATTGACGCCAACTTGATTGACCGTCACGTAACTCCAAGGTTTTAACAAATTTATGACGTGAAAAGAAAATGGCGCGCGCAAAGCAAATTACAAAAAAAGTACACCAAGAAGGTTCCGAGTCTGAGTTTTTAACAAATTAAAATAGGTTGCATGATAATTTAGGCACCATGGAGGTAGAAATAAATAGGTTTAATGATGTTTTGAATTCACAAACTCATTGCACACGATGTTCTAAATTCAAATTTACTTTACCCTCTAGAGGATAAAAACGGCTTTTGCACTCAGATATCGAAGAGCAAAAACGCTTTTTCCGAGATGGTGGGATGAAAATAGTAGATTTTCCATCAAGTGCACAAAACGAATCATTTTTGTCCGAGACTTTTAGCAGCCCGAGCCGAAGGCGAGGGCTGATAGTAATGTCGAGGATGAAAATGGTTTTGTGGACGAGTTAGAAACTCTGCTTTTCACTTCGATTGCGAGGAAATATAACAGTAATTCATCTTAACATTTCTTAAAATTCAAACTAAAATTAGTACAGTTTTGAATACTAAAGGAAATTGTTCTTCCCATTGATATTAGGCTTGGGCTGCAGACCTATACAGCCAAGTATTAAATTAATTTTGAAATAATAATTTTCTTAAATTAATTTAATACTTACCGTACCTACTTGAATTAAAATTTTAATATCTTTTATGTCTTGAAAAACACATTAGGCAAATAAATTTAAGTAAATATTAAAAAATAACAAATTCTATGTCTGAATTTCTTATTGAGTTTGGCTGCATAGCTCATTTTCTTTGCCTTAATATAGATACTTTTATGATTAGATACGTTAATGCTCTAGAGCACAAAATTCGATTTTGTGCAGCCTATATCCTGCACAAACAAGCACTTTCAGAGCATGAGAAGTGAAATAACTATTTATCACCCATCCAATGACTAGCTTTAGCGAAGGCCGAGCGCGCTAAGCCACTTCGCTATCGAGTTCCTCATCTCTCCATCTATCTAAGCATATTATAAAATTATCAGAATAAATGCTATATGTAAATGACTTTTATCTTAAATTTGGTTCTTAAAACATACAAACTAGCCCCCTTTCCGCTGCTTTTTGTAAACATATTCAGATTGTATTCGGGTATAAGATACTATATGTTGATCAGCTTTATGATTCATATTCTCATTTCATAAAACACAATATCACACAGCCACGCCTAGTCAAGCATTGGAAGAAACTACAGCAAATTGTCTCCGAGATTCCTTAGCACGGGCGTCATTCATCAACGCCGTCGTCTTATCAGTGACAAGTACAACTCATTGTTACGACCAGCGTGACAGATGTTCACGGCGTGACAATTCATTTCCTTGTGCATGGACACTTGTAAAGTTTCCAGGGCGCATTGAATTCGGGAGCCGCTGAAATTAATTCCAGATAAAACACAATGAACACAATCCAATCAAGATACTGTCGGACGTGGAACATTGTCCTGGGAGCGAGTTTTGTTCAGCTCTTCGCGAACATCGTCCTGGTACTTTTTATCTTAGAAATATTTTTTCTTTTATTAGTTATTTATATTTCTATTAATTACTATATTATCCTTTGCTACTACTTTAATGTCTTTTCAAAGTTCAGCTCCACGTCCTGGAACCTAAAGTCCTGGTACTTTTTACTGTCTAATATTTCTGTTACTAGATTCTTCTTTGCTACTAATACTTTAGTGTTTGAAGTCAATTAAATTTTTTACACCATTATTTATAGTACAAAACTATGCATTACTGGTTCACCATCTAGTGCCATCCGATACGAATCTGTGATTTTCACAGTCCGTTGTAGTCGTAGAACTATTTTTATGGTGACTTACTCACTATATCCGATCTCTGTCCGAGTTTTCTAAACCAATATTTTTTTCTCGGATTCGGATCGGACGTAATGCATAAGCGCTCTAAGCGCTGTAAGTACGCATTTCCGCACTTAATTTTCTAATCATAATAATACACTTTTGGCGAAGTCTACAGCGAATCTTGCACGCACACAACACAGTAAGCACCACCGAATAAATAAATCCCTCAACCCGCACCGTCTCCGCGCACTCGTAAATCGTCGTTATATTTGACGAAAAGTTTTTTTTTATTCTAAACTCGGGCCCTCGTCAAAGCCGACGTCGGCCTGTAAATAAAAAAAGTTTCGGCCGAACGAAAGTGGGTAAAGTGAGGAAATGCGAATTGATTTCCCGCTTCCCGCTGATGGGACGAGATCGCTTTGTGCTGTCACCGAGGAGAGTGATAACTCGTGTTCTGGACCAATTTGAATATTCAAGTTTGCAATGGCGTCGCCGCTGGTTTTAATGTAGCTTCAGACTTCACTGGGAAATTATCTGATCAACTGCTTCTTGGATTAAGTGGGCCGGAATCGGATTTGCTGGGTGCCGGGCCTTTCTCCGGTTGCGCATTAAGTATTATTTCAGAACCAGTATCTTTGTTTGCATGTCACATTATCACAGTACAAAGTACATGGGTCTTAGCAATATGCTGAGGTGTAACGCCTGCATACATGTAACGCCCTGCAAGAGCACAGCAATAGGAAATAATTAAATTTCAGATTTATTGTTCGTCTTCTCATGGTCTATTTCATAATTTCGTTACTTATTTGCCGAAATGCGTTTTTTACTGTCAAACCCTTGGGAGATAAAAAAGTGACTTGCAATCTATAGGGCACGTTGATCGCAGTATATTGCTAGGTGGTATAAGAGTAACGCTGCTGCCCATAACTCAACGCTTCATGTTTGGGGAGGTGACAAAACTACACGGCTTTTATCTGTGATTTATACATTTAATTCTTGACAAAGTCGTAATTAATGAATCCAATGAAGCATCCTTGGATTTTGAAATTAACCATCTTTCTTTGTTTGAATTTTCAACAACTTCATTTGCTATGCGGCAGTCTGTATGGACAGTCTGTATGGCTGTCCATGAAAAGGAGAACTAAATCAATCATTTTTCACAGGCGATGAAACGGATCAGGTAGGTATCAACATTGTGAGAAATACAATTCCTGATACCTACCTGATCCGTTTCATTGCCTGTGGAAAATGATTGATTTAGTTAGATTGATTTACAATTTTATGAGCACAGACTGCCAGTCTAATTTAATGCCTGTCTGATCAAGTAAAATTATTTATGGCCGAACAATTTTGAGAGTCCGATAGACTACGTCCCGTTTTAATTCTCCAATTGCGTGGCCACAATGAGCACTAGAAATAGAAAAAGTTCAGCGCGTGTAATGTCCTCTAAATAGATTCCATACATACATACATACATACAATCACGCCTATATCCCCGAATGGGTAGGCTGAGGTGAACTAGCACCCACGATTCGCCAATTATGTTACGTCCCATGTAATAGGTGGCGAGCCTATTGCAATTTATCGGGCACAAAAGTCGCAGTACATTGCTAGGTGGTATAAGAGGAATGCTGCTGCCCATTCCTCATCGCTGTTTTATCCTTAGTCGCCTTGTACGACACCCACGGGAGAGATTTGGGGTGGTGACAATTGTATTCTACTCTGCCGTCACCACACGGCCTTAGATTCCAAGCTATTGCAAATTCGCAGTACGGTCACAGCTGCAAGACTATGAATTCAGCTTAAATGTTGGCTCCTTAACATCATATTACAGAGATTTAAGTATTTTTGAAATATATAAGCGTTTTGCCGTGTGTTATTGCCGTGTGGTGACGGCAGAGTAGAATACAATTGTCACCACCCCAAATCTCTCCCGTGGGTGTCGTACAAGGCGACTAAGGATAAATCAGTGATGAGGAATGGGCAGCAGCGTTCCTCTCGTACCACCTAGCAATGTACTGCGACACTTTTGTGCCCGATATATGGCAATAGGCTCGCCACCTATTACATGGGACCTAACATAACTGGCGAAACGTGGGTGCTAGTTCACCTCTGCCTACCCCTTCGGGGATGGAGGTGATTTATGTATGTATGTATGTATTTTAAGCGTACCTACCCATTATTACAATTGTCACCACCCCAAAATCTCTCCCGTGGGTGTCGTACAAGGCGACTAAGGACAAGTTAATTATGAAGAATAGGCAGCAGCGTTCCTCTTATACCACCTAGCAATAAACTGCGACTTTTGTGCCCGATAAATGGCAATAGGCTCGCCACCTATTACATGGGACATAACATAATTGGCGAAACGTGGGTGATAGTTCACCTCTCCCTACCCCTTCGGGGATATAGGCGTGATTTATGTATGTATGTTAATTAAAATTTTAGAGCACAGCTAATTGAGAAAATTTGAGACTTTTAAACTGAATTTGAACAGACTATTAGAGAAAGCATATTAAAATAGAAGTGTATTCACTTATTGGATTAATGGATTGGATTAATAGTTTATTTAGGTAATTAACCTAAATAAACTATTAATCCAATAATTTTACCAGATTACAACAAGCCCGGAATAAAATGACAGATATTTTTTTAAATCGACGTAAAACTATACGCAGAAAAATATAAAATATAAAATTGCAATAGTTCAGTCGTTACCAAACTATAATGCAAAACAAATCCACCCTACCGCATGTGACCTATTTTATGGGGGGACAAAAATAATGAATTAATTCTGCACCAGCGAATGGCTATCTATTAACCCTTCCTTGGGACACCCGCTGGCTCCAATCTTATCTCTAGGGTAATTATTTCTTAATATTCTTAATAGGGTCCAGTGGAGTTGGGTTCTTTGTCGGAGATTACGTACTTATGTAGCTGCATTCCTACAAGGGCATTTTGGTTCCCCTAAATAGAATGAATAAGGAAAAAAGGATATTAATTTTACTGTAATCGATACATGGGCTAGTAACATTTGGACAAGCTAGGGAATCCCTTGGCCTTCATCTCATCTGATGGTAAGTGACGATAAGGGCCGAAGATGGAATCGAGCTTCTCCTGGAATCCTCAACCACATAGGGGTTAGTTATCTTATTACAAGCTGTTGGGACACAATAATGCTGTTAAGGTTAAAAATATGGGGACAGATTTTGTTAAGATGGTGTCAGCTAGCCAGAGACAAATCAGCAAAAGACAGAAACAATAAAAGCGTACCAAAATCCTTTAACATTTTTGATGCATGTCAGCTGAGAGCGCACTGTGGGGCATAGGCAAGTTGGTAGGTACTAAATTTCATAATTATTATGTACATAAGTCAATTGTACATTTTAAGTTTTATGAGTTAAAAGTGTGTAAATGATGATGCAACTAAATTGTCCATCTATCTATCCATGCCTTTGGGTCTCCCCGATTCGTAGCCTACCGTAGGTAAACTCTCTCAGGGAGTGCTCTATTGCAAGACTCGTCCAAAAAACCATGTAATAGCCTCTGGGCCAACACCTTTGGTCCTTCAGAAAAACATGCTTTTTGATGGCTGTAGAAAGTCAATAGACAAACGAATAATATAACAGTACTCTGAGAAACCTACCCAAACTAACGTCAAAGTTAAAAGACAGCATAACGAGCTTATCAAATATTAATCCAGCCATTAACTGCCGCGTCTTGTTCCCCGGAAGTTAATGAAAATACGCGCTATTAAAAGCTTGTTTTACAAATTACTTAAATTACCTCCCCTCTCCCTCTGGCCGCCTTGCCCGCCTTAGGCTACTATAACTCGTTGCGGAGTTGCACATTATCAATAAAAGTCGACCTCGGGTTCTGGTCCTGAACATTCTTGTAAATTGTTGCCGATCCCTGCTTAAACTCTGGAATCACTTTTAATTTTGGTTTCGCTTTACTGTAATAGTGATGTCCGTTAGCGAATTTTATCGCGTTGTGGCAATTAAAGATTTTTAACATACATAAATCACGCATATATCCCCGAAGGGGTAGGCATAGGAGAATTAACACCCTCGTTTCGAAAAATAGGTTAGGTCCCATGTAATCCCATGGTGGCGAGCCTATTGCCATTTATCAGGCACAAAAAATCGCAGTACATTGCTAGGTGGTATAAGAGGAACGCTGCTGCCCATTCCTCATCACTGATTTACCCTTAGTCGCCTTGTACTTGAGAGATTTGGGGAGATGACAATTGTATTCTACTCTGCCGTCACACGGCCTGTTTAAGTAAAATAGTTATTTGTTGTGCGTGATTGAACACGTAACTTTTCATCCCCCCCAACGAGGAAATTGCAAAATACAAAAAAAAAAAATACAATCACAACAGTTTCTGTTTTCACCCAGAAACTTCAACAACACCCTCCCATCAACCCAAACACACTCTCAACACCCACCCAGAAACACCCAGAACATCCACTCAGACACATCCACAGCATACATCTATCCACCCAGACACACCCACAGCATACACCCAGACACAACCACAACACCCACCCATTCACCCAGAAACACCCAAAAAACACCCATTCACCCGGAAACACCCATTCACCCGTTGATTAAATTTCAAACATTCCAAAGCAGATATTTTTACAAATACCGTGCGTTCGGTTAAGCTTGGGTTTGCTTTATAAACTTTTCGATTTTAATTTTAACAGTGTATAAATGTTAGAAAAATTAGAAAAAGAATTTCGAAAAATTATGGTCTTGAGGCGGGACCCAAGACCATAATTTTTCAAAATTCTTCTAAAAATATAAAATCGATCGATTTTTCCTATTCGATTTTTATATCGATATATAAAAATCGAATAGGTATAATGATGTTTTGAATTCACAAATTCATTGCACACGATGTTCTAAATTCAAACGGCTTTTGCACTCAGATATCGAAGAGCAAAAACGCTTTTTCCGAGATGGTGGGATGAAAAAGCCTTTTTATAGCCTATTTTAGGTAAAATAAAGATCGAAAAATTATAGTCTAGTATAGTATTTTCCATAAAAATAATTGGAATAATTAAGTTCGTAACTATTGAATGTTTCCTTGTGCCACTTCCAGCCTCGTCGACATCGGTGTATAGGCTTTTAATTAATATCGGCCCTGGCTGAGCTAATGGTTATTTTATGACAAGAAAAATGGGAGACGTGGTAAAACAATCCTTCATCTTGCGGTTGCATGGTGAACGGCGATCACAATCTATTTTCATTAAAACAAAGGGTGTGTCGCGTGGCCGTATTGTAATTGAAACATTGTTCTACTTTTCATTAAGCATATCCCCTTCGGCACCTGAGGTTGTTTGTCATAGTTTTATTAAAAAAAAGTAACAAATAGTTCCTTAGGAAATAAATGATTGATTTTTTAATTAGGAAAAAGAATTAACAAGTTTTCATTACGTCGGAATTCGTTATTAGCAAATAAAACTGCATAATCGTAAAACATTATCGCATAAGCAACAATTTCATTAATGTAATCGAGAATTGTTAGCAGCAGAGTTGTTTTCTTAGCTAGCAGAAAACGAAAGAATATGTCGTCGCGCATGAAAAAAAATAAAATCTTCGCTCTCACTCAAATTTTTATACAGTCATAGTCGATTTCGATTCAGTCAATAAAATATGAGCGTGAGAGTACAGGTAACTAGTTTCACGCAGACTTAGTTAACTTTCTCCCTTGCGTCCCTGGGGGGATGCCACCAATATGGCCCTCCACAGATGGACACTACACCGGCACAGACACTACTGAATTTTGATTTATTTGTAACTGCAACCACGTATCATTTCAACAGTGTGGAAATGTGAAAAATAAAAAGTAAAGTAACCGTGATCTAGTGGTTCACCCACCGGAATTAAAATCCCGAGGTCTCGGGTTCGATCCCCAAGGGAGTATAAGTTTGTTGGTGGTAGGACTTTTTTCAAGTCAACCTGGCTAGCTACCTATCTCCTAGCTATCTTATCAAAATCTGTCACCGTAACAATAATGTAAACAGTATCATTGTGTTCCGACAATTTGTGTTAAGATAGCCAGCCCGTCTGTGGTTGAGGGTTCCAGGTGAAGCTCGATGCCATTTTGGGCCCTTATCGTTACTTACCATCAGGTGAGATGAAGGCAAGAGCTTCCCTGTCTAGCATAAAAAGTCAATAATACCAATTCCTCATTACATTTATTCATACAACCGCTAGACTAGGGGTGATCACAACAATAATTGTAATTTGCTATGCGATCAGCATGCAAGTGCAATAAGTGTACTGTACGCAATTTCGACTTATACATATATTTTGACTCTATTTGTACATTCACATGAGGAGGCCTATGTCAGCAGTAGATTACTGGGGGCTAATGATAGGGACTACGAAGGTAGTAGGGAACTTGTATTTCTAATTAAAAGAAAACATACCTAGTCTCATCTTTTTCTATGTTGGACTATTATTATGAGGTATTTAATTTGTTCTTCATTGTAAAATAATTTGCTTAGTGCTCCTTCAAGTAGTTTAAAATTCTATATTATTAATATTATTATTTCAGCGTCCTCAAATTAAGTTATTCCAACTCAACCCTTCATGTCTAGTTACTCCTTCTGTTCGCATTAAACAATTAATTTGACTAATTGAAGTAACATATTAATATTGATCCAAGTCCCAAGTTTAAGCAGTCACCTGCGTGGGGCACATCGAAATGTTTCGCGGTCGATCGGAGTGTCGATGCGACACGCAAGGTCGTCGACCCCTTCAATATTTAATTGTACACGCATCCGAATCGTGTCAGCTTAATGGTACATAGATGTGTACTGTCAACAACATATTTAAGCGGTGACAATCGTACAAATGAATTTCAAGCTTAGTGAAACGGATTACGGCTGAGAATCTTCATTAACTGATTAACTTATTCTTATAAGACCTTTTGAGTATTGAGACGATAACTCTTAGCATTCTTTCTCTTAGCTTTTCATTCACCGTGCGAGTGCCGGGTCCATAGTGCGGCGGAGAAGAAGTCATTGGGAGCGCTTGGGACTTGTGACCCAAGTGTAGGGTTAAGGGATACCGTCACAACATGCCAACACTAAACTTCGCCCCGATTTCTCTCTCTACCACAATTGTTAGGATTCTGTGAGAGCCGCCCCACGTTCCAGAGGAGAACTTACAAAAGCTCTAGCCTAACTTAGAAAGAAAGTTTAGTTTTAAATAAGCCAAGTTCTTAGGTCATAATTCTATCAAAAAGAACACAATTGCATAAAGCATTATTTGTTTAATGAAGGTCTCAATTTTATGACCTCTCGAATATAACGCGCCACGACACACTCGTTTCGTTAAATCAACTGTCGCTGTAGTTTTGGTCACTGTTTTTATGGTCCACGGTCTATTACTTATGGTCTATTGGTCCGTCATACTATAATTTGTTTAAATACCTATCTATTTTAAATATTCTCTGTGATGAAACTCGAAAAGTAAACACAGGCGACTCGATAAAGCGTTTACGCTTTGTATATTGTTATTGATAATCCGGAATAACCTCCCGTATAGGATGCGGGGACAAACACCCCTGTGGGAAATATCAGCGATCTCCGCCGCCACCCGCGGGACTCCTACGTCGCGATTGATAAGACGGGGATGTTTTGAAGAATTTTTCACAAACGCTTTCGGTTGTTGTTTCGTGTTTCCTGAGCGACACTTTTGGGCGAGTGTTCTGTCGGTGGAGACGTAAGATAATGTATCAAATCAAACATTTATTTGCTTGGCAAGTGTACATGAAATAAAGTTGTTACATGTTTGGTTACTAGTACATAAGACTACCGTTTAGGTATCGAAAGTTGTTCTCAGAGAAACTTCACATTTATGTTTAAAAATATAAGTAGAGTTAACAATACCTACATGCATACATGCATCACTTCTTTATCCCCGAAGGGTGAAGGATAAATAGGAGCGATTTCGATATGTGTATTTAAAACACCAGCACCTTAAGCTGCTTACTTAGAGTGACATAACGATATCAGTGTAAGTGGCGCATTTACTATGAAAGAAATGTTTAATGATATGGCTGATACTACCTCCAGAATTTCGTATATCGGCAATCGTCGTATTCATCTAGCAGAGTCTCGGATTCTCTTGGGGCGCGTCAGGCGAACCTTACTCCTTAAGAGGCTGATTGATACCCGATCTGTCGCACGGATATACAGCCTTTAACATAATATGGATGTCGTTATTTTGTGAAGGACTTGTATTTTCTGTTGCCCTTAAATACTTTACGACAACGGAATTGTATTATTTTATTATTTCAAAAGAAACTCAATCATTTCTTTTTCAAGGATTTCCTAAATATTTTTTTTACGGCTAAGACTCGCGTATGCCAAACACCTAAATATACGCGAATCTTAACCGTACAAGTAGTTTTATTTCAAATCTTGCAGTGCTCTATTGCAAAACCCGTTGTATCTATACTAATATTGTAATCCTGAAAAGTTTGTTTGTTTGTTTGTATGGTTAAACGCACTAATCTCAGGAACTACTGAATCAAATGAAAAATTCTTTTTGTTACATTTTTGCTACATTCTACTACATTCTACATTACATTCTACTACTTTTTGCTACATTTTAAATTGACACCCGAGTTGTAGTTCCCTTTCGCACAACTATCACATTTATGTAATATCTTGAATCGCAACCATCTTGTTATACATGGGATTATTCCAAATTTCTTAGAATATTTTTCGTGGTGTGGTTCCGGTGATGTCACTAGAGATCCGCAGTTCGTTGGCGTTCAAAGATTTTTCTTTGCTGTCAACATAATTATTTATTTATTTATTTATTGATTAAACATAAACATAATTATTTATTTATTCTTTATTTTTAACGATTGTTTGATCAAAAAATATGATATTGTCAAGTGGGTCTTAATAATTCACTTCTGCCTACAGGCGTGATTTTGACGAGTTTAATGTATGTAGTATTTATTGTCAAGCAGTAAGTTTTGAGCGTTTTTTATCTTTGCAAAATCGTTATGGTGTAAATTAGGACGGCTCAATTGGCCAATATATTCGCCAGAAGATATTCGAGCATGTGAATGTGCATGTTTGATAGGAATTACTCCTGGGAGTAGCGAATAGGCAATGTCGAAGTAAGATTCAATGCGAATGTCGAAATCTGTTTCATTATTCACATACACACAGCTCAGTTTTGCTGTAATCGGTAAATAGTGTGTGTAACTACTTTAGGTTCGAGGAACATGTTAGTTTTCAAACTAAATTTTAATATTAATTACAAGACAAGATTGTTCAAAAATACAAAATATTTCTAGTCTCTTCCGGTATTCTTCTCCCTGCCTTGCTCCCAGTCTATCTAGGAACAACACAGTATGTTTCCTCCTCCATTCATATCGGTCAGATGTCATCAGGCCATCCACTCTCTTTTGATTCATATCATCCATCACACCGGAAAGGTGCTAGTGATGAATGAATGTATAGAAAAGAGATGGAACGGATCATGTGGAGAGACCGACTAACGGAAAGAGTTATTAGGATTATAACATCCCAAATCATACTGCTCAAGGTTTTGGCTTAGGTTTTAGAGCCGGCCGCCTGCCTGACACCAACCCTCTTTGGGTATGCTGTTGTTGGTGGTTTGCCCTCCACCATTAGGGTGCCCCAAGGTGCTTATTGGTCTGCACCGGGCAATCTCCCTTAGTCGACTTTTACGACACCCATGAGATGAGTTAGGGCTGGCCTATTCTACGTTATTTGTTCGCTCCCAGGCCAGCATAGAAGACTTTTTAGTCCTTTGTACTATTTAGAATTTTAGTCTCTTCCGATATAGCTTAAAATGCCCAACTAACTTCTGTGCAAACAATTTGTTACGCCACCTTGGTATTAATTTTGTATCTCCTAGAATTGCTCTTTAAGAGTAATAATTTTCCGTCAACTTTCTTTTTATTTTAAATTGGAAACTGAGTTTCGCATAAAGCTCGCTGCATTCCGTTTTCCGAAACGAATGTTTGACAAACGCGAGTCTTTCTCTACGCTATGCTGCCAAAACGAGGAAAAACTCACAGCCGTCACAATAGGTCCTTAATGAAACCGCGATATCAAATCCCAGTGCCGCTCTGCTTTACGGTTGATGGCGATTCCCTGGAGGCAGCTTTGTTTAAAGCTCTTGCCTTTGAAGATTTTTTTTTCGAAAGTTTACGTAAAACAATATTTTTTTACAGTTTGTTTGTACCTACATACATAGATACATAATTCACGCCTATATCCCCGAAGTGGTAGGCAGAGGTGAACTAGCACCCACGTTTCGCCAATTATGTTAGGTCCCATGTAATAGGTGGCGTACATTTATCGGGCACAAAAGTCGCAGTACATTGCTAGGTGGTATAAGAGGAACGCTTCTGCTCATCCTCATCACTGATTTATCCTTAGTCGCCTTGTACGACACCCACGGGAGAGACTTGGGGTGGAGACAATTGTATTCTACTCTGCCGTCACCACACGGCAATTGTATGTACATACCAAAAAAAAATAAAAACAATTTTCAAGATAAGTTTATTAAAGTATAGTAATTAATACCTTCTTAATTATTCATCAAAGAAAGTCTATTAAAAATTGGCTAGGTCAAGCGTACCCAAAATCGACGAGTATGGATGAAGACATTAATGAGATTTAAATGAAGCGAAGGAAGTAAGTAAGGATCATAGCAAGTGGAAAGGAGTGATGTGGACCTACCCTTGTGGGAGAAAGGCGTGACGTAAATATGCATTGTTATCCGAGTGTCAGTGTGAATGTGTGCGAGTATAAGAAAATGTTATTTATAATTGCTGTAAAAAAAAGAAGCCTATTTTTATTATAGAGTTAGGAAGGAATATTGGGAACCTATTATTTTTTGTGATATATTTACTACAATGTTTAAAATAACAAAAACTAATTAGCATTAAACTTAATTATCATGAAAAAGTAAGGATACGAAATGTTTTGTTAAATGTGTAAATAGTATAGGTTTGGTTTTATTTTGTTTGTTATAGAATTTTTCAGTAGGTACCTACCTATTATTTTGCAATTTTAAGTTAGGTCATTTTTTAATTCAATATTTGGTCCGTTAACTATTTGTGCAGCGCCATCTACATACTTTTCCCAGAACTACGTCGAGCACCATTCTGTCGTCTGTGTAAATTCGCGCAGGGGTTGAAATTTTCCGGCGAGGGTGGTAGCTAGTACAAGATTCCATTGCCAGAGGGCAGTAATATCATATTAGGTACGTAAAACGGGGTGAATAGACACAATTTGTATCTTTACTCGTTTTTTATTTAGTTGTTATGGACACAACCATACTGTTTGATGAATTTACATCATGTTTTGAAGTAGGTTCTGTAAATCCACATAGGTAATGAAACCAGGTTCTTTCTATAACGAATTAATAATTCGTAAAAATATCGGTGATAAAAAAAACGCCATATGGGGTGAATAAAAAAAATGCTAGGGCTGTCACTGATACCTATGTATATATTTATAAACTATGTAGGTAGGTATGGTCAATTACAAATACAGTAAGATTCGAATTATAATGAATTTGTATAGCTGTATATTAATGCTCGTGAGTGGAGCAATTAGATACGAATTAAACAATAAATAATTTGAATAAAAAAAAATTTTGTGGAACATAAACTGCAATATTTATTAGAGTATTTGTAAAATTTAGTAACAAATCAAGAAAAACAAGATAATAACGAGCAACTTAAACCCGCGGCCTTATTCTATGTAAAAAGTCTTCTTGACCTTATTTTTGTTCTTTAGTATATTTTTATATAGGTCTACTAGAATCTCATAGCATTATTTGTTTTTTTTTAATCAGGATTTTGATATGGCAACGTCAACTTGCGTCTGTCAAATCAAATGACAAGGTTTGTCAAGTGCTCGAAGATATTTGTGTATTTTCTCAAAATATAATTTGTTATTGTGAAAATATCGAAAACGCCACTTCGATTTCAAGCGAGAAATATTGTTGTCAATGTGTATCGTAAAATACGTGAAGAAGAAGGTGTAAATCTATCGCAATCGGCAATTTTAAAGCGCGTTGTAGATTTGACCGGTTAGTTGATACATACCCGACTGATACTTTTATCTATAGATATATTTTACTCTTTGTCACTTATAGGGGTTTCCAACATAGTATTGTATTCTCTTTGGTTTCCAATACGACTATACGGCGAATCATAGGCGAAAGCTCGATATGCTTATATTTATCATGGTATATTTTCCACATCTTGTAAAATAGACTCTCCTATTTTTGGAAAGAAAAAATCAACTTGATTTAGAGTTAGTTAAAAATAAAATAAAAGAATTTTACATTGTTGATGTAGAAGATTGGCGTAAATGTTGTGAACTTGTAAAAGAAAATTGATAATTATTTTATATAGCAAGATTGATTAATAGAGATGCTAGATGAACGCTATAAAACAATTACCACTTTATTTTCCTCTACAGATGCTGACGAGGAAGATATGCATGTGGAGTTTTTAGAAGTTAATTAATTATGATTGAAGAGGATAGTTAATTATTAATTTAAGAATAAAATAGTCCACATTTGCATGCCGTAGCAACCTGTTATTAAGACAGCACTTAGCTTAAGTTTTTAATTTATATAATGGTAATATTACATGTATTAGTGTTAGTTTTGTTGGTTGTCCTAATAAATAAAATAAATAAATAAATAGAGCACGTTTTTAGAATCGTTCTTCAGTTCTAAATGAATATTTAATCTATTTGTATAATAAAATTTCAAACAGCACTTTAATAGTATTATTGCCCTTCTCAATCTTGTTCTAATTTATAAATGTTAACAATCATAATAATTATTATTAATTTTTAATTATTATCTTATTTGATTTTAATTTCAACAATAAATAAATGTTAGAAAAATTAGTACAAAGATTTTGGCTTATTGAGTAAAGTGGTAAAGGTTATTCTTATTTGATTATGTTAGAATTTCATCAATTTAATTAGTATCTTGTTTGGCCGAGCGGCATAGGCACCTGCTCGGATTGCAGTGGACGCGGGTTCGATTCCCGCATCAAGACCATAATTTTTCGAAATTTTTCTTACCACCAAAATCTACTACTGTTACGTCTGAAAAATAAATAAAAATTAAAAAGTATTAAGACCATTTATTCCAATTTCCCTAGTATTCCCCTCTACAATTTTTTATTTTCCGATTTGCCATGAGATTCTGGTAGACCTATACCTTTTCCGTCGAGGATCGAGTTTATATATTCAGGGCATGTTATTTTTTCATGTAGAACAAAAAACGGTACCTACCTACCTACAAAGTCTCGAAGTGTGAAACTCACAAGTGTATTTGCGCTTAAAAACGACTCATGAGGCAATACAAACTAGGTAGGAACCTACCTATAGGTAGGTAGGTATGTACCAACAATGTGTGGCAAAACTTTGATTGTCACGTCTGGCGCCGGCTGTTTTTGTGAATTGTGCATTTTCCTACTGCAGCGCCATCTTTACACAGAACATCTATCTACAGTCAAAGCACGGCTATGCAGGAATTTCGAGGCGCACACTCACGCCATCTAGTGAAATTTTCACGAACTATTTCACAACGAGGGTGAAGACAGGAACGAAAATTCATGCTTTACTTGGTAAATGGCTTGATAAGACTGCCACAACGCTGCATAGATGTCGCTAGCAGAAGCGTTGAATAGGGAGATTTCAGTCAACATTCGGTGGACACATTTTTTTCATTTTGGTACATTTACCTGGGTAGGTAGGTAGATGGTAGGAAGGTTGTACCTATCTTCACATAACTTGAGTTGCTCCTGAACTGAATAATTTTTTTTGGAAACTAATATATTTTAATTGCTTTTAAAAAGGTCTTTAACATTGAAGCGTAATACTTACAAGACCGTATAAAACGACTTATGATCTCCATTACAAATCTCACTCCTCTCATATTCAGCCGGCCTGTGCATCGCATTTCGTAGTAATTTTGCAGTCATGTTTATCGTGTTTATTGAGATAGGATAATAAATTCATGCTTTAAAATTAGAAAATCTTTATTCCTCATAAAGTAACAATTATTCTAGTATAAATTTTGCTTAAGAATATTATTGTAGAAAGGTATCTCCTTTCTACAATAATATTTTTAACAGTTAACTTAGACCTATTTACGAAGTTTTTTTTGTTTAGAATATATTTTTTTTCTTTATTAAATCAATGATTTTTCAAAATTCCGAGGCCGCTAATAACTATTCGACTATATTACAGGTAAAATTCTATTTTATTTATTTCATTTGCGTAGATTAGGCATAGACGCATTTTATAAAATTATTTCTCTACAGTTTTGGGCTTAATTAAAAAGTTAAGCAAAATTTACAAAAACCGAGGCCGCTACGAAACATGCCAATACTATTCACTAAGTCAAAATTATCAATGTATTTCTGAGATCAAGAACGCCAAAATTGGGTATTTTCGCAAAAATCACAGTTTTTTTTGACGATTATTTTGTTTTGAATATTACAGAGAAGGAGTGGATTGATTGACATAATTTATATTATGAGTAATTAATAAATAAACGCAAGTACCGACAGTATGACGATAAATGTTTTCATGACATGTATTGAATGATTTAATTTTTACTGAACTAATTTTCACTTTTATTCCTTCCTTAAACATTCTTAATAATAATTATAACAACATTAAGACCGAAGAAGGTACGGTCAACGACTAATAGACTACTCAAAACTGTAAATTTTCTTAAATCTATTGTCATTCATAACTTGTTGGTAGTAAAGCGCAAAGTCGATTGAGAAAATTTGACATTTTGTCCTATCATGATGTGCTGTAGACTGTACCTCAGCCCGGGTAAAACCTCCGAATCACCATCACGGAACTGCTGACTTTTGTTGAGCGTTATTGATGGTATAGGCAGAACAACATGGCGAGCCATTAAAATCCCATCATCGTGACGTTAATACGTCCCCCGTACAACGTTTCAAAATACGAGATTTATCCTCGGAGAGAAGTCGACGGGAAAATTACCCCGAGCCTACTCGAGGAACTCGAACGCATCTCGGTCGATTGAATGTCTGATACTAATCTGTATGCGTATAAGTGGGCGAAAAACAAACTATTAAATACTAACTTGGTTTCATAGTTAAACTAACACAAGGTTGGTTTTCAAAAATGTGTTTACAATGTGATATTCGACTTTTTTTTAACTGTCATTAAATTATTTTTTCATCTATTATCATGTACTGTTATTGTCAATATCAACATTTTAAAATCCTTATGTAAATTATAATTGTTTTAACCTTTTTTTATGTTATATGATATTCATGCTAAGGAATGTTTTTCAAAGCCGCATTAGATGGCGGACTAAGAAGAATAAGGGTTCCAGGTGAAGTTCGATTCCATCTTCGGCCCTTTTCGTCACTTACCATCAGATGAGATGAAGGCCAAGAGCTTCCCTATCCAGCGTGAAAAAAAAAGTATTTCCGGTACACACAATAGTCTCCAAAATGTCCGACCACTGTTATCCTAAACCTAGTAACAGAAAAACCCAGCGAAAAATCCAGGTCCACGAAAATACAAAACCACTCCAACATTTGTGTTACGACCTTTCCCGGAGTGCATTGTCAATGGTTCGTGTGAATGTGAGGCATTTTCACCCTTTTAACGATGCGATGCTCGGTCGAGCCGAGTAACTATTCGAATGCTGAACATTATTTAGCACAGAATGTAGACTGAAAAATTAGCTACTTATGCACAAAGTAGTTTCATCTAGTTTTCAATGCAAAACACTTATTAATTTACCTAATAAATTATTTTAATGAAGTAGTAACATTAAAAATTATAAAACGATAACTATCTCAATTTTGTATTAAAGATAATGAGACACCCCCTGATCTAATTATGATTGCTTATGGCAGTTGGGCCATGTATTTATCCCCGAAAAGGTAGTCAGAGGTGTATTAACATCCACAAGTTGCTATCTTGCGTCCCATATAATAAGCGAGCGTATTACTGTATATCGTATATCGCAGTATATTACTAGGTGGTAAAGCAAGACGTGAATTGCAGCTGTTATATTCATACATCTATTATCTATCCCTTTCACATATAATTACTATCCTCTTCTTATAAGTGCTGCCTGCTGTGTCTAACAATAGCATATATCTAATATTAAGTAATCGTTATTTAGACAAATGGAATACTAAATAACTAGCTGAAGACTGTATTTTCCCAACATTCTGGTATTGACAGTGTTTGCTAGTCGCATCACAAATATTGTTTATTTGTACCTGGCAGCAGCCCTGGCGCAGCGAAGGGCCGATTCCAGTGGAATTTCAAAAATTCAACGCCTCAATAGCTCGAGAGAGCTCCGATTAGAGTGTAGGGCTGTCACTCAATAAATAATGAATATTTTATAACAACTAAGTTTTATATAATAATAAATAATCTTTATCGTTAATGTTAAATATATTATAAATGATATGACATTTTAATAAAAGACATTATTAGTCTTTGATAATAACTAATAGTCTATAAGCCAATAAAAAAATAAAAAATATGAATAAAAAAAATTGTTCATTGTATTATTTACCTTTATTACTGTCATATTTGTATGTTTTGCTCATATATATATTAAACAAATAAAAATGCTTGTAAGCTTAACAGCGGCTACCCTAAAGTCTAATATATAGGGATGTGTACACACGGCGGACGCTCGCAAGCTGACTGCAGCCTGCCTTCAATATTCACGAACTAGCTTACAATACTCCACTGCCAAACGCATTTTCAGCCCATAGGTGATCTCGCGGAAATATCGCCTTTCCCGTCATACAAATAGAGATGGCCGACTGAAGCACTAATGTTAATTGCTCGCAAAGATAACTTAGTCGTTTGTGGAGTACAAACATACACGTGCGTTCTGACGCTTCCCAAACAAGGGAATTGCAACCATACACCTATATTTTAGGGAGTATAATTGAAGACTTGATTTTAAAGGGTTTGCCTATTAAACTGGGGATTGATTACGCTTATTTTACGAGAAGGGAACTAATTGCTTGGATACATCACATCAGATTCAAGGTAAGGAAGGAATTCGTCATAAACTTGATGGCGTAGATTTCAGTTTTCATTATCTCGCTCGATATACATATGAATCTCCTTAATAAGTAAGCTTTGGCTTCACATAATTAACCCTAGAAAGATAAGCTACATCCGGGAGACGTATGGCGAAATAACCTATTAAGGAGCATTATAGAAATAAAGCAATTTTAATATGAAATCTAAAATCTAATGTCAGTCACCATCTTCTTCCCCTCATCATTTAGGGTCTGCGCAGTATGTCTTTTTCTTCTATTCTCTTCTGTTAACTCTTGTTCCTGTCTTGTCTTTGTTCGCAATCACATGCATTTCGTTGTTTCTCATAAAATGTAGTAGGCCAAAGGATTCCCTTTCATCTTCTCTGTTAATGTGTGCTACTTTCAAAGTTCCTTCTTTTATATAGGTACCCATTTCTCACTTGATTTCCATTATTACTACGTAGCACATTCATCTCAATATTCTTATTTATGCTGCATGCAATTTTCGAATTAGCCCAACATTATCGAATTATACATAACGGTAGGTCTTATAACAGAGTGGTAAATTTTGATCTTGAACTTAAGTGATATTCATGGGTTACATGTTGTCGCCGACAGCTGCCACCATTGAATCCACCTAGTTGATCCGGTCAGTAATGCCACGATGAATTCTTTCGAATACATCACAGGATAATTTAGCGATACCAAATTAAACCACTTTCTGATATACCAACTTTTTTTTGACCCATAAGTATTAAATCTGGCACGTCTAATCTACAAACGAGCAATTCCTTTTTATTTCTCCCCCAACTATTTATATAACTTTCGCCTCATTATCGACAAAGCTCCATAAACTAACTGCTCTCATGTGCCAGAACTTGAACCCGGGACTTCTTGTTTGCATTACACTTGTCCGTCGCCGCTTAGAAATAATCACCTCACCTGCGATCGCGGCTGTCTGCCAAGCTATAATGGCCCTTATTGCTGCCATCGAAGAGGATACTACAATAACCTTGCAACGATATTACGGCGACTTATTTGATGACAGAGTATTCTTTATTTTGTCGCAATCGTCGAAATCATGAGTGTTAAATTCAGAAGACCTCTTCGTTTTTCAAAGAGTTATTTCATTTTAGAAACTTATAGTAATGTAAACGAGTGACGTGAACTATATAAATGTATCATGCCAACTCCAGTTTTTAAGTACGTGATGAGAGATGAATATATTCCAGTTAAATGGAAAAATCAAGTACAAATGTAATATCATGGTATATTGTATTAAGTTATATAATTAGAAACTAAACTAACGCGAGATAAAAGAGAAGAGGAACGCGAGGGAAAGACGTACTGAGCCAATATGCCGATAAGGACATGAAACAAAAGTAACTTTTGTACTACTGATTTATGCATTAATGAGATATTGGCATACTGTAAAAACATCGTCGTTAGAATGTAAAAGCTCCCTACTAGAATATAAGCAAATTGTGTGATCTCACCAATAAAAATATTAGGTTTACGGGAGTAAATTGTTTCGCTTGACCGATCTCGCTTTAATCCCGTGAGCCAAAATAAGCCTCTCTTGCCATATAGCTGGCACCGAGTGGACCTCCTCCTCGAGTGCCCTCCACAAACAGATTTCCGGCTCTCGTCTCGAGTGTGAACTAATACGAGGATTTTGGTAGAAATATTTCCTTGTCAGGTTGTTCCATCGCCTCGTTTAAGTGGCAAAGTGTAGGGAAGCTGTCAAGTTTGATGTTTCTTTACTTATTTCTTCGGAATTATAAATTTTAAGTAACAGGTTTTTATGATGCATACCTCATAATAATATACCCGTATGACAATTCTTATTTAACGCTAATGTTGAGCTCCGCAGAATATACTTTCTGTATCTTTTAATAAATAAGTCTTGCGTGTATGTGTTTGGAAAAAATTAAGTGACAATTAACCATGATTCATGCAAGGGCTGTTTCGTGAGCCTGATTACGTATCACGAATGTTGAGGTAGTAAATTTATGGTCACTAATCAATAGCCACCCTTACAAATGCTTCGTTTTCGCAACTGCAGTGCAGGTTAAAAGCAATGCGCCATCGATTCAAAGGACCAATTCACTCATTTACAGTTTCATAAGTTTTAAGACAAAACCGCATTCATGGAGCGGCAATAATTAGCGCGCAGCATCCATCGGCGCGTGAACACGGGCGCGGGCGCTGCGGCCCATTGCGAGTCGGCGATGTGTAAACACCAACTGTTTGTCCCGCACGTAATTGCTCGCTAATTGGACGCCCTAGTGTGAATTACACGATGTATTTTAAATTAAATGTTTGCTTTATCGATTGGCTGAGAATTGGTACATTCTACGAAAGGAGCTGTTTCATCAAATGACTCGATTGATGTTTAAAGTCAAAGTGATGCTTGCAGTGAGCAGTGAAATTCCATAGGGCGAAAAATTGCTTACGACGACAATTGGAATGAAATAATAAAATCGATCTTCTGAAGTTGAAAGGAATGATCTCAATTTCAAAAAAATACTAATATTTTTTTATCGTTTAAAATTAATAAAAAGAAAGAAGTTAGTAAAAGAAAAGTGGTAGAATATAAAGTAGTCAGACATGATATTTCAAATGAAGCAACCTTAAAATTGGTTATTTTTAAATAAATCTTAAATCGCTGAATGAGCTGAGCTCTACTCTAACAATTAACATTACCAGTATTAAGATTTTGGTGGTTAGAAAAAGAATTTCGAAAAATTATGGTCTTGAGGCGGGAATCGGAAAATTAAAATCGAATAGATTACCAGTATTGTAACACAAAATGACAAAACTCTGAAGTTCTGAAGTTCTATATTTCTAGCTTTTCGATATAAAATATACGTTTTCAAAGACTTTAAAAATAATAATTATATTATTAATCTGTACAGTCGCTGTGCTGTACTTGGCTGAATAGAATACCTATGAATTGGTAGCCTCTAATGCCCAACTAACGTTAGGTACTATTTTGGCCCAGATAGAAAGGTCAGAGCATAATGTCACCGAATAAAACTTCAAAATCACAAACCTCAAAAACTATTCTGAAAAATATTATTTCAGCCTCCACATTCACTGTGATGCAAATGCAACTCAGTCTTCATTCTTATTAGACTCGGTGCACAGAGCAGCCCAGAGATTCATCCAAAAACTTGGAATATAACAATTTGAAACAGTCCGTTCAGCGGAAAATTGCATTTTTCAATCCCAACCCCGTCCTATTCACGTCTGGATTGCCGCGACCGCATCATCGTCCGCCAGATGTCGCTTTTATTAAAAAAAAACATCATTTCCCAAACTGCCAACAACTAGCGTGCTAGCTGTTCAATATTCGCACATTTAAATACAGAGGCCGCTGTGACCGCAGATATTTTGTTCGGACTGTTCAGTCCGTGTTTGGAGTTACCTATATATGTTGGTATATATGCGTGTGTTCTATGGTAATTTGTGGGTTTTAATGTAGGTACAACATCATCAGCTTTACAATTTTGGATATAGCAGAATGCGTTGTACTTTCATATAGAAAACGGTCGACCTAGTACTCCATACATTCAAGCGTAAACGGAAAAAGCATCTATCGAAATTCAATGACTGCCAAGCTGATCGCCGCTAGACTTCTTAATAATAATATGGTCATTAAAATCTTCTCAATGTAATCCTTGGGACCAAGCTTTAAGGTTCACTTTACTCAGATTCGATCACCTGGGCGTGCGTATTAAGCCGTATCTCTTGCAGCGTTATTGAAATTCTGGAATTTATTTTTCATATATTGTTGGGTTTAAAGTTAGTGCAAGTTTCAGGAAGCGGTATGTCGAATGGTTCCTCGATTTATTGTGCGAACGGACAGACGTGTGTTTTCTTCCTTTGATTTATTAAAGGCGCTTTGAGAAATGGTCGTTGCTCCCCCTAGGGATTTTTATGACAACCCTTTCTTTGAATGGCTTTATTTTGAATACCTAAAAGGGGAGCCCGTAAGTTTTCACTCTTGTAATATTTTTGAAGTGCCTGGCCTGATGTTGTAATAGATTGATTATAATATCTCTGTTTGTGAAAGTTGGCGAATTATTTTAATTACTTCAAAACAGTTTTATTCATTTGATAACGATGTCTGTTTAATAGTAATTCGGAGTCTGTATTATCAAATCCGCGCCAGGAATAAGTTTAGACAATAACTTAGTACTTTTATTTTAGTTTTTAAAATTTTTCGAGAAATGTATTCAAATGTTACGTGTATGGACGTATAAAAATCATCTCGCTCTTTTTGATTTCTCTTCGTTGTACCAAACTTTTTCTTTACTTTGTTCCTCTTGTTAATTCATTAATAGAGGAGTCGTGCTTCTATGCATACATGAATATTATCAAATAAATAATATAAACTTCTACTTTCTAAAAATTCAAATAATCTACTCGTACTTCTCATTTACAGAAACAGTATTTTCTGGAAAATCCCTACTATTTTAATTGTAAAGCAGTGGTAATTGCGATATTTAACGATTTCCCATTAACTCCAGGCACCAGTTTTGTTAATGAGGACCTCCCTAATTAGACACGTAGCAAAAAAAATGCCCATTTCAACGTCGCGTCGCCCTGAATATAAATAAATGCCACAGTATCCCATTTCTAGGGCAGGTTGAACCGAAATATAAATTATGGAGTGGATAATTAATATTTAAGACTTCAATTTGCGGGGTGAAATTTATAAATTCGCAACTTATGAATATTGAATGGCTAGATGGCTTCTTAATAATTTCTAGAACCAAGCAGTAGGTAACCTCGGATTTATTTTATATTCATTTACGTCTTTCAACCGAAATCTCTTAGCATTTCGTGCGGACTTAAACCTTATTAGATTCAAGCATTCTTTCGGGAGTGGTCACAATGGTATATTTGACAAAAAAATTTAGTCTTCGTCTTTGAAAATAATGTCAACTAAACTTCAGTTTTCTTAGTTAGCAAACTGTTACTTTTTTAAAATTGGATGGTCCTTATATGTGTTAAGTGGAGATAAAGTCCAGACCAGCAAAGTGGGTCTTCTGTACATTTTATGCAGAATATAGGTAAAGCGTAAAGCCTAGGTCAAGCCTTGAGTAGCAGTAAGTAGGCAGTCTGTAGAACACTGGATCTTTGATGACAGTACACCGTTCCCTCTTTAATTAAGACCCGTAAGGTGAGGTATTGAGAACACGGTAGGTCAGGTCAGCATAAGAATTCCATCATCCACCTTTCACGAGGTGGAATGGAGTCATCTGATCTTAGCTTCCTGGTTAGCTGAGTGGAACTGGTAGTCGCCCAAATTGCGGAATGTCTTCCGCGGTTTCGTGATCGTCCTCAGGGCATAATTCTTCGAAAATATTCTGCCCTATTTTTCTTTGTAATATAGTCTTTTATTTTTAAGTCCCAATAAAGTCTTATTTAAAACCAGAAGCGTTCTCAAGAGACCTCTTTCCTCAATGCCATGATCACTTTCTCCTATTGCCATGGCAACCTTCCTCCGCATCGGTACCTAAGACGACTGTTCGCCCGCCATAAACCCCGAAATATATAACAATGACTATATGGTTATAGAATCATCAAGGCTAACGTACGGTGCCCGCAGGAAATGAGCTCCAACCCTCTCCGATAGGCTCGTGTCGTAGGTAGCTTTATTGAACCTAACAATTTAGAAAATGTCCGGATTTGTGGAAAGTGTCAATGTAGTTTATGTTGGTTTTTTAATCTCCAGATATATTTTGCATGGTAATGTAAATATTATTATCATATTGATATATGAAATAAAGAGCTAGAAAGAAAATTGCGGTTAGATGAAGTACTATGTAATTAAATATTAGTTTTTTATGCAAGACAGGGAAGCTCTTACCCTTCCTCTCACCCGATGGTAAGTGACTATAAGGACCGAAGATGGAATTGAGCTTCAACTGGAACCCTCAACCATAGAGGGACTGGCTATCTTAACACAAATTGTCGAAACACAATAATGCTGTTAACATATGGCGACAAAGATAAATATAGATAATAAATACAATTATATTGAAGTTATAATGCATAAACCACTCGACTAAAAGTGACTTGAGAACAAATGTCAGTGTGTTCAATCGAACCCATTTAATCTGAAGAAATAGAGAAAATATTTCACTTAAATAAAATACCGGACACATCATAAAATGCCCCTTTACTCACTCTACCCGTAGCACACTACACGAACTGGTTGCACTTATACGTATACATATTCATTTTGGAGGAAATTTCGGCAGATTCTTCCGACACACATATTAATTAGACCTTTAACGTAATTGTTCCTCAGCAAATGCTGGATGCGTCCTAATTAACTTTGGTGACGTAATAGGCGTTATGACGCCACTGTGTTGTTTCCAGTTCGGCACAAGGCGACTCAGGTTAAAACAGTAATGAGGAATGAGCAGCAGCGTTTCTCAAAAGCCATCTAGCAATGTAGGTACTGCGAATTCCCTGCTAGATAAAGGCTCGCCACTTACTACATGGGGTCTAACCTAATTAGCGAAATGTGGGTTTTAAGTCACATCAGCCTACCCCTTCGGAGATATACGCATGATTTGCAGACTCTAGCGCTAAATTGGAACGGTTAGCAAACAGCAAACAAGGGTCTAGAAAACACTAGATTAGTATTTTTAAGTCCCTACCGACTAAGCTTAGTTACAAAACCCACGCGGAAACTTTCCCAATATTTTGCCCCCAAATCGTGGCAAACCTACCAGAGCCCAGGATAATTTATATTCAGACCAAAAATATTATTTAAGCACGCTCCGCACTTCAAGCCCCGTTTGTACGGCAATAAGCCAATAATGTTTTAATTTTTTGCCCATTGCTCCCGGAGAAAATGGTTTTGACCCGGATAACGTTATTGTTTCAGGGGAGCCGGCCATGTTTGTTGTAGGTACACACAGGTATCATCCGCTTCCTTGATAATTCGGATTCGGGGATAAATAACGTTTTCCGCTAATGCTTTCTTCTTTAACTTTTGGATTGAAAAACTGGTGGCTGTTTTGTGTTCGCTTGTTTATATTTAATGTTGATGTTAGTATTTAGTATATTATCATCAGATAATCTTCCAAGCTGGCATGGGAGCGAAAAAATAACGTAGAATGTGCCAGCCCTGACTTATCCCATGGGTACCGTGAAAGTCGCCTAAGGGAGATTGCCTGGGGTAGACCAATGAGTATCCGAATGGTGGAGGACAAACCACCAACAACAACATACTCAAAGAGGGTTAGTGTGACGGTTAGAGTTAAAACCTAAGCCAAAACCTTGAGCAGTATGGATTGGAATGTTGTCATCCCAATCACTCTCTCCGTTCATCAGTCTCTCGACATGGTCCTTTTCTCGAGACAGATTTGGGGTGGTGAGAATTGTACTCTGCTCCGCCGTCACCACACGGCACGGCTTATATAATTATCATATTCAATTTAATCACGAATGGATGACTTGGTTTAAATTTGGAATCTTCTTTTGTCTTAGATCCCCTAGTTTCCAATTCAAATGCTTAACGGTTTTCTTTATGATTCACGAGTGTAAGTCAATTAAGTCTTTATTTTGAGGATCATTAGCAATCAAATACATTCAAAAATAAATAGTTCACAATAAAAAATCCACAAACTTTCCAAAGTCCATTCCAAATTCGTAACAACAGCTAATTCGGCTGTCGAAAAAAACTGCACCGTCAGTCCAATTTTAAATGGAATCAGGGGAGCACAACTCTCGATAGTCGATCGGGGAAACAGCATAGAATTAATTGACGATACAGTCGCGGGATGAGAGCGAGCCGACAAATTGGCTCAAAACCATTTGCTGGAGCGGCTGGATTGGTGGAAATTGTATCCCATCGTTGTATTTTTCATATTTACAAATGTAATATGAATGATATATCAATATGATGAAGAAAAACTGGGTGTCTAAATTGAAGAGGGTTATATATAAGGTGTATGTCGATCCTACTAAGACATAAGGCATCGATATCCGAGACTATTGATTTATTTAAATTTACAAAACAGGACACTAAAGTGCTGTGTGATAAATATTATGTTGTTAATTAAAATATTGTAATTTATTTATTTAAATAGGTATCTCTTACTTTAATTGTATTTTTTAATGTATAAAATAATCCCATGAGAAACCGAACCAACAACGAAATTACTTAAATTTACTGGCAATATTCAAATATTGCCAGTAAATTTAGAAATAAGTATAGAATAGTACTAAGTTACACCCCTGATGCTTACCATTATCATCTTACACGGCTTTGCTGTACTTATATTAAAAACAAAATTAGAAAGAAGCAAAAATTCTAGCTTAGGTAGCTAAATATTGGAGCTTAACTTTAAAACGCAGATTGGTCCTAACTTAACTTAATTTAGCAGTTTTTTTGGTAACAATCTTATATTAATATGAATATCCATGAAATATACTGTCGAACCCCGCATCGATATTAAAAACAATATAAGTGAAGCTTGAAACAAACTTGGAATAGATTTATTTCGCAAATCGCGACGCCTGTGGAATAACAACCAGATTTTCGTACACAAGAAAATTATATTTCTCGTTCCAAATATTATAATGTTGAAGTCATTGGAATGTAATAATGTGTTACTATTTATTACTTTCCATGTACGTAATATTTCAAGTGAAATATGGACAGGATTTTCGATAACTTTTACTCATGGCATATTTATGTCGCTAACGTTGTTTAATAATCTGCTTTCAGTAATATATTAGTAATATTTTTTCATATTAAACAATTCATAATAAACAAAATCTATTTACAAGCAGTTAGGTCCTGCATCATAGTTTTTGTCCCTCTGAAATAGAGATTGTTAAGTTACTTCTACCTAATAAAGTGTAGTTCTAATTTTTCGATAGAAACCACGAAGTTTTTCTAGAGGGCATTCTGTTTCCTTCTTATGGCTGAATCTCTTAAAGTAAGGTAAAGTTTTCAAATAGGAATTTAGATCTCAACAACTAAAAAACCAAAAACTTTATGTTGAATTTCATACAATCAATAAAAACAAGTAAGTATAAAACTAAGTGAGATTGTGGAGGTTAGTAGATGCTGGTAGGACTCTGAAGTGACACAGGGTTTTTGTTTCCCATCCCTTGTCTGGCAAAATACCGGCTATATGTAGGAACCGAATACAGTTACATTACCATGGAAATCCTTTCTTAAAATTGCTTACTAGTCTCATGGAACAATTATTAAATAAGCCGCGTGTTGACGGCAGAGCAGAATACAATTGTCACCACCCCTGTCTCTCCCACGGGTGACTTACAAGACGTCTAAAATTAAGACAGAAATAAGTAAAGGGTAGCAGCGTTCTTCTTATACCACCTAGCAAAATATATTGCTAAATACGTGCCCGGTCTATATGGCAATAGGCTCTCCACCACATGGGACTTAAATAATTGACGAAATGTGGGCGTTAATTCACCTTTGCCTACCCCTTCGGGCATTAATGGGCGTGATTTACGAATGTGTATGTACGTATGGAACATAATTAAATATGCGGTAGAATTAGTGGAAGCTTTGGAGGATTTTGCACTACAGCGCGGTGCCCACGTAAATCGATTATTTTAATACCATCAAAGGGTTACTGACATTCTAATAAATCCCAAGTCTGCGGTTATTAAATCAAAGAATCCAGTCCGTGCTCCTACACTAGTCTGACGTGAAACGGTGTAATTACATTCGTGTGCCAATATTTACATTGCGCATACTATTTTAATAACTTACTTGGCAGCTCATTTGTCAGTTGTTATATGAAATGTATATCAATTGAACTGCCAAGTAAGCTATCTTGAACTTACCCTTCGAATGTGAAACAGGCCCTAAGTGATTAAAATAACTGAAAGCAATGTTGGCAGTAGAATGATAGGTAGAACATGAAAGGAGAAGTAGAAGAAGACCAAAGAAGAGATGGATGGATTGTGTAAAGGAAAGGAGGATTTGAAGGCGGGAGAAGTGGATGATAAATTGGTGAAGAATAGAGAGGAGTGGCAGTAGAAAACACGTTGTGCCGGCCTCCACTAGACATAAGGGTACGAAGATGATGATAAATAGGTGACTGTACATATTTAATTGTGGTGATGATGAACAAAGACATTTCTTTCCGAGTCATGAAAATTAAGTGATTCCATACGTTTTCAAAACATTTTAAGTTTTCTTCTGCTTACCCCCTCTGACAGGTTCTTCCTTCTAGGCTACAGAAGACCTTCAACATTGATTGTATCCATTTAACATCCTTCAAAATCATTATGAGGTTTACAAAACTTTTAAGGAAATAAAAATATTCATTTATAATTCTACAACCTCTGCCACTATTTAATTTTATTTGAACGGTATGACAGCATACTTTTTGAAATAAAGAACTACCAAGTGAATAATTTTTGCAACACGTAGAATTGAGATGCGTGATAAGCCACTACATAATAATTTAAGCAGCCTAAACGCAGTTACATTGTTTCTGCTCACCCGGTGCACCTCATAGCTCAGTGCTCGCTAGAGATTTTAATCCCGCCATGAAATAGTATCCTGCGCTAGCATTTTATTTGAGACCGCCTCTGACGTGGTTGTACTTGTTATTTTTAAAGGGTTTAACCATTCTGGCCGTCGTTCTGGCATTCTAATGGCGATAAGCGTTATTTGATTTGCTTTTACAAATTTTTAACATACATAAATCACGCCTATATCCCAGAAGGGGTAGGCAGAGGTGTTCACCTGGTGTTCAGAGGCAGAGGTGAACCAGCACCCACTTTTCGCCAATTATGTTAAGTCCCATGTAATAGGTGGCGAGCCTATTGCCATTTATGCATTGCTGGGTGGTATAAGAGGAACGCTGCTGCCTATTCCTCTTCACTGATTTATCCTTAGTCGCCTTGTACGACACCCACGGGAGAGATTTGGGGTGGTGTCAATTGTATTCTACTCTGCCGTCACCACACGGCGACAAATTTTAAATACATGTTTAATTTCATATAACATACATAAATAAGCCAATAAATAACTAATTTTGTTGCTTATTTATGTGCTACAATGATGGCAGTACTTTTAAATTTCTTCAACTACCTACTTATCTTATCTTACGTGGAAGATTCTAAATCTGTTATCCAGTAATTCGATGCGAGTGAACTCTATACTGGAATAAGCAAAATTGGTGCTACTTTATCCGTTGGTCGAAACAACAATGTTCGAAGTTGGCAAGATCTTTTTTTCCGGTGGAATCGAGTGCACGTTCGGTGTGTAAAAATAAACAAGACAATCGTACAGGTAAGTAGAATAAGACGCAGTGTATAGGGTTCTATGCTGAAATTGACGGCCTTTCTTAATTTTTTATTCATTTTTCATTGAAGGCCGGTTTAGTCAAATGTTCAAATCGCCGCCAAAACAAACACAGACATTTGTTTGAGTCATGGTTGTTTATTTGAGTAGTATCATCATCACCAGCCTTTTTAATGTCCCCACCGCTGGGGCACAGGCTTAAACTGCAGTCTAACTGCCACACTCAGAGACGTCAAATAACGCTAATGAGTACTTAATGTCAAAAAAAGACAATTTAAAACAAGTCGCTATACTTGCTGGATCTATGGTTTAGATTTAAATGAAATTTTTTGACATAAAGTATTCATTAAAGTTATTTGACGTCTCTGAGTTCGGCAGTAAGTCTGGCGAAATTGTCTAGTATTAGGAAGGCGTGCTAAAACATTCAAATTTAGTGAATACCACCTATACCGTAGTCACCAGTATGTACTTAGTAGGTGATATAATTATTTAGGCATATCTGTTATCTTATGTTGTCTTCTATGCTGGCCTAGGAGCGAACAAATAACGTAGAATAGGCCTGCCCCGAAATAAAAGTCGACTAAGGGAGATTGCCCGGTGTAGACCAATAAGCAGTACCTTCGAGCACCCGAATGGTGGAGGGCAAACCACCAACAACAGCATACCCAAAGAGGGTTAGTGTCAGGCAGGCGGCTGGCTGTAAAACCTTAGCCAATACCCAATCAGTACGGATTGGAATGTAGTCATTCCAATCATTCTCTCCGTTCATCGGTCTCTCGACATGGTCCGTTCCGTCTCTTTTCTATACATTCATTCATCACGAGCACCTTTCCGGTGTGATGGATGATATGAATTAAAAGGGAGTGGATGGCTTGATGGCGAGTGACCGATATGAATGGAAGAGGAAACATACTGCGCCGACCCCAGATAGACTGTGAACAGGGCAGGGAGAAGAAGATCTGTTATGTTATGCTACCTGTGCCGCAAATGTCGTATCTAACAAAAAATACTATCGAGTGGTTTCACAATAACAACGCAGCGGTTACAATCAACAAGCCCAATTTAACCGTAGTCACGACGAGCCACGTCGTTTCGACCGCTCAGCGCTATCTTCATACTCCATTTGGTGCCAGCCGAGCGTTGGTTTCCCTTAACCAGGATTTTTTTTGAACACCTAGTTAACTGGTACCTACCCTATTCCACCTGATGGGACTTGGATGTTGAAGAGTACATAATACATACATAAATTACGCCTATTTACCCACGTTTCGCGTGCCTATTGCCATCTATCGGGCACTTAGTCGCAGTATGGTGCTAGGTGATATAAGAGCAACGCTGCTGCCCATTCCTCATCACTGATTTATCCTTAGTCGCCTTGTACGACGCCCACGGGAGAGATTTGGGGTGGTGATAATTGTATTCTATTCTGCCGTTACCATACGAATCATTTTTTTTTTATTAAAAGTCTGCTTCTGCGCCGACCCTAGATAATCTGGGAACAGAACACAAAGATGATAATACAAAAGCATTTAGGCGGCCGTTCCTCATCAAATACGACTCGGCTTTTGACCTCTCGCCTGTTCAAAATAATGTAGTTTATCAGAAGTGAACGTAATAAAATGTCACAAAAGCAATTTGTTCCCCTGAAAGAGTTCGCGTCGCTCAAATTAATATTCTGTTTGTGACGCGGCGCACGATTTGTCCTTCGGCGTTAGGTGCCTACGTTATTGAACGCACTTTTATTTGCGTAAAGAGCACTTGGTAATTACCACGGCTCTGCCAATGAAGCACCCTTCAAAGGCCTATATTGCCTTACATAACATATATTACATACATGGTGTTCTACGACGCTACGATTCTGTCATCATTGCAAGGACTTTCAATAGCTACCTTAGAATTGAGGGTTGGGTTATTGAATTAGCTATTCCCGAAGTATGGGCATATGTACGTACATAAATCACGCCTATATCCCCGAAGGGGTAGACAGAGGTGAACTAGCACCCACGTTTCGCCAATTATATTAGATTTCATGTAATAGGTAGCGAGCCTATTGCCATTTATCGGACACAAAAGACGCATTAGATTGCTAGGTGGTAAATTGAAGAACGCTGCTGCACATTTTTCATCACTGATGTATCCTTAGTCGCCTTGTAACGTGAATTGGATGTTCCACGTTTAACCAATCATATTACGTCCCATGTAATTGGTGGGAGCCCATTGTCATCTATTGGGCACGTCAATCGCAGTAAATTTGGTAGGTGGTGTAAAAGGAACGCTGCTGCCTATTACTCGTCGCTGTCTTAGTTGCCTTGTAACAATTGTATTCTTCTTAGCCGTCATTCAATATGCTAAAAAATTAATGTCCTTGGTCGCACTGTAAGACATCCATAGCAGGGACAGGGGTGGTGACGATTGCAGTCCGCTCCATCCAATGTACAGACAATAGCTCGTCAGGTTACCACAATATGTCAATTTTTCTGAATCAACTTTATGCTCTACGCCAAACGATATAATGTGGACACACGATTGGAGATATTTGACAGTTTTGTATAGTCTGATGTGCTGTGGACTAAACCTAACAAATAAAAATTCTTCTGCTTCCCTTATCCCGCTCTAGGCTATGAAGAAATAAAAATTGCGGGCATTATTTGCACTGTATTCGATTGGCGCACTTCAAGCCCACTCCACGGGAGTGTTTAATCAGGGGGAGAATCTTAGAAAGTCCTAATTCGAAATATTTTGTTGTCGCTGTCTGCCCAAAACGATAATGCACCTTAGTTCTTTAGCCTTAAGAGCTATAGACATTTTCAGATATAACCTTCACAGGCGGGGCTGACGGATTAGCCGATTCGAGCAATAAATAATATATTCCGGGTTTAATTTAAAACAATTTTGCAGGGGTAACGGGTGTCACTTATCAATGGTAATGACTGACGAATTGTTCTTACAATAAGAATATACTACTCGGCGTTCTAGACGTTTTAAATTGATATATGCAGGCAGAGTGAAATACTACTAAGATAAAGATGCGTGATGTAATTAGCTCTTCTAAAATAAGAAAGTCTGAACAAATTAATAAAAGAAACAAATCTATTTTGCAAAAAGTGGGAGGCAGGCGGCTCGCTCTAAAATCTAAGCCAAAAATACCTTGAGCTACAGCTCAAGGTATGTTTGGCTTAAGTAAGGTGAATTGGAATCTTGTTAAGCCAATCCAATCAATGATGTCTCCCCGTTCGCGGTTTTTTAACATTTACCATCACGCCGACCCTAAATAAACCTCCCAGGACAAGGTGATGACGATGATGATAAATGTAGATTTCTGAAAAGATTTCATTCAGTAGAATACATAAAGGTCGCTTCGTCGATTCGTCGCTTAACATACTAGAAATAAATATGAAAACGTTTACAATTCATTTGATAATAAGGCGCAAACATTCGCGGAATAAAACAAGAGAGAAACCCAATTCCGATGGAGCAACGTATCTTGGAAACAAAATTAATTTACAGGAGCGGGTGGAGGCGAAACTTTTATTTGTTTACGAATTCTCGTAATTCTGCCCTTGTATTGGTCATACTTTAGGGTTATTGGTTGGTTCAAGAGCTTCTGAAGAACAAGTTGCATCGCCTGCTGCTGCTGTATGTGTTGTTATATCTCTCTGATTTGTTGTGAAAGAAACGTTGCTAATTTTTTGTTGCTAAGGTTTTCCGACTAATTTGTAGGAAATTCTCACAGCATCAGAATCTTCAGAAAAACTTCTCAATAAAAAAACCTTAGCCCATAACCCTATTTTAACAGAAATTGATATAAGAATTAAATAAAACAACACAATATAGTATAGGTAGGTCCGTAAATAAATATGATCCAGTGCAGATTTCAATGGCGCGCTCTCACAATGGCGCAGCCAGGGAAATCCAATAGAAAACGGAATGCAATCTAGAAAATTATTATTCAGCCGGTGTCATGGCAGCTCGATTATGGATATCTCATAAAAAATATCAATCGGGACGTCGTGGAATCGATTGTCGGCCGGCATTGAGGGCGGCAATTATACGGAACACAATGCGAAATGTATACGCTGGATCGATCCCCGGAATGAGATCTCGAGATGTCGAGTTCTCGATTCCGCGTCGCCGAGCGATCGGGAATTCCAATGCGACGGGAAAATTGTTCCCGGAAAAATGCCGAGGTGCTCTCATTCGCTCGCCTGCGGGTTGCTGATTGCTATTAATAGTTCTGACATTGCATCGGTAATGCAATTGTCATTGACACAGAGATGCTTGGTTTAAACGGTGGACTGGGGAGAGACTGGTGAATTGGCTCACGGCGGATCCCAGACTCTCCCCGCTTGAAGGGCTAGGGGAACACCGGAGTGGTTTAGTGGGTATTCCCGACTCGAAAGAGTCGGGCGAGCCCCACACACGTCAGCCGCTTAGCTAGTGGCTGATATGGTGCGTAAATGTGGTCCACTCCGTAAAACAAAAAAAAAATTGTTTAAACGGTGATATTTGTATTTGATTCTCTTGGTTTTGACACAGAGACGTATGGAAATTTAAACGTTGATATTTGTGTTTAATTCGCTTAACGTTTCTCGGTAGTCAATTGGTATTGACGACTGCAAAAAAAGATTTCACGTGACTTATATGTTTTGAGGCACCCACCTGACTACTAATTGTATCATTAGCTTAAGCTATTGTAAACCATGCGTGGTGAGGGCTGCTTCTCAATAATCACCGGGTTCTAAATATTGCTTTTCATAACCTGACTACAACAATTACTTGATATAGACTTCCTATCCAAGCGTAAATAAGACGCGTTTCGTTATTGTTCGTTGATAAAGGACTTCAATAAATTGTTTTGCTACCAGCACACTTAACCAAAATAATTTAAGCCAAATAATTTAAACCAAAAATATTTAACCAAAATAATATGCAAACTAATTTAAGCGTAAATCACTTAATCTAGACAGGCTCATTGCTAAATCAAATGAGGATTTATTTTCTTCTAAAGAATAGAAGGATTTATTTTCTTCTAAAGAGCGTTTAAAAATGAACTTAAAGTGAACAGCTATTCTCTAAAGCAGGTATAAAAAACGGAGCCGAAAAAGAAATTTGGTGGCTAAGAATTTCATTAACACAAGAACAGTAAAGACGCCGGGAATGCGGATGTCCGCTGAGTAATGACGCTAACAATAGACTGCGAGACCATTACGGACTAGTTAAATAACATAATAATCTCCCTGCTGTAAATAAAGCAATAGTTAAATTTTAATGTAGAAGGAAACAATATTACCTACTAAAATCAATGATAATTGATACTTAACTTCTTTGAAGTTAAGTTCGATTAAAAGGTTACAACAACTTAGGCTGGAGTACACCAACACTTAAACAGGATTGATTATTTGATTGATTATTTTGATTCGTTTTTAACCGTCGTTATTTGACATTTTATCGTATGGAAGAACTGTCAAAAATGTACGGTTATCTTTTAATCGCTTGTTTCACGTGTTGGTGAACTGGAACCTGAGTCCGACGCATTTTACACACGTAAAAGTAATCTGGCTAAGACAAGCATGGGCATGGTTAAAAATTCAGCGATCTCTGTAAAATTAAAAACTGTCTCACTCTTGACCGTCTTTATTGAACTAGAAGCGTTGAGTCCCCGGCAAAAGATGATTCGATTGGGGCACGACGTTGCAATCGCGATCTATGATTATTTCTTGTCTTCGGTCTCATGTCGATACCTTCCTTAAAGGTATTAAATTCATTCTAGTAGTTGTAGTAGAATTGTAGTGGTATTAAATTCATTTGTTCTATTTTATTACTTTTGTAAGTGATAACCCTATTTATTGAGTAAAATTTTAGTCCATTTCGTAATGTTTTATCACTACACAGCAAAAAGAAAAATATCTCAATTAATTTTTATTTTTCTTTAAAATTTTAGTGGAAACAAATGATTTTGGAGAAATTTCACAGTATCCAAGCCACGAAACAAAACATTGAAAAAATTAAACATCCATGATAACTTAAGTACTATCAGTATACGATTTGATTTCCAAAACAATGATACAAAAACAAAACAATATGCTATCTTTGAACACAAATATCTGGACGCGTGTTCCCTTCAAAGCTGACCCAGAATACGACCTCGTAGTATTTTACGAGCGGGCCCTAGCGTGTTCCCAGCGTCATATTTATATTACGCTATCTCCTGTTGGACTGAGGCACATCTCACAAGTTTGTCCAATTCCACAATTCTGGGAGCCGACAAAGAAAACGCGCTGCGATACGAAATATATTTCATTTTGTTTGGTCCAAACTCGCTTTGTGGGGGAAATTTGATTTGTTCCCGGAAACTAAATAAACCTATAGAACGAGCAACAGCAGATTGTTTTGAAATAACGCCTCGTGGAGAGGGGAACGATAGAACAGGTTACAGGGCGCTTGTGGCAACAAATTGTCTCGTGAACAAAGGTGATCAACATGTTACACACGAGCGATATTCGTTTCTAGTGACGGTTCGCAAATTTGTCAGGAGAATATGCAACTAAGCTTCCTAAGATTTCAATTTAATACTGGTTTTTTTATTGCAACCAACCACTTCCAAGTACGTCGGAAGTGGTTATTGGTTTAATTTCTGGTTTTGTGATTGAAAACATCTAGCAGTAGTTAGGTCTAGAAGAATATTATGGCATGTTATATTAATTAGGATTTTCGGCAAATGTAGTGTCAGTATCGCGAGATACTGACACTACAAAAGTCGGTCTGTCTGTTTCATTTCATTCAAATTATAAATCTTTTCTAAGCACACTGAAATTAAGCTCCTCTTACTTCTTTTATCTTTTTTTGCAAAAAAATTAATCATAGAGCAGAATACAACTGTCACCACCCCCCCTAATCTTTCCCGCTTACATGGCGAGTAAGGGTTAAGGCATGAGTAATGGGCAGCAGGGTTCCTCTTATACCACTGAGCAATATACTGCGACTTGCATGAGATCTAAAAAATAATACAATTGGCGAAACGTGGGTAATTTATGTATGAGAATTCTTTCTTGTTTACTCATCAGTCAGCGCCCTTGTTGCAGTATATCTGATACTGCCCTATGAAGGCAGCAAAACAAATGACTCCATACATGAACAGGCACCAACAAACGCGCCTCCTCTCATTCTCCAATCACGTGTAAGCAGCGTTATGAGTCGATCGACTAGTCGTTACGCGGCGTCTAATTATCTTCACGCGCCATTTCCCCATTACCAATTTGCCGGAGGAACCCTAACTGGCATTGTGAGGAACCCTTTGTTAGCGGCAACGCGATTTGTCATTTGGGGGTAGCTGTGGCTCCGTACGCTTGTGTGTGCTAGTACAGTTCGAGTCGTGAAACATTTATAGTCATGGAGCGAAGTTTACTTGTTCCAGTCATGGTTTACCCACTTTATCACGTTTTTATTTACTTTAGCGATATGAATGAAAGAGGAAACATACTGCGCTAACCCTAGATAGACTGGGAGCAGGGCAGGCAGAAGAAGAATATCACAAAATGACAATTCAAAACTAGTCCCTATTCTTGCAGGGTCTATGGTCTAGATTTAGATTTTTGACATTATTTAGGTGATTACGAACTAGGGCTATTGTCCACATTTTACATTTCGAACTAGGAATTTTTAAAGACCTACCAAATGGCATTTAAGTTATTGAAATACCCAGGTAGGCATCTCAAGATGACACAGTCATGGAATTATTTAATTGTTGTCTTGAGTGCCGTGTGGTGACGGCAGAGTAGAATACAATTTTCACCACCCCAAATCTCCCCCGTGGGTGTCGTACAAGGCGACTAAGGATAAATCAATGATGAGGCAGCAGCGTTCCTCTTGTACCACCTAGCAATAGCAATGTACTGCGACTTTTGTGCCCGATAAATGGCAATAGGCTCGCTACCTATTACATGGGACCTAACATAATTGGCCAAACGTGGGTGCTAGTTCACCTCTGCCTACCCCTTCGGGGATATAGGCGTGATTTATGTATGTATGTGTCTTGAGTTGGTTAACGTTAATTTGTAAATTTTCTGATATAAAACTCTAAATAGATCAATTGTCTGTGATTTGATAGAACCCCTTATCACAAGTAAATATCAGGAGCCCCCCGATGTTAAAGATACAAGAACAACCATGCAAAAATTGTGTTATCTCAGCGAGTAAACTTGGCTTCGTTAAATTTACCTGCTCGCACCGATTTAGTCAGCAGGTTTCGGGTATCTCAATTTCGTCTAGAATAATGACGCAGTAATGTTACCCATGTTGTAACTTGCGTGGTTAGAGATAAGGCTCATATTTGCCTGCCGCAACATAGCAATCGTTCGCATAACCTATTAGGCATTAAAGATTAGATCGCTCTGCGTGTAATGAGAAGAAATTTAGTATGGCGGTTATATCCCTGGCTGATACGACGTTAGAATTAATTTAGCTGTGGGAGCATCGGTCTTCATTACTACTCTTGTATATATGTTATCGGAGAAACGCGTGTTTAAGCGAACTATATAATTACATATCTGTTGAATTGTAGGATACAATAATGCTTGGTTTTTTTGGCTCCCTCACATAGAGAATTATCTTGGACCTCAACTTACAGTCAATAGCACATCAGGATAAATAGCAAAGTGGCTTAACGCGCTCGGCCTGCGATTACGGAAACTACGCAATGTTTGCGAAGGCCAGACATTGGACGGGCGACCAAAAACAAAGGCACTTTAGGTCGTTGGTCTCGGGAGCATTTGCAGTCGTTATTACCCACCAATCCGCACTGGGCCAGCATGGTGGGTTATGGCCCATTCTCCCTGCATTCTTCCATCCATAGGGATAACCTGTGCCCCAGCAGGACGTTAAAGGGCTGGTCATAATGATGATGAGCACGTCAGTCTACCACATAATATCAAAATTTCTCAATCGACTTTATATGCTTTACTACCAACAAGCTAAGGTTGACAATCGATTGAAGAGATTCGACTGTTCCGCCTAGTCTGAACTGCAGTGGACCGCAAATAAAACACGTTGATTGAAAAGAGATGTACATAATAGGACCTATCGGGGTTTCCTTTGGAGGTCACGGGATCGACGACCTCCGTCGAGCATTCGCGATAATAGTATCTATTCCGCTCTCTTTGAGGGAACCCTAATCCAGTGACAAAGGAATTGCCATTCCTTGGCAATTTATAAAAATGATATACGCAAAAATCACAAGACAGAACATCTTAATACGCTGTATCATCGTTATGTAGATTATAACGATCTAGAAACGTGGTCACCTTATGACGAATCAATAAAAAAAATCCCGCCCAATAAATGATTAAAACTAATAGTAGGCAGGAACGTAGCCAATCGACTTTCTCAAATTGTTTTGGCGCTAATTCGACAGCTGATTTCCATTACTAAATAAATTTTGTAGGCCTGGTACCGTATTATGCTGATTAATTGAAGACATACATAAATCACGCCGATTTATCCCCGAAGGGGTAAGCAGAGGTGAATTAACAACCACGTTTCGCCAATTATGTTAGGCCCCATGTTGTACAGCGCAGAATCGCAGTAAATTACTAGGTGAGGTGAAGAGGAACGCTGCAGACTGCTGCTCATAGTTGTTTAAACCCTTAGTCTCCTTGTACGCACCCGTGGGAAAGAATAGGGGTGGTGAAAATTGTATTCTGCTCTGCCATGGGCATAATTAAGGACATGTAGTCATCCGTTCATTCATTCATCCAACCAACCCGCACTGGCCCAGTGTTGTGGGTTATGGCCCAATCTCCCTATATTCCTATATTAGGTGTACACAGAATTGGTCGTCTTGATGGCGGTATTACATGTAAGTGACTAAAAATCTTTAAATTATTAATTATTTAATTCCTGATATTGCATAATGTATTATTTATATATTTTCAATTACCTACATAATTAAATGATTTTCTTTTTTAGTTTTTAATACAATATAATATAATCATATTTGTTATATTAACTTATAGTAATATGATCATATTTATTATATTAATTTATAATAATATGATCATATTTATTGTATTAATTTATAATAATGTTTTCATTTTATTATATTTTCTTAATAAAGCATATCCAAATTTTGTTTTCGCGTCTTCGCACCCGTTACCTAGGTAGAAGCTGAAAACCAGTGTTTTGCTTTAGCAGGCAATTATATCACTGAGCTTTAGCCTGTTTGCATCGCTGTGACACGCAATGTATGTTTAAGTGTTTTAAGTAGGTATTTTTTAGACATTTTATTTTTATTTGATTTAATTATCGTGTGTGGTTTTGATGTGTGTGTACAAGTGACGCAAATAAATATTCTATCTATCTATCTATTCTTCCATCCATAGGGAAGGCCCGTGCCCCAGCAGTGGGGACATTGAAGGGCTGGTGATGATGATAAGTCATTCATTTCCTATGTTGCATTGCGGGAAATATTAACACATATTTTTTGAATAGGTGTATGTGTTGTTTGTCTATTGTCATAAAGATTGAAGAAAACGCTGTTGTGTGTTGATTATAGGGATTCCACTATAATGAAAGTTTATAAAATCCCTTTTTAATAAAACTGTCAAAAAGCTGTCGACTCTTACGAAAAAGTTGTGTTCTAAGATTTTGGTGGTTAGAAAAAGAATTTCGAAAAATTATGACCTTGAGGCGGGAATCGAACCCGCGTCCGCTGCTATCCGGGCAGGTGCCTGACCGCTCGGCCACCCAAGACGCTAATTAACTTGCCGAAATTCTTCTAACCTTTACACTTCACGTTGTAAGCCAACGGGTACCCTAATGTAGAAATAAATTTCAAACATTCCAAAGCAGATATTTTTACAAATATCGTGCGTTCGGTTAAGCTTGGGGTTGCTTTGTAAACTATTCGATTTTTATTTTAACATTATATAAATGTTAGAAAAATTAGTACAAAGATTTTGGTGGTTAGAAAAAGAATTTCGAAAAATTATGATCTTGAGGCGGGAATCGAACCCGCGTTTCGATTCGCGCCAATTTTTCTAACATTTATATAATGTTAAAATTAAAATTGAATAAGTTGTGTTCTGTTCACACTACTATGTTGTCACATCGAAAAAATATGTGGAACAACAACAGTGGATTTAGTTTAGTTTAGTTTAGCTGGGCTTTATCCGCACTTAGCCCCCTGATTGGGCCATTGTACGTGTCTCCCTATTATTGCTACTCCAACCATCCCAGACTATCCCAAAAACCCAGCAGTCTTTTCAGACTGCTGCAAGCTTCCGGGACCGATACTGGGGATTGGAGGAGCCTTGCCCGTTCATCTGCCACGCTCCTGCATTCTATAAGCACGTGCTGTGGCGTTTCTTCTGCCTCCATGCATCCTCTGCATAGAGGGCTGTCCGTCACCCCAATGGTAAATAGGTGCTTGTTTAGGGAGCAATGGCCAGTTATTATGCCTATCACCTTTCGGAGCTTGTCCCTGTTTAAGTTTATGAGGTTGCGAGCAAATCTTTTTGATGCCACCGGAACTGCATTCTTTGTTTGCTTACACCCGTCACTGTTTATCCATTCTCTAAAATGGGTTTCCTCAGTTTTGGTGCGCAGCCATGTTTTTATCTGGGCCTGAGGTATGGGTAGCAATGGTTCCGGTCCATATACTGTCCCTTTCGATCCCTTTTTGGCCAGTTCATCGGCTACGTCATTTCCCAATGAGTTGCTGTGTCCTTTGATCCATTGAAGAGTTACTCCGTTCGTACTCGCAATGGATTGGAGTGCATTGTGGCACTCCAGTATCAGGATAGATGTTATCGTGTTTCTTTGTAGGGCTTGTAGAACGGAAGCACTGTCTGAGATTATTTTGACGTTTAGGTCTCTGACATCTCTGGCTGCAACCGCCTGTGCCGCTTTGGTGATGCCAATGCATTCTGCTTGGAAGATTGAGTTTAGTTTGTCCAGTGTTGTTGATATTTTTATATTTAAGTCGTTCGAGAAGACACCAGCTCCAGTGCCATATGTGGTTTTAGAGCCGTCTGTGTATATCCTAACTTCATTGATGCCAGAGACATCTCCTGGTTCTGCGATGAGTTGGATATTGTACCTTCGATCGAAGACATGTTTACACGGTGTTCTGTCTATGGGTGCCTCTAGGAGTGGTATTTCCTTCAGGGTCCATTGCAGAATTTTTGTGTGTGTTGTTTCTATATTTTGTTTCCATAGCCCGTTAGCTCTAAGCCTTAAGGCTGCTGCCTTTGCCTCCTCCTGTATTACAAGATCTAGAGGTGTCAGGCTCAAGAGATACTCTAGTGCGGCTGATGGGGTGGTTCTCATGCATCCAGTGGTAGCTACGCTTGCTAAGCGTTGTAGACTCTGGAGTTTTGCTTTTACCGTGGTAAGTTGCGTTCTGGGCCACCATACAACCGATCCGTAGGTCATAGAAGGTCTGATAACTGATTTGTACAGCCAGAGAGATATTTTAGGGGTTAAACCCCATTTTTTACCAACTAGTCTTCTGCACTGACAAAATGCTATACAAGCCCTCTTTGTTTTTGCCTCGATATGACTCGCCCAATTCAATTTATTATCAAGAATGATGCCCAGATATTTCACTTGTGTTGATAGGGCGAGTTTGGTGTTAAATAGTTTTGGTAGATTGAGTTCTGGTAACTTCCTTTTGTTGGTGAAAAGGATAAGTTCTGTTTTCTTCGGATTTACTGACAGCTGATGCTCGTCACACCAATGTTCAACAATCTGAAGGGCGGAACGCATTACTCTGCATAGTATGTTCTCTGCTTTCCCATTTATCAGTATTGCTAGGTCATCTGCATAACCAATAGTAGTGTATCCTCTCTCATTTAGCGTCCTTATAAGGCTGTCCACTACTATGTTCCACAGAAGTGGTGATAGGACCCCTCCCTGGGGGCACCCTTTAACTACCTTTGCCCTTGTGGTAGTATTCACCACTACCTGGACCGCCCTTTTACTGACCAGTTCAGTTATCCATAACCTTACGGCTGGCTCTACTTTAAGTCTCTGAAGGGCGTGGTTTATGCTGTTGTGCATAGTTTTGTCAAAAGCTCCTTCTATATCTATAAAGGTAGCTAATGTTGAAGCTTTGTTTGTGATAGCCGATTCTATTTTATGTACCACCATGTGTAGTGCCGACTCTGTTGATCTGCCTTTCCTATAGGCATGTTGTTGAGGGTGTAGTGGTTTTTCTTTGAGTACTCCATCCCTTAGGTGGCGATCTACCAATCTTTCCAGCGTTTTCAGAAGGAACGAGGTAAGACTGATGGGCCTGAAGGATTTGGCGTGAGTGTAGTCCTCCTTACCTGGTTTCGGTAGAAAGACTACTTTCGCTTCCCTCCATCCTTTCGGTATATATTTAAAGGCTATGCAGGCCCTGTAGATTGGTAATAAAAATTTTGTGATCTGTTTAGACTGCCATTGTAGCAGTGCGGGGAATATCTCGTCTAGCCCTGCGGACTTGAACGGTTTGAAGCTTTTTAGGGCCCATTCTATTCCATCTGCAGTCACTATCTTGTTTGCGACATCCCAGTCTTGAGTTGTTGGTGTACTGCTGTTCTCATCAGTCCATTCCAGATCTGATGTGATTTTGCAATTTGGAAAATGTGTTTCCAGCAGTACTGCGCTAGTTTCGTTGTCCGTGTTTGTATAAGTACCGTCTCCTTTCTTGAGCGAGCCCAAAAGGTTGGGTTCATCTTTTGAAAGGATTTTCTTTATTCTTGCGGCTTGGTTTGTTGAGTTTATGCTACTACAGAAATTGCGCCATGCCTCCGTACTTCGGAATCTGATACGTTTCTTGTAGTGCTTTTGTGCTAATTTATATTTATCCCAGTCATCATCGTTCCTGGTATTTTTTGCTCTGTTAAAAAGTGTCCTGAGCTCCTTGCGCAACCGCTCTAGTTCTGGCCCCCACCAGCGACTTTTGTCTATGCGTTTAGGTACCAGGACAGGACATGCCGTTTCGTAGCTTTTTAAAAGAGTTTTAGTTAGGTGTTGTACGTGAGTTTCTATATTATCTCTATTAAGTATTTCGTTAGTAGGGACTGTGTTATCTAGTGTTTCGGTTAATATGTTTATGTACCTTGTTATATCTGTTTTACGGGGGTTTCGATATGGAACAGGGTCTGTTGGCTTATATTGTATTTGGAAACAGACGCGGCGGTGATCCGCGAACGATGGTTCGTTCGACACGTGCCATCCCTCTATAAGATTTGCCGCCGCGTGTGTTGCCAGAGTTATATCTATGATAGTTTGATACCTTGAGCTTACAAACGTAGGTTCCCTACCTCTGTTCATGATGTTCAGGTTTGTTTGGAATAAATATTCAGTTAGTAACTCACCCCTTTTGTTTGTTTCCTTACTTCCCCACAGAGAGTGATGAGCGTTGCAGTCTGCAGAGATGATCAGGGCCCAGTCATGTGCTTCGCAGTGTTGCACCAGCTTGGCTAGTTCTCTCGGGGGGAGTTCGCCATCGCTCGGCATGTACACTGAGGCTAGCACCAGGGCGGTTTGATTTTCTGTGAGGATTTTCACCGCAGTGACGTCTCTAGAACAGAATTGGTTAAGCAAGGTGCCTGCAATGTTTTTAGGCATAAAAATGCAGGTTCTTGGTTTATCAACAGTTGTGTCTAGCAGTAACTTACCACCGATGTTGTTTAGACCGCAGATTCTGTTGTTTCTGATCCAGGGTTCCTGGATTAGGGCGACGGTCTTGGTGTCGGCCTCCAGCACTCTGCGTAAAGTCGCCGCCGCTATCTGTTTGTGCTGAAGGTTGGTTTGTATGGTTTTGATGAAACTAGGGACTAAGAAGGATGCCATCTTCGTCGCTAGTTTCATCCCCAAACCGCAGTGTCGAGTTCGTCTCAGTCTCGCTCAAACCCTGTTGGGGAGCAGAGGTGGACGGCTCCGGAGTTGAGGTCTTCTCCGAAGGCTCACTCGCCACTGCAGGTTGTTGATTGGCCTTCGCCTTCTCCTCTTCTTCCGAAGAGAAGAAGCGTATGTACCCACTTCCTGACATGTGGGCTACACGGCGGTCTCTGTTGACGATGGCTTGTCTCTGGTCTTCAGGGATTCCCAGGATTAGGTGTACCACCTTTTCCTTGGAGCCTTCCTCCAGAGATTAACAGTGGATTTAATCTATACTAATACTATAAAACTGAAGAGTTTGTTTGTTAGGTTGGTTGAACGCTAATCTCAGGAACTACTGACATAAATTGAAAAATTATTGTTGTATTGGATAGTCCATTTAACGAGGACAGCTGTAGGCTATATAATAACCGATAATAACGCGAGCGAAGCCGCGGGCGACCACTTGTAAATAATATGAGGAACGACAACGCAGTAAAATTCCGAACAAAAATGGCGACCATCGCAAATAATGAGTCGGCGGAGATGTCGTAACTAGTTTTGTGGTTAGCGGAACACTATTGCAATACTGTTGTCACTTCCAAAGACTATTTACGAAACGGATAACCGAGTTTGTCTCGATCGATACCATAATGTTGTACTGGTATAGAATACTAGGTATCTTGGGTAAAGAAAGGCATCTTTTTTGACAGCTAGTTCGGTAAAATAGCTAGACAATCTAACTTCCGACCAATGCAGTTAGTTATTTCGGTGTTTTTCTATATTTTTGAGTAATTTTTAATAGTTGTAGTTTTTGCTTACTCATCATCGCCCTGTCCTTATCCCATCTTATTTGGGGTCGGCGCAGTATGTCCTTTTTTTCCATTCTCTTCTGTCACTCGTCATCTCATCTTTTCAGTGGTCTTCCTCTACTTCTACATCCATCAATATTCATGTCCATAACTTTCTTACTCATATTCATGGCATCACGTCGCATAACATGTCCACACCAAGCTAAACGGCTCCCTTTCATCTTCTCTGTTTCTGGCGCCACTTTCAGACTCCCTCTTATGTACTCATTCCGTATTTTGTCCATTTTTGTCACTCCGCACATCCATCTCAACATTCTCATCTCTGCCGCATGCAATTTTCTTTCATCCGTCTTTTTCACAGCCCAACATTCCGATCCATACATAACGACAGGTTACAACTTATATATTTTGTGATCTACTACTTACTATGGTTACTACTTACTATATTTTGTGATCTGATTGTGAAAGCTTATAGTCGGGTACAAGAATCTGTGTATGCGTTCGATACATTGGCATCTATTTTAAAGGCCTGTCCAATTCCTTTTAGCCCGAAGCCAGCTAAGATGTGCCTTACGTGCCAGTTGTAATCACTTACAGGTTAGAAAAGCTCTAGCTAGAGTCACGTTCAACTATAATAATGTAGCGCACGCTACCGCCGGACAGGTAGAGCTGAGCCGGCGGTAAATTGTCAGGCGCAGACTGTCGGCTCAGGATTACCCGACAGACGTCTTGCGCCAACGGCGGAGTGTGCAAATTGAAATGTAAATCTGTTTAGCCGAAACGGTGGGACAGTATTTTGCGGGCGGCATTCGGGGGTGCGCGACATGGCATTGACGGTTACTATTTTTAACCGACGAAAAACCGGAAGAGCTTTCTCAATTCGTACCGTATGTTTTTTTAGCTACGTTATATCTAAACTTTATATTATAAAGCTAAATAGTTTGTTTGGTTGGTTTGTTAGTTTGAAAAAGAATTAAATATGGTTTATTCATATAAGGCATCATTACCTATATACACTCATGAATCGTCAAAGAAATAACGTGTGTGTCAAAGAAAATTGGTTTCCAATATAGATGGTGTAGCTTATATTAACATTATAAGCTACACCATCGGTTCGTAAACTACCAGGAGGCCTTGTTCTGATAAAAACGGGCAAGACTCTCATGAAGTATCGAGGAAGGCTATAGGCTATTTAGTGACTGACATCAAACCGCTGGCCACCACCAGTCACGTTATATTTCTACTGAATTTATCATTTAAAAATATGTTTCATTAGATAATTAATCTTAAGGTCTTCGCCCCGACTCATCCCATGGGTGTCGTAAAAGTCGACTAAGGGAGATTGTCCGGTGTAGGCCAATAAGCACCTTGGGCACCCGAATGGTGGAGGGCAAATCACCAACAACAGCATACCCAGAGAGGGTTGGTGTCAGGCAGGCGGCCGGCTGTTGTCATTCCAATCACTCTCTCCTTTTATCGGTCTCTCGACATGGTCCGTTCCCTCTCTTTTCTATACATTCATTCATCACTTACTAGCACCTTTACGGTGCGTGTGACGTATGATATGAATCAAAAGGAAGTGGATGGCGTGATGACGTCTGACCGATATGAAAAGGAAACATACTGCGCCGACCCCAGATAGACTGGGAACAGGGCAGGGAGAAGAAGAAGAAGAAGAGATAATTAAACTTAAATTTCATTTTATAATTATGTATTATGATAATTTGTTATTATTTTCACTTAATCATTTAGGATAGTTTTGAGCATTTTATTGTACTTTTTCAAAGACCGATTTAAGACGATTTCAAAGAAAATTTATTAAAAAAAAAGTTCCAGTCTTGTTCATAGCCTTCATTGGAAAGGAAATAAATTGCTTGGTGGAATGGGAGGATTCTCATCATCATCACCAACCCTTTAACGTCCCCACTGCTGGGCCACAGGCCTTCCCTATGGATGGAAGAATATAGGGATAATAGGCCTTATTCCACCACGCTGGCAGCCGGGACCAACGGCTTAGCGTGCCTTCCGAAGTACGGAGGACGGAGGATTTACACACAAGATAGTAAGTTATACCTTGACCAGCTTTAGCGAACACTGCTTTGTTTACGCAATCGCAAGCCGAGCGCGCTATAGAGCTCCCTAGATGATGATGACTGCTGATTTCAAATAGCATTACATACTCTTGTATTGTTTTGCAAACATAGTAAAGGTCTCTGAATCCGTAACGGGAAAATACCCAAGACGGGACGTGGACGGGACGGGGACCTCTCTCGTTCAAAACGCCCCGTGCACGTCCCGTCTGTGACTTCGTGACATAAATGTCCTTCAAACAAAATGTACAATTTTGTATGAAACTATATTTCTGCAGTCAAGTCCCCATGCCGCCATGTGACGGCAGAGTAGAATACAATAGTCACCACCTCAAGTCACTCCCGTGGGTGTCGTACAAGGCGACTAAGGATAAATCAGTGATGAGGAATGGGCAGCAGCGTTCCTCTTATACCTACCACCTAGCAATGTACTGCGTCTTTTGTGCCCAATAAATGGCAATAGGCTCGCCACCTATTACATGGGACTTGACATAGTTGGCGAAACGTGGGTGCTAGTTCACCTCTGCCTAACCCTTCGGGGATATAGGCGTGATTTACGTATGTAAGTCCCCGTCCCGTCCAGGGTATTTTCCGTTACGTATGCAGAGACCTTTATTCAGGATTCCTCTTTTCGCATTGTAGGTACGTCACAATTGCGAGTTTTCCAATTCGTGCGCTATTTCCAAGCTGAAAAGTACATGGACGCGGTGAGTGTTCAAACATTGTTGGCACAACTCACTCTGGTTGTTTTAGTTCCACAATTTCCACATGTTCTCCAGTAGAGGCTGTTTGTTAAAGACTGTAATCGTAACCAATTTATTTTCGTTTCTTACCTTGACGTAAAGAAACTTTTTAGATACAGACAGAAGCAAAATACGAGGTCACTTTTACACCAAGCAATTAAAACCAGAGAAATACATTGTACCGTGTGGTGACGGCAGAGCAGAATACAATTGTACATACATACATACATAAATCACGCCTATATCCCCGAAGGGGTAGGCAGAGGTGAACTAGCACCCACGTTTCGCCAGTTATGTTAGGTCCCATGTAATAGGTGGCGAGCCTATTGCCATTTATCGGGCACAAAAATCGCAGTAGGTACATAGCTAGATGGTATAAGAGGAACGCTGCTGCCCATTCCTCATCACTGATTTATCCTTAGTCGCCTTGTACGACACCCACGGGAGAGATTTGGGGTGGTGACAATTGTATTCTACTCTGCCGTCACTACACGGTACAATGTATTTCTCTAGTATTAATTGCTTGATGTAAAAGTGATCTCGAATTTTGCTTCTGTCTATATCTAAAAAGTTTATTTACGGCTAGGTAAGAAAAGTTTTGATTTTGTTGCGATTGCAGTCTTCATTATTTATTACATGGGACCTTAATTCACCTCTGTTTACCCCTTCGGGGATATAGGCGTGATTGATGTATGTAAATACATTGTACCGGCTACACCATAGCGCTACGCAAACAAAGTGTCGAGTAACTGAGAATTGTTTGATCAGCAATAAAGCACAATAGCCCACGATAACAATGAGTCAGAACCAGACCTAATTCCCGTTGTGATAAGGCAGACCTTCTTCTTCTTCTCCCTGCCCTGTTCCCAGTCTATCTGGGGTCGGCGCAGTGTGTTTCCTCTTCCATTCATATCGGTCACACGTCATCAAGCCATCCACTCCCTTTTGATTGATATCATCCATCACACCGTAAAGGTGCTACTGATGAATGAATGTATAGAGAAGAGACGGAACGGACCATGTCGAGAGACCGATGAACGGAGAGAGTGATTGGAATGACACCATTCCAGACCAAGATTAGCAAAACACGCAGAAATCGTCGAAACACTAGAATAGTTCCATATTCTCTATTTCTATGGCTTGTATGGGGTTTATTGTATATGATTTGTCGCGTGTCCCCGAAACTATAAACAGACAAGCAAACAAATAGGGGCCGACGTCCCGCAGAAAGGTTTATGCGCAAAATGTGCGAGATTTATTCGTCCACGTCGGGCCAGTGACGGGCTCAGGTGGGCGGATTACGGGTGATGGGTGAGCGCTCTAGCCCGGCCGGCCGGGCCTTGAGTGGACTGCTATTAGCGCGAGGATGTGATTTGGTTTCCGACTTGTAGCTCCACGTGCCAATGTACCAGAGGATTTTTTTTTTAGCCGTTTGGGAATTTTTAGTTGTTGAGCTGTATTTGTCATCACAGCCGTGTGGTGACGGCAGAGAAGGATTCGATATTGTCACCACCCCCATCTCTCCCGTGGGTGTCGGTAAAGATAGCAATGAGTGATGGGCAGCATCATTCCTCTTATATCACCAAGCAATATACTGCAATTTTTTGTGCCCGATAGATGGCAATAGGCTCGCCACCTATTACATGGGCCACCTATTACCTAATATATACATAGTTGGCAATAAGTGGGTGATAGTTCACCTCAGCCTGCCCCTTCGGGGATATAGGCGTGATTTATGTATATATGTATGTATGTATTTGTCATCATCACCAGCCCAGTGCCGTGTGGTGACGGCAGAGCAGAATAGAATTGTCACCACCCCCATCTCTCCCACGGGTCTAGCCCATCAATGTCATCACTGCTCGTGCTCAGGGGGCCTACCGCCTAACTCGATTGCTAAAGCAAAAGCTATAGTTTATGTTGTCATGCTGTCATTTCGCACCAAATGTACCTAAACTATAAGCGATAGCTTTAAATGAATGATCACCGAATGATTTTGTATGAATTTTGCACAAAATCCGTACCGCCTAAAAATTCAGGATGGCTGCTATAGGCGTAAGTAGTGCATTGCTATATAGCTATCATCAGCAATAGAGTAAGGCGGTAGGCCCCCTGGCTTTCCCTATCTGACAAATCGACCAAAGAGGCCGCCAAATCATCATTTACTTGATTTTTCATAGACTTCACACTAACTTTAGATCCGTACTAAATAATTCGTCTTACTCAAGTTTAAAATATATTTCACCAGGTTATCGAACCGGAACTGTAAACCTAAAAACTCTACTCGTAGAAGCATTAACCACACTCAAAAGGACCTTATCACAGCTCTGTACAGCGTAGTTCAGCTTGGCACTGCCTAGGCCTACTAAGATATATTCATGCCATGCAGTTACTAGCAGTGCGAAAAACAAAAACATAGGCGCGTTTCGTGGCTCTGCTTTTACTCTGTGCAATGAATCAAATATGGGGTAGTGATGTGCAAGCCGTCAAAATGTCGATTAATCAAATGCTAACTAAATTTAATATCGTAGTAAATGAAATTACCATTGTACATTTAAATAAAAATACGTAGAAAGGCACATTGGTTACAATATTCATAAAGAAATAAGCGAGTTTTACAACGACGCAATGGGATAATGAAAGAAACCTGCTTAGCTACGACGGTATTAAGGTATCAAAAATAAAGATCTGTTATTAGCAAATGTAACATTACTCGTCTTCAAGTCGTAGATCGACTTTCTATTATTTAGGGGGAAAATAATAACAGTAATAAATAAACTATTCGATTTTAATTTTAACATTATATAAATAGAATGATTTTGGTGGTAAGAAAAAGAATTTCGAAAAATTCGATATATCGATAATCGAATAGTACATTATATAAATGTTAGAAAAATTAGTACAAAGATTTTTATGGTTAGAAAAAGAGTGTCTTGGTTGGCCGAGCAGTCAGGCCTGCCCGGAAAGCAGCGGACGCGGGTTAGTTTCCCGCATCAAGACCATAATTTTTCGAAATTCTTTTCCTAACCACCAAAATCTTTGTAGTAAAAAATAAGAAAAATCACAGTGTAGCGGATCTTTGTTTTGACATTAAGTAATTTAAAGCCAAAAATTCGCAACTGTTCATATAAGTCATTCAAAACCAATAATTCGCAACCGTAGATAGAATCGATAATTGGTCACAACACTAGGCTGTGCAGGCAATATGTTCGCAAAAGTTCCGTATTATACTATTATAGTACGGAATAGGACAGGACTGGCCCACCTCCATATGCATGCCCATATGTTCGAGAATCGTTTTATAGCATGCGAGAAGTAACAATAGGGGGTAAATATTTTAAAGCCTTAGACTACATGTCCTATTTCCAATTTGTCATCGAAGCCATTGTCAACGGTCATCGAAGATACCTCTCATAAAGAAAGTATTGTTTCTTTTTTCCGTTTTTATTTTTATTTTGAGCTATCACTTATTTATAGCTGAAGAATTATTTATAACAGGACAGCTGTTTGTAACGCATTTACAAATAAAATATCTACTAAGTTCATTCTACTTTCAATAACTATACATATACTCTGTCAACAAAAATCTATTTTAAGTAGAAGCATCTATTGGCAAGTGTTAAAGTAAAGTAGTAGGAAATTTGTTTGAAGTGTGTAATTTTTTGTATTCTAAAGATTACTTTTTGGCTTTTCTTTTCTAATCAACTTATTTTCTTGTTTCAGGTAATTAGATGGACTGAAAGTTTGTTTTTAGCCGAAACACCAACCTCAGGTATACTGATATATGACTGTCAATTACATCACATAACAAGATATATTTTATAATATTCTCGGAAAGGTAGGTACTAATAATTTAGTGTACAGATATTACAAATAATTATCAGCAATATGATCTTTAAAGTATTCTATATAGGTGAGTCGATATTTTGCATATTTTACCTACACTACGTTCCAATTTAAATTATTATTTCAGTAAAATCACGGAGTAAGATCTCAAGAGCATTGCAATGAATTTTCTTGCGGGGCCAGATTTTGCATCAAAATCTGGCAATCATTTTTTTTTTTTGATTAAAAAGATACGTTTTCGATTTTGATTTCAACATTATATAAATGTTAGAAAAATTCGAACAAAGATTTTGGTGGTTAGAAACGTTGGCTTACAACGTGAAGTGTAAAGGTTAGAAGAATTTCGGTAAGTTTATTAGTGTCTAGCGGTCGGGCACCTGCCCGGACAGCAGCGGACGCGGGTTCGATTCCCGCATCAAGACCATAATTTTTCGTAATTCTTTTTCTAACCACCAACATCTTTGTAAAAAGATGCCTTTTAATTACTAATGGAAAAACTTACAAATTGTTTTTCTTTTACTTTAAGACACATTTTGTAAAACAAGCCTTCCCTTTTGCAGGAATTAATGAACTAAAGTTTTATTTTGTGGCAGGTTACCACAATATTAGTACAAAGATTTTGGTGGTTAGAAAAAGAATTTCGAAAAATTATGATCTTGAGGCGGGAATCGAACCCGCGTCCGCTGCTATCCGGGCAGGTGCCTGACCGCTCGGCCACCCAAGACACTAATTAACTTGCCGAAATTCTTCTAACCTTTACACTTCACGTTGTAAGCCAACGGGGGTACCCGTTCGCAATTATAAGCAATCGGCTGAAATAAAACCAATAAGTAACACTTTTCCATTATTTATTGTATATCCCAATACAATTTCGAGATGTCCTCCATTTTGCGTCTATCGAATGAATGATGTCCAGTATGAATGTAGCTACGAATTAAGATGCTTCAGATCGATCAAGGGCGCTTGCGCAGCAACTTCATTTCAATTGAATTCATTCACAATCTTCCGACAGCAAATGGCGCCAACACAGACTATAATTCATTACATTGACTATCCGTCAATACACCAACTGTTTACATTATAAAGGTCTATATTTAATAATCTAACATTCGGCCTTTCCTGACTACAAGTTTGTCCTCAAACTTAATCGTAGAAGTGCTATCATTTTAAATCATAACTTCTTACTTCTTCTTTTATTGTTTATGTTGTTTCAATTAACGTTTTTCTTTCTTTCTTACAATAAAATGTTCTCTATTTAACAATCTCTGCAACTTAAATTCATCACAATCATTTGACCATCTCTTCCGACGGATCTATCATTACTTGCTAAAATAAAATGTTCTCTATTTAACAATCTCTGCAACTTAAATTCATCACAATCATTTGACCATCTCTTCCGACGGATCTATCATTACTTGCTGAAATAAAATGTTCTCTATTTAACAATCTCTGCAACTTAAATTCATCACAATCATTTGACCATCTCTTCCGACGGATCTATCATTCACTTCCTGAAATAAAATGTTCTATCCTGAAATAAAATATTCTCTCGATATTCAATGAACACAATCATTTCAAGTTAAAGAGACTCAGTCATCTCTTAAGCTTAAAATCGACTCAATCATTTGAATAGGATGAACTTGTTAGTGATGTTAATAAATAAATAAATTAAATAAATAAATATCTCTCTCGGTGGTTCTATCGACACCAAATCACTTTAGTCGATTGAGTGGTTCTATCGACACTCGTAATCAACTACATAATGGGTGGTTCTATCGACACCAAATCACTTTAGTCGATTGAGTGGTTCCATCGACACTCGTAATCAACTACATAATGGGTGGTTCTATCGACACCAAATCACTTTAGTCGATTGAGTGGTTCCATCGACACTCGTAATCAACTACATAATAGGTGGTTCTATCGACACCAAATCACTTTAGTCGATTGAGTGGATCCATCGACACTCTTAATCAACTTTATTCAATAAAATTCTCTCTTAATATTCAATGAACGCAGTCATTCTAAGTTTAAGAGACTCAACCATCTCTTAAGCCCGAAATCAACACATTCAATTGAACATCTCTCTCGACGGATCTATCGACACTCCTAATCAGTTACATAATAGGTGGATCTATCGACACCCAAACAGAGTCGATTGAGTGGATCTATCGACACTCTTAATCAACTTCATTCAATAAAATTCTCTCTTGATATTCAATGAACGCAATCATTCTAAGTTTAAGAGACACAACCGTCTCTTAAGCCCAAAACCAACACATTCATTTGAACATCGCTCTCGACGGTTCATCGACGTCGTTTACTTACTTTGTAGACAAATAGGTGGATCTATCGACACCCAAGACCTAGGAGTGGATCTATCGACACTCATCAACTACATACAACTACATAATAGGTGGATCTATCGACACCCCAAATAAATTAAATTAAACATATAATCAGACGTCTACCACATGTATAATAAAAGCTGTTGTTACTAAGTATTTAGTTCGTCTGCGTTATGATTTGAATGGCCGGCCATGATACTTTTGACAATTCGAATTTATTTTTATTTTATCTTTACTTATTATTATTTTATTTTATTTTTTTTATATAGGGACTCGACTGATTTAATAAATTTATCTAATTATTTCATGATAATTATTATTCTTGTGAATAATTACTATGTGTAGCCGTCGGCCGTCCGTAACAAAAATGAGTCCCTTTATTTTATTAAATAAAGTCCCAAAATTATAACTATATCGAAACAAGGTTGGTAATTTCTTTCAACATCTTGACTTGACTGCGTGTCGCATAGCACTTCTGGGCGGCATCATTACCATCCTGCTCTATGCTATGCAAACCTCATCACTTAATTTCATGCATGGCTTTCCAAGTCATAGACAAATCACTATCTCAATCAATTCATTACTATTACAGATATATGTAAGTATTGTTTATACTCATAGATTTATTATAACATTATTGGACAACTATATGAACTATACAATTGGCGGACTTAATGCCATATGGCATTCTCTACCAGCCAATCAGTAGGGTGTGTTAGAGATAATAAAGAGGCAAAGCTTAATTAGCTACATATTTAATAAAATACATAAATGAGGTATAACGTAAACACATACACACATAAATATATAAATACATAATAATAAATAAATAACTATTTCCTATGGCATTATATTGAATATAAAACGAGAGACATCAACTCAATCAGACTTGAGATAATGTTCACGTATTAGTCTTTTGGAAGCAACCTTTTCCCAATATCAATCACTTGTCTTTAACATTATTAAACATAATACATACATACATAAATCACGCCTACATCCCAGAAGAGGTAGGCAGAGGCGAGCCAGCACCAATTAGACATAATACATAACTAAGTTATCGATTTTTATATTTTCGGTTCTTCATATAACTGCCCTTATCTCGCTTTCAAGGGGTCGGCAGAACCTGTCTTCTTCTTCCGCTCTTTTTTATTATTCTCCATTCCGTATACTCCTTTATACAATCCATTCATCTCTTCTTTGATCTTCCTCTACTTCTGCGTCCTTCCACATTCATATATAATATTATTCTGCCAACATGGCTTTCATCACTTCTCATAACCTTACTAACCAATCCAAGTCCATTATTTTGGGGTCTCTTAGTCACTGGCGCGATTTTTCTGACAAAGTTTCTTATAACCCGCATCTTATCTTTACATGTCACAGCCCCCACGTTCACCTTGACATTCGCACTTCCGTTACACGCACTCGTTTTATTTTTTTTATTTTTATTAATCTTCTCAATTGTTTAACATGTTTCTTGATCCCTAATATCCTTCAATATAATAATATCTTGTTCAAACTACCCTGTAATTAATAGTAGTAACTCCATGGGTGTTAGTTTAATGATAATGAACAGTTGTTTTAATACCTAATCGAATGTCCGGTAAATAGACGTCCTAAGTCTTTAAAAATTATCACTATCCATTTTTAAAATGACTGTTCATAATTTTGTTTTTATTTTTATATTAATAAACTTATTAAATGTTGTCCATGACCTCCTGTTTTGCCCTACTAAAATGCCCTCTGAATTGTTATAGCTACAATGCTAATTAATTGGATTGACATTATGAATGTAGGTTGTGTTCCTCTTTTTGGTTTGTTTTCTTTGTTATTCCTGACATTCAAATAAACATTGGGTATTCATTTTATTTGTATCTTAACGTGTGTTCTGTGGTTTTATGTTACTCATTTTATCTAATTTTATTTAATTGTGCAAATTATTACATTTTATGTTTTAATTTAACAATTTATATATGGCAAAGGAATAATGTCTGCTCAAGTTATCGATAGATCGTGAACGTGCATGTGAAATACTTATAGGATACCATGTTTGATCACAAGTGACTGTACATAATATGTTTTGAACTTTTCCTTGTAAAGCTTGTTGCTGTTGTCAGTAATCAGTAGATGGTGACCCCAACAAATTAAAATAAAATGTTTTCAAATACTAAATACTATAATGTCTTCAAACTCGGTACTGGGTAAGGCCGCCCAATGTAAGTATTTCGTAAAATAATCTATATTATTAAAATATAAGTACTGCCGTGTTTGTAAGTGGGAAAGGTCCTAAAGGCATGTATTGTATGAAAAAGTACAGCTAGTTTAAATTTGATATTCTAAATGGATCGTTGTTATTCATTTATTTCATAGTGGCAAACAACAGTCAAAAAATTGAGAATGTTAATAGGTATGCCAGATCGCTTATTAGTTTGTTACAGTAAAGCTATACATACAAGCTTATACACTACAAATACACTAGTTTTGTTGTAGTCAAAAATACCCATTAGTTTTGATTTTACATGCATTTACACTTACGATAAATATCAAGGCCCGTTAACATTCACATGACGACATGTGACATCATTTTACAACGCTCAGCAAGTTTACTTCTTCAGATCGGAAACTAAGTAATTCTTCCACCATTATTGTTATTTATTGTTATTATAATAATTATTATATTATTGTATTATTTATATATATATTTTTTTTTTAAACCTACTAGCACTTTGATAAAAGATTACATAAATTTCATTACTATTAGCACATAATAATATACCTATTATTATACAATTTTGACACATACGGGACAAAAGCATATTTTGAGACATTTTTATTGGAAGGTTACAACCAAATTGATATCGCATAATTGGTTACCAAAAAAAATTTAGGAAAGTATTTGTTCGCCCTTTTAGAACAGATATTCGAATTGTTTTCCATAAAATTACAAAGATTTACACATTATACTATCGGTTTTGGGAATTTATAGCTAAGATGTCCATCCATTATAATTTACAACAAATAACATTATCGTATGGTTTACTTATATGTATGTTTTATTACAATTTCTATAATTTTAGCCTACTAATTTCGACGAATTCTGTTTTAACTACTGTTCGGTAAATTATGTTTTGTTCTCTTTAAAAATAGTAAAGTTGTAATAATTATCCAGGACGTACTCTTTCATTGAACCCCTCGGTCAACTACTCCGCTTAATTATCTATTTTGTAATAACTGGAGCGGTATGTTTATGCTCTAAGACGAATGCGGCAGACTATATCTGCTGAAATCGTACTAGTTCCATACCATGGTTACGTTCCCTCCGTTCTTGGCTATGGACTGATCTTAAGGGGAGTCTCTGTTGACATAGAAAGGGCATTCAAACTGCAAAGAAACGTATTCGAGCTATATTCGATGCATGGGTGTTAGACAGCTGCAAACCATTATTCATCAAATCAAACTTCCTTTCACTACCTTGCACATACGTACATACGAGACATATGCGTCTTTGTCTCTCTCAAAATCTCACTTCATCTACTACAACCATTATTCGAACGTATCGCACAGACCTCTTGGAGCGTAATATGTCTATATGCTACATCAACCTCCGAGTCGTACATACATCTACCAAAGGAGTGTATACAATATGAGCATCATAATATATAATAGGCTTCCTGAAAGCCTAAAGTTACTGGAAGGTATAGGATTTAAGAATAACAAAATGTCTGACGTAAAATTGCTTTTACACCCTAAACGAATACATTGATAGCAAAGAATAAGGTTGATTATGACAATCATAGCTTGCATAATGTTACAAAAATTAAGATTGATAACTACATATTTATTGAGATATTTATAGTTGTGATAATTTTGAAATTGTCATCGTTGGGGCTTTGATAATTTTATTCTAAAGCTGTGTTATGTTTATTATTGACATTGACATTAGGTGCTGTGAAAATGTTATTATATAATTGTGTTTTTTTTTTTTGCTTCATTGATATCGACATGTATTATTTTTAACTTGATTCTTCTATTAAACTTCTTTTATTTTTATAGAAGGCGTACCCTGATAGCAGGTTTTGGCATTACCAACAAGTTTCAGTGGAGCATAGTGTACTGCTTGTTCTTTAAGAGATCAGGTCAGCGTTGACAGAATTAGGAAAAATTATGTCAAGGTCTTTGTTTTGAAGAATCTCGTTAAATTCTCAAAAACTTTATTGAGTATTACCTGGATTAATTATACAGTTAGGACATAACGGTGTTGTCAATATTAGAAATAACGTGATTGGCAGCGTTTAGTTTGTGAGATTGAAGATCATGAAACAATTCAGAAGCTCATGCACCACCAACATCCATTCCTTTCACTGCATACAATTCGTTATCCAAAAAAAAACAGTCTCTCACACACAATGTCATCGCTAAATCCCCTATTCCCATTTCGAGAATTATTAGCAGTCACATCAATCTTCGGCGCCGGGTACGAATTCGGCCACGCCGCTCAGCAGGTCTCTGTCTGGTCTCACTGGGACAGACGCTCCGTGGTGTTTATTAGCTCTCTCCGTTTGCCACTGTGATCCTCCTCTATGTCTCTGGAACTTGAAATGAAAAGCCTCTATGTAAAAGGTCTAGATTAAAAATTACAAGGAGTCGGTCCGAAAGAATCAAGTGAAATATTAAAGTAAGCACACAGATTTAATCCAACTGTATATTTGTTTTGGTTAAAATAACTAGAGGAAGCAACATTTACCACTTTCAATATTCCTCTTTTTTTTTTGTGTGTTAATTAAACTATAGTTCAACTGTCATTTGGAAATAAAGTAGATACATAATTATTATTTCGTTTATATCCTAATTATTCTGCGACTTTTCATCATAAGATATCCCAGCAATCATTAATTAAAGAAAATGTTAAACTGACTTTTATGTTTACTAGTTCACTAACTTTCAATGTTACAGTTATAGGCACTTCGCTTAAGTAAGTTAAGTGATATTTGAATAACTACGCCAGTAAAATTCATAATGCAATTTAATTTTCATTTTTGAAGAAAATTACAACTTTAAAGTCTTGGCCGAATGCGTTTTAGGCCTTAGTTTTCTAGTTCATGTAATTTTATAGCAGCTGAAACTGTAAACGACATGGAGAGTGTTTTTATTAACAAATATAAGACACTCTTTTTTGTAAGTAAAAAAAATACATAACTAAAGACATGGCTGTATGAGCCAAATCCCCTTGCCTTCCCTAAAAAAAGGAAGAATTAAAACAATAACATGTAAACAACATTGATGGACTATTTCTTTTTATATTTTGTTACATTTCACTAACTCCACGGATTTGTAACAATAGTTGTCAATTCAAAATAAATTATTATTTTTTTTCACCTAACAATTTCCGCAGCATTGTAATTTTAAACTTGTATGAAAAATGTGTTTATCACTCACTAGCTATGTTTCATTGCGAAATCTGTATTTCGCCTTATTAAAATAAATAAATATACATATTAACCTTCTACTGTTATTAACTGGATGTTTCTTAAGTATCAACAATTGATTTGCGAAGACTTACTAAGACGGAAAAAAAAAGTACGTCACCTGTGTTCTTTTTCTTCCAATAACTGGGCGTACGGCTACAAAAATGGTATATTTTTGTATTATCCCACTTCTGATATAAGCAATCGGCTGAAATAAAACCAATAAGTAACACTTTTCCATTATTTATTGTATATCCCAATACAATTTCGAGATGTCCTCCATTTTGCGTCTATCGAATGAATGATGTCCAGTATGAATGTAGCTACGAATTAAGATGCTTCAGATCGATCAAGGGCGCTTGCGCAGCAACTTCATTTCAATTGAATTCATTCACAATCTTCCGACAGCAAATGGCGCCAACACAGACTATAATTCATTACATTGACTATCCGTCAATACACCAACTGTTTACATTATAAAGGTCTATATTTAATAATCTAACACAATGTAGAAATAAATTTCAAACATTTCAAAACATTTTTACAAATACCATGCGTTCGGTTAAGCTTGGGTTTGCTTTATAAACTATTCGATTTTAATTTTAACATTATATAAATGTTAGAAAAATTAGTACAAAGATTTTGGTGGTTAGAAAAGTTGTTGGTAGTTTTTCTAACCACCAAAATCTTTGTACAAATTTTTCTAACATTTATACATACATACATACATAAATCACGCCTTTATTCCCGAAGGGGTAGGCAGAGGTGAACTAGCACCCACGTTTCGCCAATTATATTAAGTCCCATGTAATAGGGGCGAGCCTATTGCCATTTACCGGGCACAGAAATCGCAGTACATTGCTAGGTGGTATAAGAGGAATGCTGCTGCCCATTCCTCATCACACTCACTGATTTATCCTTAGTGGCCTTGTACGACACCCACGGGAGAGATTTGGGGTGGTGACAATTGTATTCTACTCTGCCGTCACCACACGGCACCATTTATATAATGTTAAAATTGAAATCGAATAGTTTACCACAATATTGTCAAAGTATCCCAATCGATTGGAGAAATCTGACAAGTACGTATTATAGTCTCGTGCTTAGTTCGTAAAAAAGCAGAGAACGTGTCTCTTTCCCAACTTTGTTAAGCAGATCATTAACTCGGCATCTTCAGTAGAAACGCTTACGCGAATCTTACAAAAAAAAAACAACAATGCTCTACCAAAAAACCGCGTGCCTCCAGCGCGTAAATGGCTCAATCTTAGCGGATCGTGATTTCTCAATTTTTGGCCGTGGGAGCGTTTCGGGGATTCCCCTCTTGGGCGCGGCGAAATTTTTTTCAGATTATCGCCGACATTCACCGAATTCTGCGAAGGCTGCGGCTGATTCGCCCCCATTTCCCTATTTTCCAAATTACGGTTGCGTAAGGCACGTACGTACTTCGAGGAAATTCCATTACTTAATAACAGATACAACGAATTGGTTCTTTGATGATCAATGGTTGCAGAGTAGACTATTGTATCTTATACATGCTGTGTACTTGGTGCTTATATTTCTTTAACCTCGATAGCGACTGTCTATTAAATAACATACATACATAAATCACGCCTATATCCCCGAAGGGGTTGGTGAACTAGCACCCACGTTTCGCCAAATATGTTAGGACCCATGTAATAGGTGGCAAGCCTATTGCCATTTATCGGGCACAAAAGTCGCAGTACATTGCTGGGTGGTACAAGAGGAACGCTGCTGCCCATTCCTCACACATCACTGTTTTATCCTTAGTCGCCTTGTACGACACCCACTTTTTAGGGTGGTGACCATTGTATTCTATTCTGCCGTCACCACACAGCTCAATATACATAAATCACGCTTATATCCCTGAAGGCAGAGGTGAATTTACTCCCACGTTTCGACAATTATGTTAGATCCCATGTAATAGGTGGCGAGCCTATTGGTGGTTAAACCTAAATATGGTTGGTGACAGACAGGCGGCTTTACTAAGCCAAAATATGAAGCAGTACGGACTGGAATGCCGTTAAGGTTTAAGGCTAGATGCTTTCAACTTGTATCTCACCCAGTTGAGCAGTGTCTAAATATGTAAGCTAAGAAGCCTCTCAATTTGCAACTTTGAAATAAAAGCACTTGGTGCTGTACTGAGACAATGTAACCAGGAGTCATAGATACGTTAACCCTGTGTAATGTCAAGCACTAACGCTAACTCACTCAATCTAACTTTGTCATTCATAATAAAGTTTGATTTCATTCCCTTTCCGCATTTTCTGTGTTTTATTTGCGGCTAGTATACCTACTATTACGGAGTTTCACAAACAAATGCCGCTACAAAGTGCAGCGACAGTGAATGAAAGAGTTAGACGGTGGACACCATTCTAACTTGTTCTCTTGTTGGAAAGGTCGTTAGCGTGATTGAGTTATAATTACAAAGAAAATTATGGTTATAAAAATTCGAAAAACTATAGGCTTGGTGCGTAAATCGAACCAGCGTCCTCTGCAATCCGGGCAGATGCCTATGCCATTGAGTTATAATGTCTTGTTTCGATTCAGATAGAAGGAGTAGGCTAAAAGGCTACTTTAGCATGCTCCTACTATATCTGAAGTTTGGTCGAATAAGCAGGTTGCTGGCTATCGCTAATTGGTGATGAACTCTGACACTTTGAAACGACGAAACGCGGCTCCGGAGATAGATAGGTGTGTTTTATGTATGTATGTAAGTTCTGTAACACAATAGCTGCAGCTGCTTACTTTAGTTTAGCTAGATGATAGGTAATATGAGCGTCAAGAACATTTAATAATATAGGTATATATTTATTAATTATTGTAACAGATTGGCCACACAACAGATTATTGTTACATACTGTTTGCGAGCGACTACTATGATTTGTGTCTTTATTTGCATCGTTTGTTCGGATTTACACACGGATGCCCGTGATATATTCACGTACACAAACAACGTACAGCGTAAACTGGACTGGGCGGAATTTCAATTAAATTATGCTAGTTCGCTTAACATAGCCCTTGGATTACTGGTGAAAGCGAATTGACGGAGCTTTGTCAATGAAAATTTAGTTTTACTAAAAGCTGGGGGCGGCTTAAGCATAGTTAGTCATATTTAGTTTAGTTAGTAATTTTGCTAGAGCCTTTGCTTGACTATTTTGATATGAAGCTATCAAACTGCTCGAAATTTTTACTCTCGACAAAGGGCCTGTTTCTCAATCGACAAGTAAGTTCGAAGAAGCTTACTTTGCAGTTCTATTGACATATATTTCTATTGCAATTATCAAATGATCTGCGAAGTAAGCTACTTAGAACTTACTTGTCGATTGTGAAACAGGCCCTGAGAATTGGACATTGTAAGATTATTATGACTGGTTTTGATTTGACACGTTATTCATATTTGTTTTTGTAAATGCTATATTTTATACAACACTTTTATATAACTTTCTATCCAATGAAAATGAAAGGAGATTCTTGAATTACATACATAAATCACACCTGTATATCCTCGAATGGGTAGGCAGAGGTGTAATAGGGTAGATTAGGAAAAAACGAATGTGTCGATTCGTTCCTCAATCATCGGAATAAGATTAGAGATACACAAAACAAAAACACAGAAGTGCCGAAAAATGACAACGAAAGCAACAATAGCAAAAAACGTAATCACATCCAAATTCTTATCTCGCTTATCTCAGCTAAGCAATTTAAATAAGTTGCTATTTATCTTCACAAAGACAACACTGATTGAATCATAATCGCTAGGTCCCCTAATGCACAAAGAGGCTTGTAATAAAACCACATCACGTAACGCTCAGATTCTTGCTGAAGTAATATTAAAAAATACTTGGCCTATACTTAGGGAATATTTAATAATACGGCAAGGGTTGGAATAATATTCGGGTCCTTTATACCCGTCGGTCTGAGGGGCCCGGGGTCTTAGGGACCCTTGGGTACAGCCACGGTCGATAGCGCACGATGAAAGGTATATTTTGCTGTAATACGTGGATATACATATAATATACTACTTGCGTCGAGGAAATTGCGCGATGCCGTATAATTTATTGAAAGGTTTTCCACTATTGGAGTGGTGGATCAAGTGAAAATAGCCGTTATCAAAATTAAATTGTTTCCCCTTAGATAGCCCAGTTCTTTTGCTAAAATTGTTAACACATACTAGGCCGACCTCAGATAGCCTGGTAACATGCCCTGAAGAAGATGATTATCTTCATACATACATGCATAAATCACGCCTGTATCCCCAAAGGCGTAGGCAGAGGTGAATTAACACCCACGTTTCGCCAATTAAGTTAGTTCCCATGTAATAGGTGGCGAACCTATTGCATTTATCGGCCTCCGAAATTCGTACATTGCTTACAGGAATGAATAAAGAATTAGCGAAACGTGGGTGTTAACTCACCCCGGTCCACCCCTTTGGGATTGTAGGCATGATTTATGTATGTGGTAAATATAAAGACCGTCAATTTCATTACACATAGGAAACAGAAGAGATGCTAATTAAAACCAAAATTAATATCGTGCCATCTGTTACTTTGTTCAAAAATGCCAAAGAAAAAAACGCACTTCCCTAATCATATTACACGTCTCAGCTTCCCGGCGTCTTTGATTCGGCAACCGTGAAAAACTACGCGGCCAACCCCCCAGAGGGGGCGGTCCCGATTAGGTAGTCTTTCATTTAATTAAAAAAAAGTTAAACGAACCGAGCCTTCCTTGAAACGAAGCAAAATCAATTTGAAACTTTGAGGGCCCTTCAACAATTTTTATTTGCCAGCGAAATGTTTGAATAGAAATGAGAGAAAGATGTCGGACCGTTTCCCGTTTAGGCACCACTTTTGGAATCGTTGTGTCATTATTTATTATTGTTTAGTCCGCGTGTGGTGACAGCTGTGCAGAATATAATTGTCACCACCCCCAATCTCTCCCACGGGTATAGTACAAGGCGACTAAGGGCTAAAACAGCTAATGAGGAATGGTCAGCAGCGTTCCTCTTATACCATCAAGGACTATACTACTGATTATGTGCCAGTTAGATAACAATTATAGCGTGGCGATCTATCAAGAACGCTGCTGCTCCTCCCTCCATCATCACATTTATAGCCCTTACTGCCGCACTCAGAGACGACAAATAACGTAAATGAGTACTTAATGTCAAAAAATGACAATTCAAAACTAGTCGCTATGCTTGCCGGGTCTATGGTCCAGATTTGAATGAAAATTTTTGACATCAAATACTCATTAAAGTTGATTGACGTCTCTGAGTGCGGCAGTTAGTCGTACAGTAAAATACAAGTAGGAGGAAGGGGATGGAGGAAATCGGCTAAAAATCAGCAATCAACAAACTAAGAACAACTTCAACATTCATGTGAAAAATAACCGATGTTCCAGTCATTTAAAGCTGATGTGTCTGAATCGACGACAGAATCTGGAATAATTAGCGTAAACCTTTGTGGCGATCTCTAGCTATAGGTCTCACCCAACTCTTCTCGACTTTCACCCGGATTTTAAATTATAACACATTCAAAATGAGGCTAATCTTACATTTATTAACAATTAATTCAGTTGTTCCTTCCTATCGCGGCATTGCTCTAGTCGCAAAGTTATTAGAATTGACAACATAGTACAGTATCGTTAATATACGACATCCTGAACACCCGAAACTCTATCGACTAACACATAGAAATGGCAATACGGAACCCTGCTTTAAAATAACGCCCCAGCTCGAACAAAATCCGGGCAGGGTGTGTGTTTTTGATGGACAGTAAGCCGCGCAATAACGGCCCTGATTCGGAGACACGCCTCCGAATGAGCCAAATTCGCCCATAATGACGCTAGCTTTTTCTAGATCGTTCTCGGAGGCTTTGTGAGAAACCTTTTGATACATTACGGTGCCTATTCTGGAAGTGAATGGTCTTTGTGCCTTTCAAGTTGCTGCTTCACTTAACCAATAACGCCCTCAGCTAATCATGTGTTTTTTTCTAAATTTTCAATTCAGCTTCGTATCATAATTCTTGTTACTACAGCAAAATAGCATAAATTAGACCAGATATTTTAGTTCATACATACATACATAAATCACGCCTACATCCCCGAAGGGGTAGGCAGAGGTGAACTAGCACCCACGTTTCGCCAGTTATGTTAGGTCCCATGTAATAGGTGGCGAGCCGATATTTTAGTTCAGATTATGCTAATTACACTTCGTTAAAAATCAAGAACTAATAATAATTATATTGTCTTAATGCATGTGACTAAAAAAGCGATGAACATGAATAATAAGGGATGGAAAGATAGATGAAGATCGCAGAAGAGATGGACGGATTGCGTGAGAAATGTCACGAATATTAATGGTGTATATGAGGAGGTGATATCTTACAGGAGTGAATGGATAATAGTTATTTGTTGTACGTGAGTGCAAAGTTGTTTTTTAACCGCTTGCTTAATTTTGATGACCGAGCTAGCGAAGGATTCTAAAATTAGAATCCTGAGCGACAGCGAGGGAATCAAAAGAGCACAAGGTGAAAAATCTTTGCACTCGAGTGCTATACGTAACTTTTCATCCCCCCCAACGAGGAAATTGCAGAATACAAAAAAAATACAATCATAACAGTTTCTGTTTTCACCCAGAAACTTCCACAACACCCTCCCATCAACCCAAACACACTCTCAACACCCACCCAGAAACACTCAGAACATCCACTCAGACACATCCACAGCACACATCCATCCACCCAGACACACCTACAGCATACACCCAGACACAACCACATCACCCACCCATCCACCCAGAAACACCCACAACATTCACGCCCGCAATAAGCACCCATCCACTCAGACACACCCAAAAAATACCCATTCACCCAGAAACACCCACTAAACACCCATTCACTCAGAAACACCCACAAAACACCCATTCACCCAGAAACACCTACAAAACACCCAATCACCCAGAAACACCCACAAAACACCCATTCACCCAGAAACTTCCACAAAACACCAAATCACCCAGAAACATCCACAAAACACCAATTCACCCAGAAACACCCACAACATCCATTCAGACACCCACAACATCCACCCAGTCACACCCACAATACTCACCCATCCATTCAGACCCACCCACAAAACACCCATTCACCCAGACACACACACACACACACAAAACACCCATTCAACCCAGACACACACACAAAACACCCATTATCCTAGACACACCCACAAAACACCCATTCACCCAGACACACCTCCAACACCCACCCATCCCACACCCGGAACATTCATCCAGACACACCTGTAAGTGCAATAAAAGTATAAGTACCTAATAAAAATTACCATTAGGGATAATGGAGTTCCGAGACGGTCAATCAGCTTGAGTCAAGTACGTTGATTTTCTGTATGTTTTTGTTCCGTTGCTAGCCTAAACAAATCAAACTGACCTAAAAAGCGTTTAAATGCTTGACTCAAGCATCAAGCAAGCGTTGTAGACGATCAAAATGTTTAAAGCAAGATTGACGCCATGCTAATTGACCGTCACGGAACTCCTAGGTTTTAACAAATTTATGACGTGAAAAGATTTTTTTTTTGTTTTTTTAATTCTCCCTCTATTTTAGGGAATGCAAAGGGTCTAGCCCATACAGCCATGTCTTTAGTATAAATTTTATCTGTAGTCTTATGAAATAATGCATACATAAATCATAAATCACGCCTATATCCCCGAAGGGGTAGGCAGAGGTGAACTAGCACCCACGTTTCGCCAGTTATGTTAGGTCCCATGTAATAGGTGGCGAGCCTATTGCCATTTATCGGGCACAAAAGTCGCAGTACATTGCTATTGCTAGGTGGTACAAGAGGAACGCTGCTGCCCATTCCTCATCACTGATTTATTTTGAAATAATGAGTGGGTGAAATGTATGAATGAAATGAATTTACGTTAAAATATGGGTGTCACATATTTTAACGCATCTAGGGAGTGCTTGGCGCGAGTCAAATGGTAACAGAGTTCATGACGGTGACCGGTGAGGTGGTGAAAACCACTATAAAATTCTCAACGTCAAACACGGCACAACACTTTTATTTCAATGATTCTTCATGATTGAACATCAACACGGATCCTTATGCATCAAAATAACTCCACTTTTACTACACAAAGTTCACTCTGAAACAATTTTTGAATGATTGAAATAAAAATTTGACTGACGCCACGAAACGCGCCAAACACTCTCCGACGTGAAAAGAAAATGGCGCGCGCAAAGCAAATTACAAAAAAAGTACGCCAAGAAGGTTCCGAGTCTGAGTTTTTAACAAATTAAAATAGGTTGTTGATATTATTGATAATTTCGGCATCATGGAGGTAGAAATAAATAGGTATAATTATGTTTTGAATTCACAAACTCATTGCACACGATGTTCTAAATTCAAATTTACTTTATCCTCTAGAGGATAAAAACGGCTTTTGCACTCAGATATCGAAGAGCAAAAACGCTTTTTCCGAGATGGTGGGATGAAAAATACATTCTGCGCTGACTCCAAATGAAATTCGTCAAGGGCAAGAGGATAATGAATAACTCTTTATTCTCTTAATAATTTTTTATCAGTCTTTTTCTGACCTGTGGGCCTACCGCCTAACTCGATTGCTGATGATAGTTCTATAGCAAAGCACTGTTTATCCGAGCGACCGCCTAAAATTGTATCAGCAATAAGCACAGAGTACTGCTAACGTGAACGAACGAAATAGTTCTTTTGGCATAAGATAAGCTTTGCATTTGTGTGAGTGATCGCAAAAGTAGGGTTAGTGAAAAAAATAATATAATAATATATCGAACACTTAACCATCCTCCGGCTTCTCCGTAGTCTGGTAAAACACTATTTATGTCCATAACTTATTAAAAAAATATTCTAACTCTTCTACATCGGTAATTGAATCTTCACTATCTTCATCTTCACTCTCATCTGATGACACATCGGAGCCTGCACGATGATGTAGCGCTCCGTAAAACCATCAAAAGCGGCGTCGCGACCATCAAATGCTTTTTCTTCTTTTACTGCATGGTCACAATCATTGCCCATATATTTTCAATGGGATCAAAAATTTCACTAATACCTAATTAAAACAGATTAATATTATTAATATATGTAGCTGCTAGCGGTACAAAGAAAAGTGCGATGCAGAGTATTGACAGTTGACGGACGCACCGAGCAGTAGGCCTAGCACGGGACGTGGAAAAAATGACAGTGTTTTCTCTCGGGATTTAGTAAGAGTTAGAGCAAGAGGGAAAGAAGCAAGACGGAACTTCCACTGATTGCATCGGCAAAGCAAGAGACTCCTTAAAACAAAACTAATTGTAAGATAACATCTTCAGCAGAACACAAAATGGTCGTCACCAAAACTATCGCTAACAAGCCCCCTCCAGAACTAACGACGAAGCGCTTACGTCTGCACAAAGAGCAAAAACTTTAAAAGCTGCCCTTAACTAAGTGTACGGTGTCAAAGGACTTCATTCGTCTCTCAGAGATACGGCTTTGTCCTCCGTAATGTTTTACGTGTCTCCAAATGATTATGCCTGTGCAGTACGGTGGAGATATCGCTGTGAAATACAGAAGATACCCTGTACATTGAAATGTTTCTTGGTATTTATAAAGTAGTTAGTCTACTTTCACATTACGTAAGAGTTTCATAGAAAACAAAATGTATACTTCTTTCTTTCCTCTACCGACTACCACATTTGGCATTAAGCAGGAGTGATTTCTGCTTACACTAAGCTAGGGAATTGCAATTATTTCTAATTTCATTTCTACATAAAGTTAAATTAGAATTTAAATATTCTTCAAGTCAAAATGTGGCCATATGACAAGACTGACAAAAAGGATTTATATTATATAACGGAAGTGAATACAGAAATGGAAAGGAGAGAACTTAGTAAGATCTATCATAATGAACGACGAAACTATATTAAAAAAAACCAAAACCCTCAGGCATCCACGAAGACATTAATGAGATTGGATGTAGCGATAAGGGTCGTAGCAAGTGGAATGAAGTGATCCCAGCCTATCACTGTGGGGAAAAGGCGCAAAGTATGTATGTATGGTAGTAGGTAATAATATATAACAACCATCGTTGCCATATTATTGTCATGAACGTCTCCAGAACTGTAGGCCTATTCCCTAACTTTTTTTGACAGTTGAAAGTGATGATCACCGAACTATTTACTTAACCATTACTACTTTACTATAATGCTATTGTGACACTTGTCCTGTGATAACAGCAATGTATTAGTAAATAGTTCGATGATCATCACTTTCAAAAGTTAGGGAACAGGCCTACTGAAGTCAGTTGGAGGTTGGAGCCAAGTGTTAACGCCTGTCATAGTTTTCGCGAACCGCTTGAATGCAAATGGGGTGGCCTGGCTTAGCCATCTCGTACTGGGGCACTAGCTATTTGGGAACTTGTAAATTGTCCTGACGCGGCTTAGATAAATGGGGAAGTAATTGTAATTGCAAATACCCTGTAATCCGCCTGGAACTGGCTTTGTCCTGTAAAATGTGATCGTTATATCGCGGAGATTACGGATACTTCTTGCAGGTGGGTACTAAACTATTGTTTTGTATTTATTCAGTGACCTGATTACAGAGGTTTAAAACGGACACAAATCATGCCTGTTTATCCTCGAAGGGACACGGCAGAGTTGTTCTCACGCCCACATTTCTTTATTTTAGGTAATAAGCTATTGCTATAATAATATACTGGGTACGTTAGTCCCTCAATATTGCTGGGTTGTTATATTGGGATCGCTGCTGCTTGTTCCATATTTATTACTAGTCCTTTGTAAAAGTTTGCATAGGACATAATGATTATAATTATATTAAGTTTTAATGAATGTTGTCCACATTCAACTACATTCTTCAAAATTGTATAAATCTATTGGAGCAGTGTTATTTTTAAGTAATTAAACGAATAAAATTATATTAATATTCTTTTTAAATATTTTTTATTAAAGCACTTAATTATTTGTCCACGAATGGGACATTTTCACTGTGCACAAATAGTGGGCCGCTCTCTATCGTTGGGTTAAACGAAACTCACCCCGTAACCGATCTAAAGATTAAAACACTTTATTGTTATTGGAATAGAAGCCAGTATACGGCACGGAACCTTAACTTGTTAAATTACCCTTTATCCAATTTCTCTCTGCAGTATTTATAATACACTTATGTAAGTCTACTGTCTTCGTTTAATTTTCCATTGTTCTTATGTCTACATTCCATGAGCTGCGGTAGGCGGACCTCCAGAGATAATCTGAGAACGCCCTTAAAATCTCAAGATTTAATTAACTTTGGCCCTTAAAACTGTACTTACCAGTAGGGTGGTACAAAGTTTTGATTTATAAGGACAATTTATTTTAGCAGAACCGGATTCGGAATAATTTTATGGCCACGGGGATATCCTTGAGAGTGACTTAAAAATAGATTACAGATGACAAAATAAAATCTCTTACATAACAAGATCCTAATAAAATACACATACATACATACATAAATCACGCCTATATCCCCGAAGGGGTAGGCAGAGGTGAACTAGCACCCACGTTTCGCCAGTTATGTTAGGTCCCATGTAATAGGTGGCGAGCCTATTACCATTTACCGGGCACAAAAGTCGCAGTATATCGCTATTGCTAGGTGGTATAAGAGGAACGCTGCTGCCCATTCCTCATCACTGATTTATCCTTAAAATACATACATACCTAAATCACGCCTATATCGCTGAAGGTAGGCAGAGGTGTATTAGCACCCACATTTCGCCAATTATGTTAGGTCCTATTGCCATTTATCGGGTACAAAAGTCGCAGTTCATTGCTAGGTGGTATATTAGGAACGCTGCTGCCCATTCCCCATCACTGATTTATCCTTAGTCGCCTTGTACGATACCCACAGGAGAGATTTGGGGTGGTGACAATTGTATTCTACTCTGCCGTCACCACACGGCTTAATAAAATACTCATCGAAATCCCGTTTCACCAAGAAGTCACTGACTGACTAATACTGCCGTTAAGTGCGTCCGTCCACTAATTGTCTCCAATCGACAAAGACATTGTCCCTCTCATCCCAGGGAATTCAACATCGGTTTCGAGGGCTACAATTCTTGTTAATTAATTGGCGAAGCTCGCATTGTCCGCTGGACCCTATTAGGATATAATGACGGCAAGTTAATGGCCCTAATTCATCATCGCACTATCTGTCTGTTGGGTTCTGAATATTGAGATTACTATGCATTTGACAGTGATATGTGTTTCAGTTGTCATTTAAATATACACAAAGTGCATCTGGAAGCTAAACTATTCGAACTAAATACACTTACCTTGCTGCTCCACATTTCGATAAAACTTAGCTGCCCATTATGAAAACATCACATCGACCATATCTGATACCAATTTATGTTCGTCTGGCTCCTGGAATATCGTCCCTATTTCTTTAGCGGTAAGACTGGAACGACGGCAGCGAAAGTTCGGAAACTTTGTCTCCCAGTGGACATGTTAACAGTGCAGTGAATTAAGTATTAATCAGAATGCTCCGGAGATTGCACACATAGCCGAGATAGCCGAGATTTGTGGCGCGCTGGTGAGATTACAACTTTGGCCAGTCAGATGAGATATGAGATTGTACTCGCCGGTGTTTAATGTACTTGCTGCGAGCTTTTGATTTATGGTTTCCGTGTGATTGTGTTCGTTACATCTAAGGAGAGTTGTTTTCAAGCGAAAGGCTCTAAAGAATAAGCCAAAATCTTGGATTGGAATCTCTCTCGACATCACTAGTCTCATCACTACTGATGTTATTTATGGCATAAATTATAAAAAAAGTGAAAAGTTCGATCCAGTCTGATCGATTTAAAAAAGAAACATACTGTAGCCACCCCAGATAACCTGGAAACAGGGGAGGAAGATGAAGATGGTGTGATTGTATATTTTGCAGTAACAGTTATATAGTGGTTATCTTTTAAAGTAGTACAAATTAGCCCGTGACCTATTTGTTCACTGCACAGCAATAAACGAAATCGTTTCCCTGACACTCGTGCACTAGAACTAGATCAAAGATGTTCCTCGTGCCGAGATCATACAAATAGATATCCCCGAGAGCGCTTCTCCCGGATTAGAGCGAGCAAAGTAAAAAGGTACTTCGCATTGTTGTGGTTCCCAATCCGAATCCAATCTCGATTCGATTGTCTTCAAGCACAAAGAAACGTCAGATTAGACAAGTGACACGTCTTACTCGAATCCATGGACGTAGTATAAAAACAGGACTGAGCACTAAAGCCGAAAATACGAGCCAAGTGAGATACTATAGAAGTGGGGTTGTTCGTCCTCTTCTAATAGGGTTTTTGGTCCTCTTCTTATGACAATTGTCATGTCAACTTTTGTCGGGGGGCAATTGCGAAAACGGGACAGAGAACTCCACTCTGGCTATCTCACTCGGCTCGTTTTTCCTCTGATATAATTTGTTTTCCAAAGTTAACCTTATGCCGTACACATAATTATGTTTTGTTTTACTATAACACTATTTTGACAGTGCTCAGTCCTGATATATATTAATATTACGTCCATGCTCGTATCTCGCCTGCGTTTTTTTCTCTACACGCACTCGGGGGGAGGATTCGTGAGAAGTTTCGGGGGATCTTTCCCGCTTCGAAGAATACGGGCTGGCTTCCAAGAATACGGGTTGGCGCTTCGATTTCTTTTTATCGTGATCGCCTCAGTTTTTTGTTTATCAAAGTCGCAGAGTACCCGAAGAGGGTTGGTGTCAGGCAGGCGGCCGGTTGTAACATCTAAGCCAAAAGCTTAGCAGTCTAGATTGGATTATTGTCATCCCAACACTTTCTCCGGTCATTGGTCCCCCGACAAAGTCCTTTCCGTCACTTTTCTATACATTCATTCATCACTAGCACCTTTCCGGTGTTATGGATAGTATGAATCAAAATGGAGTGGATAGCTTGATGACGTCTAACCAGTGTTAATAGAAGAGGAAACATACTGCACCGATAGACTGGGAACAGAGCAGGAAGAAGAATATTATTTTATTTTTCAACATTTAATATCAACAGCACAAGCAGTTTAGATAAAAAAACATAAAAAAATATATTAGGGTACGAATTGAGTAACCTCCTCCGGTTTTTCGTCGGTTAATAATGTGACAGGTCTGTATTGATATTGTCTGAAATGTTTTTAGTCAATATGTGGCAAACTCAAACTGATTAAAAATAATGTCCCCTTGCTCATCAAACTTTGTTTTGTTTACAAAATTAAATGCAGAACCAACAATCGGGGTGCATGGTCGTCCGCCATTTTGCGTACCATCAGATCAGCTGCGTCGAATCACACACCGGATTTAGTGAAACGAAATATTTGTCGATAGACGGATAGGGTAAAGCTCACTTTATATTTAAATATTGTAGATTCCCATTTGAAACACTTCACTTCGCGCACGGGATTGGCACTGGGTGTTCATTTATATTTCAATGGGAGCACGGCGTGTGTTTTTTGAACGCAATCAAGGGGATATTGAGCGTGAAACTTCCATGTTATTTGGGTCGCGTGGAAATGGAAAAGTTGTCAAAAATAGATGCCGTTTTTTTTCAATTAATTTTTTACATTAGAAAAAAACGTATAATTTTTTTGCTGGAATGCAATCAGGTATGGTTGCAAAATGCAATCAGTAATTCCGATATCAATCCAGATACGTGGGCAAGTGTGAATGTATTTGTAAAAGAAAGATACCTAATCATATTTTATGAAGAACATGATGGACATCCAATAAGATCATTTTAACGAAATCTCTGGTAGAAGCTATGAGTAATGTGATTATTAGGATGACCATTAACAGCTCTTTAATGACCCCGCTGCTGGGGCACATGAATTTCCTATAGATGTAAAAATATAGATAGAATGAGCTAGGCTCTAACCCACCATGCTTGGCTAGAGCGAATTAGTTAACGGCTGCAGATGTAGCTGAGAGCAACGACTTAACGTGCCTTCCGAAACACGTAGGAACACGAGATGGTACTATATCTCGTTCTCGTCCTTACCCATCCAATCTCCACCAGTGCCTCAGCAGTGGGGACATTAAGCGCTTTTAATTAAGAATTATTTTAAGAATTATATCCTTGCTTAATAGAAAAATTCTTCTCCTAACAGAATAGTAATTATATTGGTGTAATCAAACTTAAAATAGGTGCGAGGCAGCGCCAATTGCACAAATTGAAGACAGTAAACTACTGCGCATGATATAGTTACCCAGATTATATGCAAGCTAATGATATTCACGAACTGAAGCAACTACATCAAACTTAGCACAGTCCAAGTTATCTTAGACCGGAATAGTCAATGAGGGAGGATCGCTAAAGCGCGTCGATGTAGGCAGTGGAGTGGGTTTTAGTATTTCCGTCGTCTGTGATTCCTTTCAATAATACAAATACTTGGTTTTATATAATACTAGTGGTCGCCCGCGGATTCACTCGCGTTAATGTCGATTGTTAAATAGCCTTCCTCAATAAATGGAATATCTAACACAAAAAGATTTTTCCATTTTGAACCAGTAGTTTCTGAGATTAGCGCGTTTAACCAACCAATCAACCATACAAACAAAGAAACAAATTCTTCAGCTTTATTATATTAGTTTAGATATATAAAACCAACCAAGTGAAGAATAAAGATATAGAAGATATAGAAGAAAGAAGAATTCGTATATGGTTGGCTTGTGACTAAATATTTAGCTTTATTAATTGCAGAAATACTTGGTATGTTTTCTAGTATATCGTCTAGAGCTTTCGTAAGTTCTACACTGGAACGTGTGTCTAAGGTGGCTCTCACAGAATCTTACCTCCCCCCACTACACGGCACGCCTGAGCCGAGGTCCGCGCCATTAGAGGCACCCTCAGGCCGACTGATCCAAGCTCCGACTCGGGCGCCCTGTGAGGCTCTCCGCGGCAGTATATCTCCTCGGAAGATGCCGTCCCCCCACGGTGGACGCATGCCGTGAAAGCACCCTCACAGGGAGTGCTTGACTGCAAGGCTTGAGGACACGTTTGGCTTTAGATCAAGGTCTTGGCCTTCCCCAAAAAACCCGATAGATGCTGTAAAGGCCGCTCGGCCAACAGCCTAGGTCCTTCAAAGAATCTTACCAAATATGGCTGGGCAGAGAGAGTTGGGGTGGCGAAGGGGAGTGAAGATATTATTTTTTTGTGAAGGGATCCCGTAAGCCTACACTTGGGTCATATGTCCTAAGCGCTGCCACTGACTTCCCCCTCTGCCACACAGCACCCGCACGGTGAATCTGCATGTGGTGATTTATTATGTCTTCTTCTCCCTGCCCTGTTCCCAGTCTATCTGGGGTCGGCGCAGTACGTTTCCTCTTCCATTCATTAGGTCAGACGTCATCGAGCCATCCACTCCCTTTTGATTCATATCATCCATCGCACCGTAAAGGTGCTAGTGATGAATTAAATGTACAGAAAAAAACGGAAAGGCCCACGATTTATGTATGTCTGTATGCAATTTTCTGGACGATATTAGCGTGGCAATAATTAGACTAACTCGATCTGAAAGAAAGTCACTCGCATCGATAAAGTTATCCTCAAACAAAGAAATCCTGGAGGCTCGACGGGACGATCCCCGGCGTCTTTGTTTGAGTTCCAATTTTCCAAGAACTCTCCACTTGACTTCCTAACTTGTAATAAGTGTCGCGTTGTTTTTCGCAGAAGGTATTCCTGGATCGTCGGCGGATATTTTAATTCAATGTACAGTCAATAGCACGTCAGCTACCACAAAGTGTCAAATTAAGCGGATGATACATACATACATAAATCACGCCTATATCCCCGAAGGGGTAGGCAAAGGTGAATTAACACCACGTTTCGCCCATTAGGTTAGGTCCCATGTAAAAGGTGGCGAGCCTATAGCCATTTATCGGGCACGGAAATCGCAGTACATTGCTAAATGGCATAAGAGGACCCTAATACTCATTGCTGTCTTAACTCTCAGTCGCTTCGATTGACTCCCACGGAAAGATGGGGGTGGTGTCGATTGTATTCTGCTCGGCTGTCACCACACGGCTCGGCGGATGATCACAAGATAAATAACTGAATATACCATTTCGTTAGCAGCTTAATTCTTCAGGAATCGGGCGACTGCGTATACCACTCGGGTTCGATTCCCGAATCTTTTTTTTTCCTGACTTTTTCTTTTTGTCTGTCAGCCGAGAGACGCCCACTGTTGGGCATAGACCCCCCCCCCCAGGATCTCCAAACCGATCGGTCCTGCGCCGCCCACATCCAGCGGCTTCCCGACCGACCTTCACCAAATCGTCGGTCCACCTTGTGGGGGGCACCTATCAACATAATTCTCAGATCACTCCACCCCAACGGCCGTCAGTCCTCCTTGCAATGTGCCCTACCACTGCCACTCAAGATCCGCAATTCTTCGAGCTACGTCGGTGACCTTAGTAAGTTTCTTTTTGGTGTGGATAAGAACTGAAAATATCAGAATAAATTAGAGTTAACTGTAGTCAACTCAAACGATTGTTATAAAGTTTCAAGTAACAAAACAGCGCGACTTAATGTGTCACTTACACAGTAATTACGGTTTCCCACAACAGTTAAAGTCTTTTAACGTTTGCGAAATAGGACTCGCGCATCTCTCAACTCGCTAATCACACCTCCTATGATGGAGCTTGTCTTAACGACCACAATTTCGTCTTTGTCGTGTCTTCTGAAGAGCAAGTTCTCAGTAGGACACGAAGGTACAAAGAAATATAGGTCAGAGTAACTGCTAGCCGATTTTTTTTCTTATAATCGTAATTTGTTTTTTTTTTTAACTAACGAAAAATTACACTGTAAGTAAATTATATACTCTTCTTCTCGCTGCCCTGTTTCCAGTCTATCTGGGGTCGGCGCAATAAGTTTGCTCTTCCATTCATATCGGTTGGACGTCATCAAGCCATTCACTCCCTTTTGATTCATATCATCCATCACACCGAAAAGGTGCTAGTGATGAATGAAAGTATACAAAAGAGACGGAACAGACCATGGCGAGAGATCGATGAACGGAGACAGTGATTGATTACTCACAGTTTTGGCTTAGGTTTTACAGCCGGCCGCCTGCCTGACACCAACCCTTTTTGGGTATGCTGTTGTTGGTGGTTTGTACTCCACCATTCGGATGCCCCAAGGTGCTTATTGTCTTGGTGTACACCAGGCAATCTCCCTTAGTCGACTTTTACGACACCCATAGGATGAGTCGGGGCTGGCCTAATCGACATTATTTGTTCACTCCCAGGCCAGCATAGAAGACAAGTCAATTATATACCAAGGACGGTAAAACTCTCCCGCGGGTGTCGTACACGGTTCAAGGCGACTAATAGTAAAGACAGTGAAGAGTATTCGATTTTAATTTTAACATTAGATAAATGTTAGACGGCCACCCAAGACACAAGTGTCTTGGGTGGCCGAGCGGTCAGGCACCTGCCCGGATAGCAGCGAACGCGGGTTCGATTCCCGCCTCAAGATCATAATTTTTCGAAATTCTTTTTCTAACCCCAAAATCTTTGTACAGTGAAGAGTAATTGGCCGCAGCGTTCCTCTTATACCACCTAGCAGTATACTGCGATTTACGTGCCCGATAGATAGCAATAGACTCGCACACATGGGACTTATCATACTCAACGTTGGTGTTGATTCCCCTTGCGTTTTGCGCCTCGATCCTCCTCCCTCGCCTTGACATTTTTTTTGCTTTGATTTAGGAATGATTTTATGGAAACTTTTACTGTGTTTTGTCCGCCAACGGCAAAAATAAGATCCTATGCACAAAATTACACATGTTGGTGGGTATTAACGACTCGTGATCAACGGCTTTACGTGCCTTCCGAAGCACGGAGGAACTCTAGGCAATACATTTTTGGTCACCCATCCAATGACCGGCCTCAGCGAACATTGCTTAGTTTACGCAATCGCAGGCCGAGCGCGATATTCCACTACGCTACCGAGCTCCTCACGTGTGAATATGTGTCAGTATAACTGTGTGGGACAGTTCACCTAATTTATTCCTCAACATACATGCCACGTTTGCGAATGCTCTAACTCGACTCACAAAGTCGACTCATCGAGTTGCCGAATGTACTTACGTAAATTTATTTCATAACTGAAGCTACGTGTTCTTAACAACTCTCGAGGCTTCGTGCATTTCTTCGTTATAACGAAATACAAACATTTTAAAGGAGTCCTGTGAATGTATTTATTTCGTTATAAAAACGTCTCAACGAGAAACTTTTACGGGAAGATAGAGTTTTAACGTGTTTCAACAGGGAGGCATTTTCTGCGAATGTTTCAAGGCACTGAAGGGGTTTTGGATAATTGCGCACAAGATGAGAATATAGTAAGGAAAAGGTCATAGATCCCAGTTGTTTTATTTGGAGTTTTTGGTGGTTTTCCCATTCATTATTTTCAATTTTGATTGTACGTTTATGTTAAAAACAATATTATATTGATGATTATTGATTTGTTATATTTTTTGTTCCAACGCCAGCATGTTACCACTACCATAAACCAGTAACTTATATACTTTTTCCCTTTGTCAGCACTCTAAGTATTGCTACAAATTACACGTGTTGGCGCCATCTATTGTCGCATTGAGGAGGCGCCGTAACCGAATTGAAGTTGCTGCGCAAGCGCCGTTCTTACCGAGCCGAAGAAGTGTAGCAACGTTCATACTTCTATTTGTGAATTCAAAATCATATTCGTATTCGTTAACCACTCATTGTAACTAAACGTAGAAAAAAATTATCAGTTATAAGCGTAAACGAGTCAATTATTGAAAACATCAAGAAACCTTTAAGAAACGAAAGTCTGAGCTCAAAACAACATGGACGCATAGAATGCTTGTTCAAATAAAAAATTGAAAAATGTAAGTAATCAAATTACAATAACTAAACAGAGGAAGACAGAATTTTATAATATACTAGTAATTTCAGAAACCATAATTGTAAAACATCCTTGTTAAGCGGCTCGTCACTTTACCTGACAACAGACATAAATTTACGACTGGTGACAAGACAATTTTGTTGCTGACTGTCCACATTGTTTTGTAATCTCAGCACCAGAGCGAATCGCAAAGCTCATGGCAGAAGAGCTTAACTCGAAACATAATGAAAGAAAGATTACCGGGTCACGTTACCCGGATGCAAAACTGACTATTGCGTGCGTGGTGTAATTAACGCAGGGGGGATAGGGGGGTGGGATCTTTGTGCCGGTGTGCGTTCCCACGGCTCAGTTTCGGTGACGAGATGCGCGAGAAGCCTTAATGAGGCATATTTTATCTTCGTGCGCCATTATCCCTTTACCTGTAACAGACAAAAATGGCGGAGGCATTCATTATTTTATTATTTCACAATTATCACAATTAGTACAAAGATTTTGGTGGTTAGAAAAAGTTCGAAAGTTGGTGGTCTTGATGCGGGAATCGAACCCGCGTCCACTGCAATCCGGCAGGTACTTAACCGCCCAGCCAATCAAGACACTGTCTTGGTTGGCCGAGGGGTTAGGCACCTGCCCCTTGACATTTATATAATGTTGAAATTAAAATCGAATATATTATCACAATCACAATTATTACCAGAATTAAGATCCAGAGGTCCCGGGTTCGATGCCCAGGGGGGTGCAAATTTGTACTTTCGGGTCCGCCTGGCTACCTACCACCGTCTTATCAAAATCTATTGCCATAATAATAATGTTAACTGCATTGTAGTATTCCGATAATTGTAACCAGATAGCCAGCCCCTCTGTGGTTGAGTGTTCCAGGTGAAGCTCGATGCCATCTTCGGTCCTTATCGTGATTTACCATCAGGTGAGATGAAGGGCAAGAGCTTCCAGGTCTTGCATTCAAAAAACACCTCTAGTGTGATGTAGTGACGGCAGAGCAGAATACAAATTGTCATCACCCCTCATCATCACATCTTCTGCAGGTGTCGTACAAGGCGATTAAGGGAGAATGCCCAGTGTAAACCAATGAGCACCTTGAGGCATCTGAACCGTGGAGACCAGACCACCAACAACAGCTTCAACAACCAAAATCACAAAGTATAAATTGAAATGTTATCATTCATATCATCAGCCTGCCCTGTTCCTAGTTTATCTGTGGTTGGTGCATTATGTTTCCTCTTCCATTCATATCAGTCAAACGGCATGACTCCCTTTTGATTCGCCGAGTGATTTTCAATGGGTATTTGCAGTGATTTCGAGTTGTCATCTATTGGGCAAGGAATTCGCGGTACATTGCTAGGTGGCATAAGAGGAACGCTGCTGCCCATTACTCATCGCTATCTTAACCCTTATCTACGACACCCACGGGAGAGATGGGGGTCGTGACAATTGTATTCTGCTCTGCCGTCACCATGCGTCATTGTAGGTTACGTTTAGTTGGTATTGTTTAGTTGGCAGGCTTAATCATTGTTATGCGCAGGTGATCAATGGATTATCTGTATGAATTCATTAACTACCTCATCTCAAATCTAAATACCATTAATATTGATAAGGAAATCCATTTGAGGCTTATGGAATTACCGGTATTCAATTTTCTGGTATGTGGTGACTCTCTTTCTCGGGTGTCGTACTACTAAGGGTTATGCATAATTATGATGAGGAATTGCCAACAGCGTTCCTGATCCAGTGTCAATGAAGCAATACTGCAATATACTTATTATCATGGCTATTATCATAAACTTAATGTCATCATCAAACCACCACCTGTAGAACAACATCTTAAAGGTACTTCTTCTTTCTGCCTTGTTCCTAATTTATCTGGGGTCGGCGCAGTAATGTTTCCTATTGCTTTTTTATTGGTTAGACGTCATCAAGCCATCCACTCCCTTTTGATTCATATCATCCATCACCCAAAAAAGTGAAAAGGAAGGAAAGGACATGTCGGCCACCTGCCTGATTCCAATTCTCATTGGGTATGCTAATTGTTGATAGATTTCACTTTACCATTCAGGTGCCCTAAGGTGCACGGTGTACACGGGGAAGAAAGACTTTTACGACACACCAGGTGTGATTCGGGACTCGCCTATACATACAATGTATGTCATACATATACATAAATCACGCCTAGTAATATGCCTCTTCTGGCGTAGGCAGAGGTGTATTATACACCCATTTTTGTTCAGTTTCAGTTAACTTATGCAGTATGCTGGCACATTCTATGGTATTTTTTCGCTTCCAGGCCAGCTTAGAAGATGGAAATTAATCAGAACATCAGAAGACAACACGACTATTGATATTTTCCCTGACAGCAAACTACCTAGAGACCGTGTCTCACATTTAGATACCCGAAGTGACTAATCGCCTATTAATATTGTACTCGCTGAAACATTCACAACAAACGACTGGTATTCAGAGACGCTGAAAGCCGATCGTTACGTAGATTTATCGGCGGGTTCGGCAGACAAACTGGCACAGATGTGATGATTTAGTCGGGAAATTCGTTTACAATTTGGCATTGCTCTGTTTCAAGTCAAAAATTTTGTTCGAGTTGCATCTTTAAACATAATAATCCCTGCTTCACACTCAAGCACGAACGTTTGTCAAAGTGTGGCATTTAAAATTATTTGAGCATTTTCTTATTTATCGCATATGTACTAATGTAATTCGCTTGATATTTCGAAATGTTATTCAACAAAAAACTGGGACACAAAGGGTGGCTGATGGATATACGACAACCAATCAAAATTATTTTTTCTACAGTCAACATTAAGACAGTATATAAAAAAATTGCTTTTATTCAACTAGCTACTAAACGGAAGAAAAGCTATAATTAGATTGCTATAGCTTTTCTTCCATTTTATATGTTTTCAGTAAATTCAGTTAAAAAATTAGCAGTTAACCACTTGATTCTCTAAATCAACTTAAAATTATAATGTTACTTATCTTCTAATGTTGACTACACAAGGAGCATCCAGACTTTAAACTAACACAACTCCCTGGCCAGTAAGTGCATGTTTAATAATGTAATTGTAAAGTAATTGTAATGTAATTGTAATACAACAAAGCTTGATACAGCAGTTCTGCCAGAACCAACATCTAAAGCTGCTATCATGGTCAGTAAAATTATTATTGTAATCAAACTAGGACGTCAATGACTGCCGCTCTGTGTGTATGTCAATCATGTAATAAATGTAAAAATGTCAAAGATTAGGCTATGATGGAACTGACATATCGTCATGATAAAAGTTCCTAGTTAAAATAGAATAAAAAAAAAAAAGTAATTACTCAAACACGCTTCGTCCCAGCTGTATATAAAGCAACTAGTTATGAGCAGAAACTTGCTGCCATTGAGAACTGCACCAGCATCGAGGCTTAAGCGGATTCAGCTTGCTTATGTAAAGTTGCAAAATTAAATTTTCTTCTTAAAAGCCCAAGTTTGTTATTCGACAAGTTTCGGCGAGTTTCGGCTGCGCTTGTGCAAGCGATGCGGGGCAATATGGTGGCGGAGTTTCGCGGAGGAGGCGGTAATAGCTGCTGAGATGCTGGTGAGATTACAGGTATTGGCTTGTTGCGTTCTGCGCTTAGGCCTCGAAACGCTTAACTTATCCCTAGAAGTGAAACATGATAATACCAATTTAAATGACATGTCATATACAGCGACTGCATACTCTTATATAGTAAAATCTCGTAGCATAGTGTTCGATTGTTATGAAATGTGTGTTAATATTTGGTAAGTTTGAGAAATAGTTGTATAATTCATAGGCTATTTTTATACCTAAGTCTATTAAATAAGGGCCAGGTCAAGAGTACCCGAAACCGACGGGCATGCATGAAGAGATTAATGAGATTGGATGAAGCGAAAGAAGTATGTAAGGATCGTAGCAAGTGGAAAGAAGTGATCTCTGCCTACCCCTGTGGGAGAAAGGCGTGATATATGTATGTATGTATTTTTATACCGCTAGGTATAAGGGAAAAAATAACGTTTGTCGAATAAGCTAGTAATATTTTTGAGATCTTTGCCGTGTGGTGACGGCAGAGCAGGATACATTTGTCACCACCCCCATCTATCCCGTGGGTGTCGCACAAGGCTACCCATTCTGTGGAATATTTTTTTTTACATTTTATGTTCAAATACCATTATTTGTCCCTTCCGTCTTTTTTCTATACGACCATTCATTTATCAATACCACCTTTCTGGTTTGATGGATGATAAGAATGAAAATGAAGTGGATGGCTTGATGACGTCTGACCGATGTGAATGGAAGGGAAAACATACAGCTCCAACCTCAGATAGACCGGGAACAGGGGGCCTACCGCCTTACTCGATTGCTAAAGCAAATGTTATAGTTTATGACGTCATGCTTTCATTTCGCACCAAATGTACCTAAACTATTAGCGATAGCTTTGAACGAATGATCACCGAATGATTTTGTATGAATTTGGCACAAAATCCGTACTGCCGAAAAATTCAGGATGGCTGCTATAGCCGTAAGCAGTGCATTGCTATATAGCTATCATCAGCAAACGAGTTAGGCGGTAGGTCCCCAGGGCAGGAAGAATAAGAATATATGGTCAATTAATGTTTTTTTTTTCTAGTTTTTGAGAATTGTTATATTGAATTTCTAGTGATGCGTAAAAAAAAAAATCACTTACAATGATGAGATTACCGTTAGCTTTTCACGAATACAGCATTCACATAAGCGCGCGAAAGACACCAAAAATACCAAGGGTCAATTGCTCGAGTGACTCCGACCGCATCGCATTTGAATACGTAACAACAATAGGACCACCCCCCTTTCCCTATGGAAGAGTTTATCCACTCTTGGGTTTCTATTACCCTTGCATAAGGTGCGTTTTCGCCGAGCACAGCCGGTCAGCAGCCGCGGTAGTTAGACCGCAATTACATTACCGTGTCAAAGGAGAGCCCACTTTTTCGTACGTATCTAATGAACGGGCATAATTTATGTCCATTTGTACGGACGCGGTCTTTGAGTGGTGCACGGAATGAAAGGAATGCAGATTAAGGTAACACGTTTTTCATAATTATGTAGGTACCTACATAACTTACAACCCTCTCTTAATGGTTGGTTTGGTAATTCAAATTCAAATGTTTTATAGCATACCATAATTTTTACATTAGTTCTTAAATGGTTACAGTACAGGCACAATTATGGACCCTGATGGGCCCAGCAATATAAATGAGCTGAGTAGGTAGGCGATAAAGATGGTCGATCAAAAGTAAAATAATGTAAAAAGGGTACTTATTTTTTCAAAAGCTGACATGTAAGAATTTATAACAGATAATCTGCTCTATCTATAGATATAGCACGCACTCCTTTCCTGAGCAACTCCTCTCGACTAAAGCATGTAAAATGCAGCTCATATTTCGAAGGGAGCCAGGGCCAGTCTCTCATCCCTTAAACCACAGTTATTCGTATACTAGCTAGCGGCACGTAACGATTCAAAGGGGGAGCCAGGGCCAGTCCCTCATCCCTTAAACCACAGTTATTCGTACATTAGCAAGCGGCACGTTACGATGTAAAGGGGGAGCCAGGGCCAGTCCCTCATGCCTTAAACCACAGTTATTCGTATACTAGCAAGCAGCACGTTACGATTCAAAGGGGGAGCCAAGGTCAGTCTCTTATCCCTTAAACCATAGTTATTCGTATACTAGCAAGCAGCACGTTACGATTCAAAGGGGGAGCCAGGGTCAGTCTCTCATCCCTTAAACCATAGTTATTCGTATACTAGCAAGCAGCACATTACGATTCAAAGGGGGAGCCAGGGTCAGTCTCTCATCCCTTAAACCATAGTTATTCGTATACTAGCAAGCAGCACGTTACGATTCAAAGGGGGAGCCAGGGTCAGTCTCTCATCCCTTAAACCATAGTTATTCGTACACTAGCAAGCGGCACGTTACGATTCACAGGGGGAGCCAGAATCAGACTCTCATCCCTTAAACTACAGTTATTCGTATACTAGCAAGCAGCACGTTACGATTCAAAGGGGGAGCCAGGGTCAGTCTCTCATCCCTTAAACCATAGTTATTCGTATACTAGCAAGCAGCACGTTACGATTCAAAGGGGGAGCCAGGGTCAGTCTCTCATCCCTTAAACCATAGTTATTCGTACACTAGCAAGCGGCACGTTACGATTCACAGGGGGAGCCAGAATCAGACTCTCATCCCTTAAACTACAGTTATTCGTATACTAGCAAGCGGCACGTTACGATTCACAGGGGGAGCCAGGGCCAGTCCCTCATCGCTTAAGCCACAGTTACACTAGCAAGCGCCGTCGCGCCGTCCAGCTAACGACACAGACGCCGAAATGAATAACCGTTTCCATTCGAACGGGAATGTGGGGCCCGGTATTAAAATTGATTTCGCAAGCCCGCTTTATTGCTGCGAACTTTTGGGGCGATTGTTCGTTTTGTCCGGCTGAAAAATGGTGATGGCGCAAATTGTTTGGGTGTTCGACGGCTATCTGCTATTGGGATCCGAAAGTTCAATAGTCGCGTTCGCAGAGCTTGCACGTTTTTTATTGCACTTCGTAACACTTCGCTGTGTTGCGTCGCGGATTATCGTGCGTTGCAACTTTGTTGCGCTTCGACAGTTTTTGGAGGTAGTTCTGCTGTTAGATTCGACGGTGGTGACGAGAGACTGCGGAGTAAAAGACTTTTTATGCTAGATAGGGAAGCTTTTGCCCTTCATCTCACCAGATGGTAAGTGTCGATAATCTTCACCTGGAACCCTCAACCACAAAGGGGTTGACTATCTTATCTCTAATTGTCGGACCTGTCAGAGCATTATTATTATGGTTGATATGATAGTGGTAGCTGGCCAGGTCAGTACAGCCAAGTCAACACACTCTCGTTCAGTTTTCATAATAGCATTCTCCGAACGCGACTTCAAATCGCCAGAATCAATAAGCACGTTAGGAATAAAAGTCTACAACGCACGCGTTAACCCTAACACAAAGGTGTGCGGAGCGAGAACGACTTTGAATAATATTCCTCTTATGTATCGGGCGCGAAGAAATTGACTGGCGGATTATAAGGCTTCGGGGGTGAGGAAATCGACAAATAAATCTGGCGTCGGCTGCGCCATTCAAAATGTATGAGATTTGTTTTGGTGGAGAGCGTGTTGTCGTGCTCACTGTAAGAGCCCGCGTGAGTGAGACGCGTTTCGTTTTACATTGCTCGCTGTTAGGTAGCATAAATTACTCCTTTCTTCTTCTCCCTGCCCTATTCCCAGTCTATCTGGGGTCGGCGCAGTATGTTTCCTCTTCCATTTATATCGCTCAGAAGTCATCAAGCCATCCACTCCCTTTTGATTCATATCGTCCATCATCGGAAAGGTGCTAGTGAATGAATGTATAGAAAAGAGACGGAACGGACCATGTCGAGAGACCGATGAACGGAGAGAGGGATTGGGATGACAACATGCCAATCCTGTTTTGGCTTAAGTTTTACAGCCGGCCGCCTGCCTGACACCAACCCTCTTTGGGTATGCTGTTGTTGGTAGTTTTCCCTCCATCATTCGGGTGCCCCAAGGTGCTTATTGGTCTACACTGGGCAATCTCCCTCAGTCGACTTTTACGACACCCATGAGATGAGTCGGGACTGGCACATTCCAAGTTATTTTTTCGCTCCCAGGCCAGCATAGAAGGCGTATAAGCTATTAATGCTGCTTAATAGCGAGCAATGTATAACGAAACGAGTCTCACTTTCGCGTACATCTGAACGGGATTCTGTTATCCTGCACGCGCCACTTTGTCCCGCGGTAAGATAAGCGGTTTTTCTTCTTCTTAATCCGGAACATCATTATCTTTGTGACTTTTTGTGACGTGTGTAAAAACGGAATCGTTTTTAAATTCTCGAAGAGAAGATCGCTCAGAACTTTCGACTGAGTTAACCGATATTGATAATTCTTTTTTTTATTAAATACATATCTTCAAATGTTATAATTATTATTATAAGCGAAATCTTTTAAACAGCAATATTGGCGTTAGTTTGACCGCCGCCTCGCCTATTGAGGGTAGGTACCTTTTATTCATAAGCCCGAATACTCCAGCGCCAATAAACAAAAAAAACCGGCCAAGTACGAAAATGACAACAAAATCATGTCCGTTGTACGGGAGCCGTCTTAAATATTTGTTTTATTCTGTTTATTAGTATTTGTTATTATAGCGGCAATAAAAAACTACATCTGTGCAAATTTCAACTGTCTAACTATAGCGTCTTGGTTGGCCGAGCGGTTTAGGCGCCTGCCCGGATTGCAGTGGACGCGAGTTCGATTCCCGCATCAAGACCATAATTTTTCGTACTTTTTCTGACCACCAAATTCTTTGTCCAACTATTATCAAGGTTCATTAACCTGGTGACAGACGGACGGTGGAGTCTTAGAAATAGGGTCCCGTTTTACCCTTTGGGCGCGGAACCCTAAAAATAAACTTGATAATCTGTAAGCATTCTTTATTTAATGATCGACGCGAACCCCCCGCTAAGTAACTCCGAGGAATTCTCGTTGTTAAGTGAAAATACTTGGGCAACTTGTGTAATAACTTGGATAATAAACAATGCAGATTCCAGCCGGGTTGTTGGACTGGACTCTATGTTCTTGGGGTTCCCTACATGGGACGCTCGGTCGTCATCAAACACTGTAAAGATACCCTAAACTTTTCTAGTTTGATTTATTTTGAATACTACAACTAACTAAGATTAAATCTGGAGTTCACCAACACTTAAACAAGCGATTATTATTTAACCGTCTGTTTTTGACATTTTACCGTATGGAAGAACTTTCAAAAACTGTCAGTTATCTTTTAATCACTTGTTTTATGTGTTGGGGAACTTGGTCCAAAGTGTCTTGCAGCCGCTTTTACAGTTTTTCAGATAGTAATGTAATGCATCATCTAGCGGGACAGATTAAACAAAACCTATGATAAAATAGCTTTGATTGTAATCTTATTATTAGTCGTGTTTTTATGCTAGACATGGAAGCTCTTGGCCTTCACCTCACCTGATGGTAAGTGACGATAAGGGCCGAAGGTGGAATTGAGGTTCACCTGGAAACCTCAACCACAGAGGGGCTGCCTATCTTATCACACATTGTCGGAACACAATAATGCTCTTAATATTAATATTATGGCGTACAAAACGGAGTACAAATTTGCACGCCCCTAGGGATTGAACCTGGCATCACTGGACCACAGAAGCGGTTAAAAGTTAATTTATTGAGGAAAAATAGTTTGTCCTAACTTGACACTCTGATGATTGTACTTGAATATTTTTTGCTGGCCTTTCTGATTTTTCCATAGTTATAAACTAATTTAAGATATCGCTAAGAGACAATATAAATAAGTAGTAAGTTTATTTAATACTAAGAACACATCGGTTTCTCAAGAACAGTTTCAAAGAATTTCAAAATTCCCACGCGCTTCAGAAAATGCTTGAGAATGGAGAGAAAGCGTTACATTGCACAGTATCGAATAATCTTTCCGGGTTGCTATTTAAATTGGAATCCTTTGGGGAGGCGCACGGCACTACATTGTACCTTTCAATGATAAAATTTCCCGCTTGCCAAAAGTTTAGATAAAAAGCCTTAGGTGGGAAAAAATTAAGAGGAAATCCCAAAAGCCCCAACTGGGGTCGGGGTAATGAACGGGCGAGCCAGCCGCCCCATTATTTTATCCACATTTCACCCTTATTTTTTCTCAAGGCTCTACAAAGGCTCTACGATGCGGATGAAGTGATAAGAGAAGGAAGGAAGGTAATAGGTCTTAGAATCCCGTCCTAAATCATTAATTTGAGTCTGAGTATGTCTGAGTATGTAATAAACATAGTTTTTCTGTTTTTACTTTTGGGAAATAACCAATAAAATAATATAATAATATTATCAGTCAATTTAACTAAATAACGAAAAAATATTACACAAACACTGTGTGACAAGTAATAAATTAAAAAAAATTACATTAAATTTTAGTAGGTATTAAAAAATTACCAAAATTAACAATATTGAATCAAAGCTCAGTATGGATTGGAATGTTGTCATTCCAATCACTCTCTCCGTTCATCGGTCTTTCGACATGGACAGTTCCGTCTCTTTTCAACAGCATTCAATAATCACTAGGACCTTTACTGTGTGATGGATGATATGAATCAAAAGGGAGTGGATGGCTTGATGACGTGTGACCGATATGAATGGAAGAGGAGACATACTGCGCCGACCCCAGATAGGCTGGTAACAGGGCAGGGAGAGGAAGTTTTCAAAATCCATACTAGATATCGTCGGCATCCCGCTTATGACTTAGACCGGCCTGTCTGCTCTGGTAAGCGTACCACACACCGGGGATTACCGCGTCGTAGATTACGCCTAGCCCGACTCCGACTTTTGAACCTCATTACGTTTAATTGATGCGACCCTATCTGATTTTTCATCTAATTTGTAATATGGAAACGGTTCTGTTAATTACCTACGACATTATCACGTGATAGATAATGTAAAAAGGCTTTTTGAATTTCATTTTAAACGATAAAATATGATAACCGTGTATATTCCCGAAGGGTTAAGTAGAGGTGAATTAACATCCACTTTTCACCAATTAGGTTAGGTGTCATGTTAAAACGGGGCAACATTATCATCCTAGTATCTATCGGACACGTAAATCGCAGTATATTGCTAGGTGGTATAAGAGGAATGCTGCAGCCCATTACTCATCGTTGACTTTTTTTAGTTGATCCTTAGTTGCCTTGTACGACACGCGCGCGGGAGAGGGGGTTTGTGACAGTTGTATTCTGCCCTGCCATCACTACACGTCCCGTCATTCACTGTATCTGATTAATATGTATACATACGATACGATACTGTATACGATCATTCGGCCGTGCGCGATCGATACATCGGACAGTCTGACAGCCAGTCAATTGAAACATTCAGTTACAAGCTTGAACTAACACTGCCACTAGTTAATTGCACGTTTTTAACATCGCATTTGCATTAGCGCCATTAAATTAATTCTCGGTAGGATTAAGGTCAACGCTCATAAGAGCTACCCGGCACCCGACCCGCACCGCTTCGTCGGTCGGCGTCCACTCGTTGTCGGCGGGTAGTTCACGAGTGGACGCCTCGTGCGCAACCAGTAGACGTAACGTCACTGTACTTGTTGTCACTAAGATCATACAATAAATTATGACTTCAAACTTCTTCGATAAGTCTCTTTTTATCCATTTTGAAAGAAAAAACCATACATCCCACACGTTAGACAGAAACGCTGGAAATGATGGCTTCGCCGCGCACTGTCTTCCCGTAAACCACACGCAGGTCACGCGTGGACGGCTTACGACAGACGCGATCCGGAGTTGATGTAGTGACGTGCACATCAACAACAACATATAAAAAATACTAACCGCGCAAGGCGAGGCGGTGTGGGTCGGGAGCCGGGTGGATCTAATGAGCTGCGAGCTTTATTCAGGAAAAAACCTAATTTAAGAGAATAAATTTATGCCGGCAATCCGCTAAAAGGCGGAACGAATAATCAGACCTTCAATTGTTTCATTTTTGAATCCCAACCCAGCACTAAATGGTGGGAAATTGTCCAGTATTTACGTCTTGTTACTTACCATTCACGGCGTCAGTCTAAAGCGTGTTTTTCCAGAGATATTTCAATCCGAAATTGCGGAGAATATTTAATAAGTTTTGGACGTTTGCTTTCATTCACCCAAATCTGAGTCAAGACTTGAATTACGAAAATTGTCTTAATTCTCTTTGTGCGATGTTGATCTTCAAAGATTCGTGAAGCTGGTACGAAGTCATTTTCTTTTGGGAATTTCCGTTGGCAATATATTTGGGATTGCTATTATTTATATTATCACAGGATATTAAATAATTTAACGAGCCACGAGATCAAATTGCATTACTAATTAGTATTAATTATGTATCATTAACTAAAGGCACAAAGTAATAACCTTCTTCATTAAAAATAATAATACTAATAATAAATATATTAATAATGCAAACAGTATAAAAAGTAACCTCCATTCAATATTCTTAGTACCTACGACACCAAAGGAAGTATTGCAAGTAATAGCATCCTTAAAAAATACCAATAGTGTTGGCTTTGATGACATATGTACGAGGGTAGTAAAACACGTAAGTTGTGCAATAGCCTAACTTAAAAAAACCTCAATAAATACAGCTATCTATGACCTGGTTCATCGTGCTACACTATGCTTAGATAAGGGTACTCCGTCGTGTGCTATTTATATGGACATGACCAAGGCCTTTGATCATGTAGATCATGATCTGTTACTTGACAAGTTAAGTCGATATGGAATTCGTGGTAATGCGCTTCAACTCATGAAATCTTATCTTCAAGACAGATACCAGTATACAAAGCTAACGCAAATTCATGTTTCCAATGGTGAGGAAATAAATTATACATCACAAAATAAAATAAAAAATACTGGTGTACCACAGGGCAGCGTCCTGGGGCCCCTGCTTTTCATTATCTATATAAATGATATTATTGAAAGTTCTAACCATCCTATGATACTTTTTGCAGACGACAGTACTATTTTCATAGAATGTACAAATACTGATAATTTTGAATGTGACGTAAATTTTACTATAGGAAATATAATTGACTGGCTAAAATCAAATAACTTAAAAATTAACTTGGAAAAAACGTACCTAATGCAATTTAATCAAAGGAAAAAATGTATAAATTTAAATATTAATTATGAAAACGTAATAATTAACAAAACAGACTCTACAAAATTTTTAGGAATATATATAGACAGTAATATGTCTTGGGAGACACATTCCATAGAGGTTTGCAAAAAAATGTATAGATTCTCTTATGCACTTTATAAACTGGCACAAGTAACAGACCAAAATACAGTATTGACAGCCTATCATGGTTTCGTTGCATCGACATTGCGATATGGGGTAATTTTTTGGGGGAACTCAAGTTATAGGGAAATACTACTTAGAGCTCAAAAGCAATGTGTCAGAGCTGTCTGTAAAATAAAGCGCACTGACAGTTGTGTACCATATTTTAGATCATTAAAACTATTAACTTTACCCTGTCTATATATTCTGGAATCATGCATTTTTGTCAAATCGAATCCACATCTATTTCCTGAGAAGAAAAAAGTCACTAAGTTTTGTCTTCGCCCTAGGAACTCCAAAGTCCTTATTCATACATGCAAAACAGCATTAATGAAGAAAAGTGTAGTTCAGCTCGCTCCAAAAATTTACAATAAGTTACCTGAATCAGTTAAGCAATTAAATTTGACCAGGTTTTAATACACATTCAAAAAAGTGTTAATTGAGAAATGTTATTATAGTGTTAAAGAATATTTTGATGACAAGAATTTTATCTAGACAGTTCGTTTATTTCCAAATCTTTTAATCATTGTTAACTAATAAATTGACCAATAATAATAATATATAAATTGATACATTTTTAATTTTCATTACTAGATGACGTTTATTTGACAAATTGATTGATTTATATAATGATAATAATGATTAAATGACAGAATGATCTATAAGTATATTAATGTATTGACTATTGATATATTTTAATTTTAATTTTTTATTTCTATTATTGACTTAATTTATTCATGATAGAAGAACAATGTATTTTTTTTCATTTGCATACCGAAAGGTGAAATGTCGGCTACTTATTTTATATATCTAACACCTGTACCTACCTTCATTTGCAAATAAAATGATTTGATCTGCTTTCTTAAGGATGAAATTGTTAGTATTGAAATACAGTGAACTCTTTCCATCATAGTATTTTACCTACATACATAAATCGGACCTGGGGGCCTACTATAATTCTCCAAACGAAACTTGTCAATCAAACGAGAGTAAAACGAAACTATGGAAATGACCTTACTGTAATACAATTTTCAGATGCTCAAACGAATAATTTTAAGAGTACTGTAATGCTATGATAATACGCGTTACCTTAATGAATGTAAAATAACCGTATTGTACCAATATTTGTCGACGGTTGTCAACCAACTAAAATATTTCTAAATTTTCAAGTAGGTATACAAACTTTTTGTTGGTTTCAAGCGTTGGTTCGAACGAAGTTTCGATCCGATAAAGAAATATAGTAGGAAACGCGCGAAATATCGGCCGTAGTTTCCATTTTCGTTGAATTATAGTAGGCCCCCTGTTAATCCCCAAAGGGGTAGGAAGGATGTGCTAACACGCATATTCCGCCCATTAGGGCACATGTAATAGGGAGAGCCTATAGCCATTTGCCACCAACGCTGGTGACCATTCTTCATGTAATTTATATCCCCCAGTCAACTTGTACGACACCCTCGGGATAGGGGCTGGTATAATTGTATTCTGCTCTACCACCTTCACGCGGTATCTTATTAACAGTAAATAAGTTTCTTATTAGGATGACAATTACTTTCAAGATAATGTCAATTTTGACACATTTATGCACTCTCACTAGCGCAGTGGCTTAGCATGCTCGGCCTGCGATTGCGTAAACTAAACAATGTTTGCTAAATGACCAAAAATCTATTATCTTGAGTTCCTCTGTGATTTGCAAGGCACGTCAAGCGATGCGTTGTCCCGCCTGCATCTGCAGTCGTTAATACCAAACCAGCACTGGACAAAGCCTATGGCATGAATTTGTCAGTCGGTTGGTTCTGTTCTGAATTGTACAAAAAGTCATAACTCCAAATCCCACGCCTCTTTGTCCTATAATAAGACATTGTTTTACGAAAGCGTCATTTCGAAATTATCTAATTCCACAATATTATTCCGTAATTCACAAAGAGTCCGTCTCTCCGTGGCCGAATGTACCTAACCCAATTTTGGTGGCTCTCCAAAGAAAGAGCTTCGGCACAAAAGTAAATATCTTGTAAACAGGCTGATCCAATAAATGCTCGCTCGGAGTCGAGGGCTCTCGTCTGGGCAGCAATGGCCTTAATAAAACGTCTGCTGCTCGAGAGGCAGTGATATGTGGCGCTTGCCCCTTAGGAGGTGCTTCTGTAAATGGCATGTGGAGGGTCGCCTGAAAATGAAGCAAATCGTAAATAGTACATTATTTTATTACCAAGACCGGTAAAAAAGAACGTCTCAGATTGCAAGTATTTGACTTATTATGCGGTCGAGGCTTTCTTTTTTACCGCCCGAAGTAAGTACAATATTTTATCGTGGCTTGACCAGGAAGTGGAATTTGCCGTACGCGTAGCCAGCAGACAATGCCACTTCCGGGTCAGGTGTTACATAGAATTCCTTACCATTTATAGAGCCGTGTAGTTCCGGCAGAGAAGAACACAAATGTCGCTAGAGACGAGAGAGGAAGGGGTCTTCCTCTCTCTTAGTTGTCGTACAAATTAGAAGCGTTCTTTGTGATTTAAGTTCTCGGTGAATGGCAATAGGCTTGCCCTCTATAACGTGGTACCTGGATCACATACGGCTGGTGTCTGAATCAGTCACCGACAATCAACTGATTCGATTGTTTATAATATTCCTACACGAGCTCGGATTTGGGAGAATATTGCAATGTCGCATCATCTGGACACGTTCCCGCTTTCAGAATAAGAAAGCTTTTAAGAAGGCTAATTAATCAATTTCCACATCCAATCCTTAGCATCTGCGTGCCCATTACAATTTGTGCCCAGACAAATTGAGGCCCACTTAAAATTCCTAATACAAACATTATGGGCCAGCCAGGACGTAGCCGAAACGGTTCCCTGGGGAAAGATAGTAAGCCTCTTCCGATGTGGAGGCTAATTTACATGAATAATAAAGGCGGGCTCTGTCTTAGCTTCGTTGGTGGCTTCCGACTTGACTTGTTTGTGTTAAAAGAAACAGTGTACCTACGCGCGGTAGCTTCAGTTGTTTCCAACTCTTCCGTGCTTCGTAAGCTAACTAGCTTCAACGAAGGTGTTGGTTGATGGCAGGATCCAACTGAAATATAACCACTAATTTTCTTTTCTACTCACACATTACATTACGCCAATAGTCATATTCATAAGGCAATCTGTTCAATAGATAGTCTATGACTATTACTAAGTAAAAGTTTCTATTGTATAATAGACTAATCTGTGGCATGACTCCTATAATAATAATCTCCTCAATATTCCCCGTAGTGCTGAGCGTATTTTAAGACCGTCTTATAATTCTACAGAGTTCAAGTTTTCTTTTGCTACAACTCATTTGAACTGTCTTCGAATTTCTATTTTATATTAATTAGGCTGTACATAATATTCAAAGCATTTCATCGATTAATATTTATTTCAAAAGGTATTGTTCTATCCAGAAATTGTAATTCATTGATCCACTTTATAGGTCGAAATATTTCTTTTCAAACTCCTCAAAGCGAAAGTTGGTGGAAATTAAAAATACGTTTACACACTCTTCCGACTTTGAATTAGGAGTGTACGGCCCGTGTATAACTTCGGCTTATGAAATTATAAGGGTCCCAGATCAAAGTCCGCGACGGGCTAACGATATTGACTGAAGCCTTGGAAAGTTGTGGCAACTTTTTTAATTACTTTAAATTTCACGTAAAGTGTAATTATTCTTCGCACGGTCCAGTGTGTTACAGTCGCATATCTTCTATTGGATTGGACATCGTCATTTCTTTTGGATATGAAATTTAAGACGTAGAGGAAGAAAAAGACCAAAGAAGAGATTGATGGATTGTGTAAAGGAAGTTATGTTAGGCCAAAAAATATGTAACTTTTATTTTTATGTTCATAAAAATGATGTAATTACGAATAAAAGAAGTTACGTCCTGAGTTTCTGTTACGAGAAAATTTTCCAAAATATTTCACATCTTTTTTGATATTATTTTTTACATTTTGTAATGTTGAAATAGCTGAAAAGTAAAACAAAGAAATACTTGAAGCCGATTTTATTACAGACAAATTAAATTCAGAGCATGGTCTTAAATGAAACATATTTAACTATGTCGTAAATCTAAGGCATAGTGGAATGGTTGGAATAGTGCCACTAGCAAAAATACCAAATCCACATGAACGCTATCCGAGAGTATTTCAATTGCTTATTTATTAACTTTTACATGATAAAAGAAGCTTCCACTGAAGCGTGTTCACGTTTGATAAAACTTTATTATTCCGCTACTTCGCTATCAGTATTGAATTTCGCTTTAAAACCCATTTAGGAATCTTTCAACGTCGCATGTTAGGTGAATGATAGCACATCATAAATGGACATTTATGATGACACAAGGCATTTGACACCTTTAGATTTTACGATTATGGTAATCTATCAAATAGTAAATAATCTAACTCATATTAATCCAATCAATTCCACAATAGTGTGATTCAGCTGTCACTGTTTGGCTTACATCATTATCAATGTGTTCTCCATTACTGAGACTTAGGAAATAACAGCTACTTATAAATCCATTGTAATACTTACACAATATCTTTTTCAGAGTAAGCAGATGTGCTTGAAAACCCCTTATATCTCTAGCTAGTAATTTGTTAGGTCCCATGTAATAGGGTGCGAGTACGGGGAAATTTAATTGCCGTAATTTACATGCAGCTACCCATATAAGCGTGCAGAATATCATGTTTGTTTGCTTCAAGACTACAACATTTCATACCCTGCTAAGATTTTGTAGTATATCCTATAAATATTAATCTGGTATAGTCGAGTAATCTTAGTTTTTATTCTTGGATATTATGAAGAAATGCGCTGGTAGCCGCCGATGCAAGCTTAGAGTGGCCTAGTTAAACAATGTAAGGTCGATCGATAGCCAATCACAAAACCTAATAAAGCAAGGCGTCAAAACACCACTTACAACCTTAATTCCATCTAGAAAAGCTCCGGAACGCCGCCGGACTGGATAGGTTCGGATTAAACAGGATAAAACCGGATTCGGCCGGATCCCACCGGTCGCGGGCGCTCGTAAATCTACCCACGTTTATTGCACAGATTTTATTAAGATGTGCTTTGACGTTCGACCCTTTGTGGCCGTTTTATAAATATGCCGACCCAGATAATTTTATGAGTTGGAAGTTTTAATGCTTTCTCGAAAGTCCCTTTAAACGGCAATATATGAAACAAGTTTGAGGGGTCTGAAACGGTTCGAACATTTTTCGGTCATATTCTGTTGTGTGCGAATAATTCATTGGACATGGTTGATTGAATTTAAGCACTATTGTTGTAAACTTTTTCACGAAGTGTTTTTATTGATCGTAGTTGTTACCTGGTATTGTAATATCAATGAAAATAACACCGTAATCGAGCCGCCTTCTTATGGTCCTACGAGCCGGGCAAACCCTTACAATTTAATTATTCCGGACAAAATGTATACATCCATCCCTTTGATATAAATTATGCAAGAGCAGACATACAGGAAGAAGGTGCCGCGCCTTCTTGGTACAGCTAAGTGCCCATAGATATTCGCTTTGTCAAGGCAATTTATAGTTATTTGTGAACATTTAGTTCACAATTAGTTTATGTTTCCGTACGTTTTAATTACGCAACAAATTATTATTCTATTATTCTAATTCAGCCCATCTCCAGCATAAATGAAGTGACCTGTGAGATACTTCTAGATAGGTCGTTATTATCAAATGAATGAAGTGATCGAATTGTAAGACAAAATTGATTTTTCTTCTGTTTCAAAATGTTTTTAGAATCAGTCGATAAAAATGAGATTGTATAAATTTAAAAAGTAAAAACTAATCTGTCAACTTTGGTTGTTTCCACTTCTTGTTTTTTATTGCTTCTTGGCTGTCATGTAGCGTTAGGATAACATGATGAACATACAATACTTGCTTTAGTAATAATTTTTTTTTTATCTATGAGGCGTCTTCTTATTGGTAAAGGCGCAATATTTTGATTATGTCGATAAAACTCTTTGTTTATTGGTAAACTATCAAACTAACACCATGTCCCTAAACAATTAAAACAATTAGGCCTTCCATCCGTAGATACAAAGAGAGTGTCTTGCTATTCACTACAACTACGACCATACTCATCAAATGTTCAAGTGAACCGTAAAAATGTATTACTCAATAGAGATCCATCGCTGTAACGAGTCAAGCGCCGAAATCCTCTCATTAGCAGCGCACTAAAGTTACCGAGGAGGACGTTTATTAATTAATCCCCTAGCAAAAAAGGCGGGAATTATTCCAGTTTATATCGCAGCCGTCAAAAGAATAAGAATGACAGAGACGATATCAGGGCTGTCCCTCGGGAGGAACCATTAATATCGTTCAAAAACAATGTTTGTAGAGGATCGCCGCGATTTATTGTGGGGCTCCCCTCTCTTTAGCCTCCCCCCTCTTCCTTGCCCCTTGCCTCGCAGAAAAAGTGCTGCCGGGCTACTCGCAATTCCAGTTAATATTCGCAGTTTTTTTTTCTTTCGTCATTTTAAATGCTTGTTCCCGAGGAGCGCGCAGATAATTTTGGGAAGAGAGCGTTAAGTGTCGTTGATTCTGCTTTGTTGTATCAAAAATGGGTCTCGTAATATTTTTAGATTTTTTTCTAACTTTATAAGCTTTTTAATTTGTAAACTTCATTTATTTAATGGAAACCGTAATTAGGAAACTGTTGTATTATTTATGTTTAGGAAGTTTAACAGCACCTATTAAAGATAAATTATGTTTCATAACTAATAATTATTTTTCGTCAGGTTGAAAAGCTTTTGTTAGCGAAAGACACTTCGTAAAAAGCAGCTCTTTTGATGTTATGTTTTGTCAATTTGAAATTATATTGTTCCTATATTTTTGACTTTTGCCGTTGTACATACATACATATATAAATCACGCCTATATCTCCGAAGGGGTAGGCAGAGGTGAACTAGCACCCACGTTTCGCCAATTATGTTAGGTCCCATGTAATAGGTGGCGAGTCTATTGCCATTTATCGGGCACAAAAGTCGCAGTATATTGCTATTGCTAGGTGGTGTAAGAGGAATGCTGCTGCCCATTCCTCATAATTGACTTATCCTTGGTCGCCTTGTACGACACCCACGGGAGAGTTTTGGGGTGGTGACAATTGTATTCTACTCTACCGTCACCACACGGCCGTTGTGATTAGATTAAGCCACAATATCATCACATTATCATCACCAGCCCTTTAATGTCCACACTCCTGGGGCATGCGCCTTCCCTATGGATGGAAGAATATAGGGAGATTGGGCCATAACCCACCACGCTGGCCCAGTGCGGGTTGGTGGGTATTAACGACTGCAGATGCAGCCGGGGCCAACGGCTTAACGTGCGTTCCGAAGCCACAATAAAGTAAAAATCAATGTCGCAAGCATAATTATATTGCGCGTTTGTTCTTTACAACTATCATAGATGCTGTTGAGACTCTTATGTATTTATTTATTTTATTCCTCCACTGTGTTACGGCCACGGCGTTGTGGTGACGGCAGAGTAGAGTAGAGTGCAGCAGCGTTCCTCTTATACCTACCACCTAACAAAGTACTGCGACTTTTGTGCCCGATAAATGGCAATAGGCTCGCCACCTATTACATGGGCCTAGCATAATTGGTGAAGCGTGGGTGCTAGTTCACCTCTGCCTACCCCTTCGGGGATATAGGCGTGAATTATGTATGTATGTATTCCTCCACTGTATAGTTTAAAATGTTGATGTACACAGAGGAACGCACATTACCATTTGAAAAGTACGCGACATTGCATTTTGGCGGGATCGCTTCTGCATAATTAACGCGAGGCAACATTACGCGTGTACTCATCAACTTGACTTGTTTATCTGCTGCGCTCCAGATTTGCTCAAAGGCAGCATTTGCTCCAACCCAAGGCAGAGACTGAGGCTTATGTCGCCTAGAATCAAACAAAAAAATGGGAAAAAAAATTCTAACGCTCATTAGTTAATGAGTGAGAGGAAGACCATAGAAGCGATGGATCATCATCAACAGCCCTTTAACGTCTCCACTTTTTGGGCCTATTTATGGATGGAAGAAAATAGGGAGAATGGGTCATAACCCACCACGCTGTAGTAGCGGATTGGTGGGTATTAAAGACTACAGATGCAGGCGGGACCCACGGCTTAACGTGCCTCCCGATGCACAAAGTAACTCGAGTCAATATATTTTTGCTCACCCATCCAATGACTGGCCACTAGCGAATATTGCTTAGTTTACGCAATTGCAGGCTGAGGCGCTAAGCCACTGCGCTATCGAGCTGCTCTAGGTAGTGGATGAGTGGAAGCTTCTCATATCACATAAGTAGCTTTTTAAAATCATGTAACCCAAGCTAAAAAAATACCTAGTGATAAAATTATTATACCGCCACTCGCTCGTAACTCAAACAGGGAAGTATGACGTCCGAAGGTTCTAGTTAAAGTTACCCGTGCAATTACTCCACCCACCACTATTGTGGAACTAACTAACGCTTGAGGCAAACGGGAATGAGACAACAGGTGAGACGGGTACGAGGTTGCCCCAAATTCTACCCCAGCATAACCTCGGAATGCTATCACACCTTACTCTCCAGGAGTTAAAGTCCATTTCTGCGCAGCCGCTGAGAATAGTAAACTTTGTGCAAAAAACAGCCTAGCGAATACTTTGAACTTCGGGAACTAGACTTTAAAATGTCCGTTAAAAATTGGCCAGGCTCTGGGTTCCTAGTAATTTCAAATTAATTTGCTCGCCAATTAAATTAGCCTCTAGTGCCATTAATCCATTTTTGAATGACAGGCGGCTGATTAAAAAGTTTTTCGATTAAAAGTTTTCTTTTATTTAATTACTAGTTTCGATTCTCAGGTGGTGGACGCAAAAGAAAGGGGTTTTGGACAACTTGAGAAACGTCTTCGCGATTTGTTTGTTTCGGTTCAATATCATATAACATTTTTGAAATATGTTAAACAATTAATTATGCTAATTTCATAATTTAACAGATGTAGAGTAGAATTTTCGAGCAATAATTACTGTGTCCCCGATTATTATCAAACAGCACTCAATAAATTATTAAGAAACACATTGTGCCTAACCTCTCTGAATATAGCGTATTCACCATAATCACCATTCTATACATATAAGACAGATGCGATGAGAACCTTAGATAGCGACTAAGGGTTACAAATAAAAAAGAAAGGACCGCAGCGTTCTTCGATTTAATTTGCCAATAGAAGATATTCCTTCCAGCCTTCGCCATCGGGTAATAGTGATTTATGGTCATCATAATCACTAAGCCTTTCGTCCCCACTGCTATGGCACAAGACTTGCCTTATAAGGAGAACGGGCCATAACTTACCAGTTCTGTGGGTTTTAAAGACTGCAGATGCAGTCGGAACAGGGCAAGTTCTTTCGAAGCACGGAGGAACTTGAGATAATAATTTCGGGCACTCATCTAATGACCGGCTTTAGCAAACACTGCTTAGTTTAATCAATCGCACGCCGAGAGTACCTTTACTAATATTTAAGAAAGTGAATTGATATAAAGAGACATTTAGACATATCTGGAACCATTTACAGATAAAGGCACTACACTTGTGAAAATAACTGAGGTCCCTTTTAAGGCTGAAGATTTCGCGCAATATTATTACCAAGCAAAGAGGTAATAACCGGGATTTGCATAATATATCGACCGGTTTACTATTGAACCCTAATAAAACTGGCGATAGACGGGAGTCTCAGCGTAATCTTACATTCGGAGGGAACTAGAGCACTATCAATTCACTGTTGAAGACGGCCTGAGATTCTGGGAGCATTAAAGAGGTTTTCTGAGGGTGATGCGAAAACGTACCTTCCTGCCGTGGGCCAAGGATTATTTTTTAACGCTGCACCTATTCCTTGACTGAGGCACTACGCTGCGTGCTGTGCGGTATCTGTTTATGCAGGCGAAAACTCGTCGACTTTCTTTTGAGTTTCGAATTATGGCACGCCTGGTATACCTCAGTAGATCTAGGCAGGTGTTTACATAGATCCACGTCCCAATTATCAATGGCGCCTTAAATATCTGGAGGATGTGAAAAGTGGATGTTAATATACCTCTGCGTACCCCTTCGGGGATAAACAAACGTGATGTATGTAGGACACCTTCGTTTCCAAACCGTTTGCCCAACCCGGACTTTATTCATAACTGGATTTTGTATTTATGCATGACTTCCATGACTTGCGTATGTTTATCATCAGGAGGTCTACTCTGAAACTCCGAACGATTAACTTACATATATCTGTCTTTTTCACGCCACTGCGTGTTAAAGTAAGAGCGACAAAGACGCAAATACTCGATCAAACGAAATAAACTTCCAGAGTAAGGCCTCTGTACCGGCGCTAGCTCGAGCACGTAGAAGATTGTTAGTCACCTTTTCAAATCCGAAAGAGACGAATGCTCTAGCTTCCTCGCTTGCTACTATTCACGATTCGTCACTACAGTTCTGCATAGTCTAAGGTTTAATTTATCACCTATCACAATACTAGTGTGAAGAAACCTTTATTCGCTACAAAAGGGAAAGAGTAGCGTATTGCACACTTTAGCACAAGCTGTACCTAGACTAAAAAACCTCACTACAATAATAAACTCATTGCCTTTAATGTCTAATGTTAAGTAATAACAGATTGTGAGTTTGGAATAAAACCACTTTTAACATGACCACGGCCGCTGTAAAGTGATCGAAACGTCGGGTTAAATAATAATGCCAAACACTTAAATATACACGAGTCTAATCGGTAAAAGTTGTTTTATTTCAAATGTTATAGTGCTCGTGCAAATATAAGAGAACATTACATTGTTAAATAAATAAATAAATCGCCCTTATGATTAACATAGAAAAAATTAGTCAATTAGTGGTCGTAATTATAATCTCTTCTGTGCACGTGATGATAGGAGTCGTTTAGGAGAAAAATTATATATTCTGTTCACGTGGTGGTAGAGGACTCGTTTAGGAGAAAATCAACAATGTTTAGGTCGTTTAGACTTACAAATAGAATATGAGAATGAGAGTGGAGCAGTGTGTCAGCTATAAGCCAGCCTGACAATGCCATGCCTTTAAGCATGATCATTGGATACTAGATTTTTTATTTATTTAGTGTTAATAGCAATCCAAGTTCATCTTAAGCAAAGCTGAGACGACTAAGAATAGATTCACTCCAGACTAAAGATCAACGATCCCATTATCCCTGGACTATGCTTAATAATCTATAATTAGTATATATTTAAAATAAGCGCATAATCTAAGAGCAGAAAGAATCGGATTTCATGCTAATCATCAAACTGAGTTTGAACTTAAAAATCATTGATGTATGCAAATATCATTAAAACATTGTGCAGTCACCATTCTTAAGATAAAGCTCGATGCTTCAAATACTCGCATACCAGATACGGCCGTTCTTCTGTATAACAACTCACCTTCTGCTGTGTTAATCACAAACGAAAAACAACTCCACTTCGTTAAAACAAATTTACATTTCTCTCTTCGGCGTTATTTCGCGAGTCTGGGCGGTTTTTTTTCTCAGGTGGCGTCGACGTTTTATTTATCGGGAATTTATAAATTATTCCCGTTTGCCGTTTTTAATTCGATTGAGGGTTTTTCTATTTTATTCGCAATTGTGAGTCGGTCTTGATTTTGTTTTGGATCGTTAAATAATGGCTGTTCTGCTTATGTTGCTTCTTCGTCCGGTTCGATGAGCCCTGCTTGTGCTCGATTTTCCATTAATTCCTTCTCTTAGATCGTCTTCAAAGTAACTGTAATACCAATCGTAGAAAAATATTTATCATTTTTTTCAACGACAGTCTACAGTACCTAACATGAATAGCTTTCTTTGGCTTGTTCAATTCCTTATGTAGCCTGATCATACACAAAGAGGCTAGAAAAGTCTTGAAAATTTATATAAAGGCCTTGAGTAATATGGATTAAAATATTATAATTCTAGTTGCTCTCTCCGTTCAACTGTCTCTCGCCATGGTCTTATCCCATCACTTTTGTATAAATTAATTCTTCACTGGAACCTTTCCTGTGTCATGGATGATATGAATCGCCAATATTAATGTCTTGCATTAATATTGGTAACTTACTGCGTGGACCCCAGATAAACTGGGAATAGGTCAGCAAAGTTATAATGGTCCTACCATTATAGTATAATAGAATGAAAATGGTCCACACAAAAATGTTTATAAAATGTGATTATGTCGTTTTACAAGTACAATGTAGGTACTTAAACAGTACAGTTAATGATACAACCACTCAATCTAAAATCTATTGTTCGAATCCACCGACTACAGAATTCATCGATATTAACGCCATGATGGCGAGACAAATCTATTGATATCGCTATTAACGCAGTCTGTTCCGTTTGTGTAGCGATCACCTGTTAACTGCTGCAGCCGAGTGATTACTCGCGTGTAAACGCTTGGTGCATTAACGGAACATCTGCGTAAACGACGTTACGTGCTACACTGGTATTAATGCAGGCGCACTGTACAGATTATTAACCACTCGAACGACGATTGCACTTGTATCAAGGCTTGCTTATTCAGTTGTAGCGGTGTGTGAATGTTGGTATTTTGGGAAGTTACTAAAATGTTTTTCTGAAATTCTTTATTCTTATTTGGGCCCCCCAGCCAAGGCGCAAACGGTACAATATTGCTATTGAATAATAACTGGGATTGATTGTGTTGTTTACATCCCCACACACATACCAAAATCTAACAAATACAATCTATAAGAGGTGTTAGAATTAGTAATGCATCAAAACTGGTTTTACACAATAGTAAGTACATCTGTACAAGGAACGATAAGGGATTCCGACGTAATTATTCTAATACGTATGGAAGGTACGGTAATACTTTGAAAAATATTATATTCTCACCTTATCCTGTAATATATTGCAGAGTTGTGAACTTTATTGTGTTTGTTAATATCCAAACTTCTACATGAGCCTAAACGACTTCATAACTAGGTATCTCAGACATAGAAATAAATTATTGATTCCAGCCTTTCAAATCAAACTATTGTATAATATACCTCTTGAATGAAATAAACTATTGAGTATTGAGTATAAATATGCCTCAGTCTGTGGGTAATGTATGTATTATATCTCCAAAGCCCACTCATGACCCGATTCAATCAATGCTAAAGTTGATATTAGATATGGCTATGCCGAAAGTTATGGATCAAAATCCTTTTCACAAACCGTTCAAATGCCAACTGGTTGATGGTTTTAAGTTCAGAGTCACTTTCAAGATAATATACGGTTCATCTGTTCATGTCGCTATTAACACTCTTCAGGGTTTTTTATACTTTACACAATTATTTGAATCGTCGCACTAACTAACATTTTATTACAGAATAAATCAGCTTTAAATATTTTATTGAAACCAGGGATGGTCCCTGATTTTGATCACTTTATTCTGTATTCATAGACATTCCTTTATCTAGCATAGAATATTCAATTTAATAAGCGCCGCCAAAATGGCTTTATTGAAAGGTTACATCATTTTAGAGTAAGCATTAAATATTCTGCAACTGTCTAAAAATCTGCTCAGCAAGCTTGATTTTTTCTTCATAATCATATTTTTATTCCTTGAGTCAAGACAGAGTAGTAAATAATACAAGCCACTTGACACTAAGAGGTATACGCATATACCTAATAGGGACTGAGCATATTGCTGCAAATTGAGACGGCATCGATCGATTGTTGATAGCACAGTCGGAGGATTATGTTCAGGCGCCTAACCGATTTATCTCAGGCTTTGTCTCAGTTGCATCGTGTTGGCCCAGACCAATCGTGTCTTCAATTGTAATAACGTTAGTATTGAGAATCAAATTAAATGAGCCAACCAGATTTAGCCCCGTCTTAGGATCGAAGAGATCACTCTGGGCCCGAAGAACTTGCTAAGCGGGTTTATTCAGGGTAGGCAGATAAAGTACTTTAGTTTATTGAGTAACAAGGTCAAAGTTTTAGGCTAGTTTTTCATTTCAATGAAAGAATAGAGATAGGACGTGGCCATATTCTTCCATATTCGCCAAGACTTCATACTCGTAAAGATTAAAAAAAAAAATTAAAAAGTAACTCTTAAATTATTTTTACTGTAATAATCTAAGGTTTATTAAAATCGTGTTTTACGAACCGAACAAAATACGAAAGTCAAATATTTTGTATTCTTCTCGGTGACTCTGACTTTATGATATTTTGAAATATAACTAACGAAGAAGACTATAATGAACATTTCGGTGTACGTTAATTTTTTGGAAATCTAAGATCTTTTTTACTTATCTGGACTCGATAATTATTTTTAGCATATCTTGTACATTTGTTTGGAAGTTTAATACTTTCTGCTGCCCATCCAGGTTATGAGCTATCTATGTTCCAAAATGCACCTAACACCGCTCAACCGCTTGGGCGTGATTGATTGACAAACATCTAAACATCCAAACTAGGAGGATTAATCGCATGGATGACTCCAAGCAATTGACCGGAACGTAACCTGAAGCATTTAGAACCAGCGACCTATTTGGATTTGGCAAACAGTGGTTTTGTATTTTGAAATAATTGTAACTGTAGCTGCAAACCGCCCGAGAAATATATAGCACGCTACAACAATAATAAAAAAGGATCATGCATCTCCTTATTTTATTTTATGTATATGTATATACATGTATTGAATTATTTTTATTTTATTATTGTTTTCGTGTTTATGAATAATACTGTAATAGTATTGTATTGGTAAGTTATAAGTCCTTACTCTTGCACCCGTTGTTGTTATTGTCACTACATATTATTTTCTTTTATGCAGGTTGTTTATAAGAAATGTCAGCTTAGCAATAAAGCCGCTTTTTGTACTGTCCTGTGTTCCTGGTCGTCTCAATATAAACACGAGCTGCCCCCAAAACAAACTCATTTGAAAAATGCTCGGCCATTACAATCGACATAAAGCAGTTTGTGACAGTATTAACTTTGGAATGATCTCAACGGTTTCCCATAAAGGGCCATTGGAACCCTTTACAAGTGAATGGGATTAATCCGTCATGGGCAGGAGCCATTAGGAAAACAGCGGCCCCTTGGTGCGCGGCTAACAATGGCATTACGGCATATCTTCAGCTTATCTTAGTCAAATAATATTGTAATGCCGATTATGAACGATGTCCCGGGGGAGGAGAGCACTGGAACTTTTTGCTGGCAAATACGGGCGGGCCGGGATGATTGTTTGACTCCAACTTTCCAGTGGCAGCTCCAGAATCGCGTTGATTATTTAGTCATCAGAATTAGGGGTGTGTAATATTTTAAATAATAATAGATGTTTATCTATAAATAACGTAATTTCATTTTATCTAGTTCCTTTTACTTACGATCAAATGACATTCATATTATTTTGAACGGAAGACACATTTGACCCAATTTCAAATAATGATCATTTTCTACAATGTTTTTTCGCTATAACAATCATCACCCATAACCTTTATATGATTTCTGGCAGGTGACAATAGATTCGTACTCTATTTGGCACATGGAACCTAACCTAGATTGTGAAATGTGGGTGTTAATGCACCTCTGTTAAGAAAATGATTTGATTATTAGGGAACATTAGTAGGAGTCCCTATACTTATATCAAACCAAGCATAGACGCAGAAAAATCTTTAGTACTTGTTAAATAACATTGGACTCTAAATGAAGCAACGGAATTCTCTTCTGGAGAATAAGTAATAGGAATCTTAAGTATTGTTGAAGTGAATTAAATAAACTGGCAGCCTCCGATGGACCCGCAGATCGCCAACAGCTGGCATTAATAAGTCCACCGCCATGTTGATTCCCGAGGCCTTGTCGAAAGGGACTCCGTAATTTTAATAATTGATTCATTCGCTCGTGAAGCAAAATCAATCGCGATTTGAATGGACGAAATGTTTCCTGGTGCGTTAACGCGTCCGTATTAAAATTTCTTTACACTTAATAGGTGCTGCTTTCGGCATAATGGCCGCCCGTTAGCCTCATTTGAATTTTGGCGGCTTTGCATAATCGCGGCGATGACTTCCATCAAGATTCAAAATCAAAGGTCGAGTTCACCTCTGTTGTTAGTGAGCCTAGACAATGCAAATTATCTTTAAATATTTCAGGTGAATAAGTTTTCACTCAGGGAAAAAAAATCTGATTTTGAATTTCATAATTTTCTTTTGTTTCAACAATTAAATGAATTCTTTGAGTTGTTGTAACAAAAGAACATCATTGTAGTCGACAATTAGAGTCTTTGCCACACGTAAATCCTCCATTATCAAGATGTTCTCTTCATTAACGAATTCAATTGTAACTACTTTGCAAAGTGCTTGGTAATTCTAGCGAGTGAGAGAATTGGATCGTCATTATTTATTATCTTGGTTAGAACCACGCTTACAGTTAACAGTAGTCAGTATGAAAATTGACCTTAGTGATTCCAAGTTTTACAAATATTACATGTCAAGTTTTTTTCATCATCATTAGCATGTTAATTAATGGTGGAGGCCTCTATGTAACGCAGTTGTTTCATATAAGCTAGCTATGCTAACTACCAGTAATAATTATATATATTTTTTTATACTCAATGAAAGATGTCCATAAACATTTAAATTAAATATATTTTATAAATATGATAACTAATATGATAAGATAGAATATAATAGGATATTTAATATACTAAAACATTTTATGACATCTTCCATTAACTCATAACTTCATGTAAAGGGAGGAACAAACTTGCTGAGTTTCTTGCCCGTTCTTCTCAGAACAAGGCCTCCTGGTAGTTTACGAACGGATGGTGTAGCTTATAACGTTAAATATTGGAAACTGTTTTTCTTTTCGTTTCCAGTGTTTAACGTTACTTCTTGACGATTCATGAGTGTATGTAATCATACCTTATATGAATAAACCATATTTTTATTTTTATTTATTATTTTATCAGTTGGAAGAATATGTCATGTAGCCTAAAAGGCGAGTGTTAACTACTTCAAACGTCTGCATCTCGAAGAAATATATTTTCGGCCATCTGAAGACCACTCATTCCACTGCGTGATGGTATGATAATATGATTTACATTTGTTTTATCTACGAGTTTTTATATTTTTATTTATTGATGCAACGATTAAAAGCTCTGGATAGAAACCGTGACTAAAATCTTCGACAATCTCAGTTCTTGCGTTAAACGTTAGTGTTTCACTACTGCCCCATCTCAGCAGCACATCTCGGCTGCGCTGTAACTAATTACCCTGTCTCAGATTGTTCAATCGTTCCGCGAGGGATCGCAGATTGGATATAAATAAAGGGTTTAATTTGTAACGCCTTTGTTCAATTTGTCGTCAGGACGAAGTGCGGCGTGAAATCAGCCTCTTTGTCCACATTGTGCTGTAAATAAATTGCGAGTTTGATTCATTCATTCATAACAATATTATTGTTTGCGTCACTGACAAATTTCGATTTGAAATTTTATCATTTGTAGCCGACAAATTGTTTTAATCTAAAATTCAAAATGTTCAAAATTTTAGAAGTTTTGGCGTTCATAAATTGTGCAAAACGTAGTGATTATAAAACATCCTCCTGCCCTCAAATTATTTAAGGTCTATGCGGCATTTCATTGTGTAGTGACCTAGGATTTGGCTAGGGTTTTGTGGCATCCTAAGCAAAATAACTATCTATTAGGGGAAGCTTGAATTTATATAACTATCTAAGATATCAAGGACCAATTGCCTCGATCAAGTGTTGTTATTGCCGGTCTTGTCAAACCGTGGTGCACAGAGCACACATCGATTCAATCAAAATTCTATTATCCGCATGCAAATTTCAACGTTACATAAAACGGTTCTGCAATTAAATTTTACCAGCAACTAAATTGCGGTAGTAAATGGGGCATAATTAAAAGCCCCAATATTTCCGCCTGATTACTGTATGATTAGCAATTCGGTTTTAAATAGCTCAATCACAGGATTGAACAGCTGTTTGTGTTTGATCGCTGCCACCGATTAGAACGGTGCGATTAATGATTATTTATACATTTGCATTTTTATCATCACTGGCTATAATTACTATCTCTGAATCAGGGATGATAAAAATGTAAATCTAAAATGTAACACTGTGACTTAAGTGCCCGATAGATGGCAGTAGGCTCGCCACCTATTACATGAGACCTAATATAATTGGCGGTCCACTAATCACCTCTGCCTACCCCTTCGGGGATAAATAGGCGTGATTGTATATGTATAATATAACTATATGTACATACATAAATATATGTATTTATATCTATTTTTAGTCCAAAACCATAACTACAAATCATTTACCTTTTGTTCTCTATAGAAAGTTACCGCTTTATTGTTTCACGTGACAATACAATTTTTTGTCCACTATTGTCAATAAATTTCTAAAGAATTTTACACATTGTAAAGCCTGAAACTAGATTCATAGATGGAGAATAGATTCGGTCAATGATTCTAGCAGTTGCATTGACCATATTTATGTGTGAAGGAGAGAGAGGAAATTTACTCAGACTGGTGACCCTGAACCCCGATTATGTAAGCCTCTTTCAATTTCTCTTTCGTCTACCTGTCACTCTAACACTTTGCGATTATTGTTAATGAGTGAGAGTGACAGGTAGACGAAAGCGGTTGTAAGAGGCTGACATAATAACCCCGCTCGTCTAGGTTTAAAGCATCACATCACCAGCCTTTTAATGTCCCATCTTGCTGGGACACAAGCCGTCCCGTGGATGGAAGAAAGAATATATAGAAATGGGCCATAGCTCACGATGCTGGGCTAATGCGAATTGTTAATAAAGCATCAAAGCATCAAATGTTTACCTATCTCTACATACCTTGCTACTGTCTCTACCCATTGTTTGATAAGATTAGTGCATGTTATCATAATAATTATGTTATCATACAATAGGTATATTCTAAGCTACATTTATCATAGATGTCTCATTGCTATTAATACTAACGATTCAAGTATACACCTAAAATAAACGCAATTCCCTAAAGACAAAGATCGATTGATTAGATCAGCATGATTCGTGGTTATTTTTATATAAGTAACTTTTAATTTTAACATTATGAATGTCGTTTACAATTATCAATACTGATTGCTATGCAAATAATTGACTAATCTGAATGTTATTACATGACGACAAGGCAACTGGATTGCACTTTAGTCATTAAAAATTGTTATCAGTATCTGAACACCACTTATCTTAATTAACCATCACCAATCTTCCATCAAGGATTAAATTGATAACATTTATTTATGATTCCTGCCAGATACTAAATTCACAAAAAATAGAATATTATTGCTATGTCAGATGATTATCGGCAAAATAATGCAAATGGCATTTTGAGAGGATTGCGAAGTATAAGCATTTCGCTTTCGTTTTTGGTTGGGTGACCAAAAAGAACTCTACTGATACATAAATCACGCCTTTCTCTCTCTCTAAAAGTTGGAAGAGTTTTAACACCTGCGTTTAGTCAGGTTACTCTACGGCTCATATAATAAAGGGCGAGCATTTGCCATTTACAGGGAGTACTACACAATATTTGTAAAAATAACTCCATGCGAGTTACATACGTTAAGTTGCTTTATGTATTATTTTTCCATTCCTTATTCTTTACAAACGTTTTTCTTCTTCCACTCCTCTCTATTCTCCACCAATCTCTCATCCACTCCTTTCGCTATCATATCCTCCTTTAAACAATCCATCCATTTCTTATTTGGCCTTTCTTCTTCTGCCAACATAGCTTTCACCTCTTCGCATAACGAACCATCCAATCACTTCTAAGCTTTCGCGTTGCATGTTCAATATAGGTAAGAACGGCAATTAACGCCATTAAGTAGGTATTCACCTTTTTTTAATGCCTGACGTTTCGACCGGGTTGCACCGCCAGTGACCACGGCCGGAATTATCACTCCACAAAATCTCAATCACTGGCGCTACTTTCAAAATGTCATTATCATTTATAACTTGATTTATTCTTCCTGAGGAAAGATCGTCATTGTCCTGCGTTGTTAAAATAAATCTTACGGTGCAAAACCTCAATCGGCACCTTTACCCCAAAACGTACACCGTGAAACCCCAAGGAAACGGCCAATGTACGCAAAGTTAAATTCAACTCACGGACTAATCTATTTACTGATTCAGCCAAATAATTGGGGGCCTCCCCGTGTAATCCCGCCAAGCCTGTGTCACCTTGTACCCGAATAATCCATTGACGAATTCCAAACTTCATCTCCATTAGAAACAGCCCGTTTTTCCTGGGAGACTTTGCCCGATGAGTTGGCTTTGTGAAACTTTGCGAATACATTAGCTTTCGTTCGGCAGATACAAAACTGACAAATTCGAGACGACGGCACCCGCCCCCGTGCCGCCTCAAAGCGATTCGACCATTGCTCCGTTGAAAGGGAGCCGTGTCGAGGTTTCCCGCTCAAAGAAGGCTTTGGACGTCGAGTTTAGCTTTAAGTCGTAACCCTTTGACTTCGGAATTGGGTTTGGTGGTACGAGGGGGTCGTTTGGCGTTGAGTTTGGCTTTGACACCGAACTCTGAAAGGGACCGCTGCCCTGTAATTGTAAATCGGGAGTCAAATTAAGGTAGTCGAAGAATGTCCACGTTCAAGTCCGCGGGAAAGCTTAGAGGACACACCCTGACCGAATGAATGTTTGGCTTGTTCAATAAATTGGAGCAGCTACGTTTTACGACTGCGCTGATGTCTTAACGGTGGAAACGTGACTGGAGGTGGCTGTAAAGACGTTCCGTTGTAAAGGCATTGGTTTAATCTGTTCCCGTAAGAATAGAAGCTGGTGAAGACGTATATGTATACGAGAATACGAGTGGCTTCTCGTATTTACGTCTTCACCGTCTCAAATGCTCTGTTTATATCATCATCACCATCACCAGCCCTTTAATGTCCCCACTGCTGGGGCACGGGCCTTGCCTATGGATGGAAGAGTATAGGGAGATTGGGCCATAACCCGCCACGCTGGCCCAGTGCAGGTTGGTGGGTATTAACGATTGCAGATGCAGCCGGGACCACCAGCTTAACGTGCCTTCCGAAGCACAGATTAACTCGAGGTAATACATTTTTGGTCACCTATCCAACGACCGGCCTAGCAAACATTGCTTTGTTTACGCAATCGCAGGCCAAGAGCGCTATGCCACTGCGCTAGCGAGTTCCTCCTGTTATATAGAAAAAAAAATACTTGGAAGCGCTTCTGTTCTTACAGCAACTGATAAAACTATGTCTGAACGTCCTTTACGGCCACCGTCAGTCGCGTTTTCACCGTTAAGACATCAGCGGACTCAAAACGGCCTTACTGCCTATAGCTAAACGGATATATTCCCGTCGACCTTATTGACTACTAAATACAGAGGACATGAAAAAATTCAAAGCTGAATAACTAACCTATGCTTCAAATAAAATACCATCCAAATTATATAAAAAAAATAGAGCTAGCCCCACTCTCCCCTACTCGCTTTAGGCAGACTGTCCGTTTGGGGCCCGTTCCCCTATCTTCATCAAAAAGCAACAACCATTTCCGGTAGCGTAGTCACTGAAACACACTCGAAAACATGTTACACACATTTTTACCCCATCCCGGTCTCTTGGCAGGCGTCGGTTCTGGCACGGGAGTATCTTAACCCCTACCCGGGGTAGGTTGTAACCGAGTCATCCACGGAGTTTGGCGGAGGCCCAAACTGGTAACTAATGGCACTATGGGTGGTGCACATCCATAAATGGCTTCGAGAATGTCCCCTCGTTACTTTAATGCGCCTCTCGCACCCATCTGACAAGTTTAGACGAAACAAACCATTCTCTGGAGCGTTCGCGCGACGGGTTGTGCTTATGTGGCAGCTCGTGTTATTTGGCTCACCTTCATAACTTAAATAATATTCGCATACATACATACATCACGCCTTTTTTTTCACAAGTAGGCAACACAGCACGACCCTTTCATACTTCTTTCGTTACACTAATCTCGTTGATGTCTTCATGCATGCTCGACTGTATCGGGTACTCGTAACCGGGTCACGTATTATGTAAGGCGATTTCAGTTGCTTTCGTCTACCTGTCTCTTTCCCTCATAGAGAATAATAGAAAAGTGTGAGAGTGACGGGTAGACCAAAACAACTGACATCGGCTTACATAAAACGGGGTGGGGCCATTTTTTTAAAAGGACTATTCATTTGATAGTGAAAGATTTGCCTAGGTCTTCCTCTTCAACTTACTACATTCACTAGATGGGCATGACCGCGGGCATGCCTACAAACATGCCCGTCCGGACCTCGCTTCAATAGGTCTGTGCGATGTTTGCCTAGTGTAGGATCGACACATTCAGTCTGGCCTATAGAAGCGAGGTCTGGCGGGCATGCCCGTCTAGTGAATTCCCCACTTAACAACCTACGGAATATTTGTAAAGGTGTGAATTTGGATGGATTGCCGAGAATTTACTACCTCGAGTTCCTCCATGCTTCGAGGGTTCCGTATATTTTCTTCCATACCTACCTATATTGATAACAATATTGCCCAGAGAATATAAGTCCCAAAACATCATTCCTTTTTCACGGCGCTTATTCTAGACTTCCTTGACCTTCCTAACTCCTAGTCTACAATATTCCCAATATAATATAATAAAATATACTCTCAACCGTTTCCAGACGAAGGTTGAGCTAGGTTGGCAAGTTCAAAAGGGAATTCGACAGTGATTGGGAAACTATTTCCATTTTTATGTCCTCGTTTCTATACTCCATTATACCCCGAGATCGTTAGTGCTGGGGAAATGTTCCTCGTTATATCTTGTAGTATTTATATTGTTTAGTAAAAAAAAGATGATATAGAAATTGTGATAGGCACAGCTTGAAGTTTACATGTCATTCAATTATTGAGAAGTAGTTTTGAACTGTATTATTGTTTCATTGTATTTATGTGACGCTGATAGCTGATATTGTCTCTCATTTCGGTTTTGTACTCAATATAAGATTATATTTACAAGGTCATCAAAAAACTGGTTCAGACTGGCGTTCATAATCATAAACAAAATCTTGGGTAAAAGAAGACGTAATGACAAAGATTTTGGTGGTTAGAAAAAGTTCGAAAAATCTTTGTACAAATTTTTCTAACATTTATATAATGTTGAAATTAAAATCGAATACATAATAACAAGATTTGAGAAGGGGATGCCCGCATCGTTTGAACGAAAGGAGAATGACAAACAGGATTTAATTTCGGAAGTGAATGGATAACTGGGAAGGGGAAGGCCTAGGTGGATTTTTAGTGATCAAATTTAAAGTGTATTAAAAAGGGCCAAGTCAAGAGTATCCGAATCCGACAGGCATTTGTGAAGACGCTAATGATATTGGATGAATCGAAGGAAGTATGTAAGGATCGTAGCTTGTGGAAAGAAGTGACGTCTGCCTACCCCTGTGATAGAAATGTATGTATGTACGTAATAAAGGTAACGCATTAAAAAAATCTGCAAAGATTGATACGAATTTCTTGACCGCGAAAATTTATAAGTAAGCAAAACAATATCTCGTTCTGGCAAAACAAGTGAAACGCGTCTCATTTTTATCTTGGAATAAGGTACATTTTCGCACCAATTCAGCCGCAACATTAGCGGCGAATGGTATCGGACGGGATCCCTGAAAGCCTTCCCTGAGACAAATCCCTCACGGAATCCATTTTTCACATTTAAAGCCGGCGTCATCAATCAAACAGCGGCCGGTAATGAACAAATAGCAGTAACAAAGCCGTGATCAATCAATATCCCAAACAATGCGAGTATTCGTGTTGGCAGAGCCACTCATTAACCCGCCGTTTTATATTAACAATTGGAATGATATTCCATCACGTGAAATATGCATATATACATCATAAATCGTCACGCCTATTTCCACGAAGGGGTAGGCAGAGGTGAATGAACACCCGCGTTTCGCATAGTAGGTTAGATCCCATGTAATAGTTGGAGAGCCTATTGCGATCTATCGGGCCTGTAAGTCACAGTAGATTGCTACGTGGTGTGAAAGGAACGCTGCTGCCCATTAATAATTGGTGTTTTAACCCTAAGGTCTTAGTTCACCAAGACGTAAAACAAGCGATTAAAACATAATCGTCAGTTTTTGACACTTCTTCCATACGGGTTTTCGGTATCTAGCGTCTTGACGATTCATAAGTGTATTGTAATCATACCATATATGAATAAATGAATTTTGACTTTGACGATAAATTAATTTCAAAAACCGACGGTTAAAAAATAATCGCCTGTTTAAGTGTTGGTGAACTCTAGCCTTAGGGCCGGTTTTTTGATCCATAGTTAACTCAACCAATGGTTAAAAACTGTTACTAATTGCTAAATATCAGTCTGATATGTACCCATTAGTAACAATTTTAGTTACTAATGGATAAATATCAGTCTGATATTGTTACTAATTGTTAAATATCAGTGATATTTAAAGATAAGTAACAACTTTTAACAATTGGTTAACAGTTAACTATGCATCAAAAAACCGGCCCTTAGTCTCCTTGTACGGCACCCGCGGAAGAGATGGGGGTGGTGACTATTGCATTCTGCTCTGCCGTCACCACACGTAATGTTAATTAGTCACAAGTAGCGAGTAGTAATAATAATATGGTTTCCTTCAATTATCTGCCTCTTATGCTGGTAAGAACAGATTCAGCCCAGAGGTGTCGTAAAATTCGAATAAGGGATTTGCCCGGTGTAGACGAATAAGCACCTTGGGGCACCCGAATGGTGGAGGGAAAACAGCTTACCCAAAGAGGGTTGGTGTCAGGCAGGCGGCCGGCTGTAAAACCTAAGCCGAAACCTTGAGCAGTATGGATTGGAATGTTGTCATCCCAATCACTCTCTCCGTTTATGACGTTTCGGTAATGAAAGACTATTAATTTATCATTGTTGCTCTACACGAATATTATCGTAAACATGACGCTTTTTATCCCAGAATGGACATGCGACTGTGTTGATGCATCCATTCGTTCATCATAATTAGCGTGACAGTAGTTGGTTTACATCTACAATATTTGTTTAAGCTTTTAACAAAATCCTGAGTGAAAACCTCATTTATTTTAATAATTTCTATAGTATTATACGAAGGTTTAAATTAACGAAGCGCAATTACCTAGCAATATACTGTCAGGAGGAGCTGGCTTTGCTCGCGATTGTGTTAAATAAGTAATATTCGCTAAGGTCGATAATTAGAAAATTTACTATCTAGAGTTCTTCCGTGCTTCAGAAGACACGTTAAGCTCTGGTTGTATCTGCTCATAAATACCAACCCGCACTTGGTCAGCTTGGTGGGTTATGGCCCATTTCAGTCCAGTCGCAAGGCTGGCAATACGCTAAGCTGGGACCGTTTGAGACAATTAGTTATACTGTCTCAATAAATGTTTCTTTCTTTTATTTTCCATATATTTTTCCATCCATAGCTTCTAAACGAAAGCCCCTCTTGTTAGCTGTACCTCTTATAAATGATTCAAAATGTAATTACAGTAAGCGCAGCGAGCGTATGCTTAGAGAAAAAGCGGGAATGTTTGCCGCCCGGGGCCACCACCTGTTTGTATGGACTGTTTCGCTTTCCACTCCTCCGCGAAACGTACAGACAGAGAGGTGAAAAGTTCGCTTACATCAGCCACAGCACGCGAAAAATTAAAGGTCAACATTGTATAGCAAACCTTGATGTATCATAATACCTTTTGTCGTGTGATGACGGCGGATCAGCCCACGCATACGCATAGGATACAAAATACTATAAGAAACTGACGTATTACAGAGACAACAATACGTCAGTTTCATACTTTTGTTTTACTGCCGCACTCAGAGACGTCAATTAACTTTAATGAGTATTTAATGTCAAAATTTTTCATTCAAATCAAGACCATAGACCCGGCAAGAATAGAGACTAGTTTTGAATTGTCATTTTTTGACGTTAAGTACTCATTAACGTTATTTGACGTGTCTGAGTGCGGCAGTAAGCCACGTACCTACTCGGCTAGGTCCTCAGAATGCTATTGTCACTATCCTCCGCCGGTGTCGTACAAGAGCAATGACCGTTTTCACTAAACATTAAATTATAAATAAAATCATAAAATAAAATCACCTGGACTGCGTTTCCTGACCAACCAACGTGTTAGTTAACTTGCCGAAATGTCTCCAACCTTTACCCAACCACTTCACGTTGTAAGCCCACGGGTACCTTTGCAATGATAAATTTCTAACATGTAAAGCAGGCATTTTTACTGCCATACCATGCATTAATCAAAAAGCTTTCCCATCATTCAATTTTTTCAATTCATTTTATTCGTAAATTAAAATTTGTTTAAAGCTTTCCCATCATTCAATTTTTTCAATTCATTTTATTCGTAAATTAAAAGGCTATTATTACATACGCATCTAAATTTGATAATATCAAGCAAGGAGTGCCGCAAGGAAGCGTTTTGGGTCCCTTGCTGTTTCTTGTTTATATTAATGATTTACCTAAGGCCACAAAAGAAAAACTCGTGTTGTTTGCAGATGACAGTACGGCAATTTTTGTCGATCACAACGCTAATCAACTTTTTAGTAGAGTAAATGATACCATAACTAACGTCATCACTTGGCTCACTTATAATAAATTGACCATCAATATTGATAAGACAAGTTGTATGATATTTTGTAAAAGATGTGCAGCAGATAAAGATTCATACAATGTTAAATATGGCAATCATAAAATTAAGGCAGTAGAGACTACGAAATTCTTAGGTATTCATTTGGATAATAAATTAAGTTGGAAAACCCATGTAGAATACGTATGTACGCGAATTAACCAGTGTTCATTTGCATTATATAAGTTACGGAAAATTGTAAATTTGAACACGTTAACAATTGCATACCATGGCCATGCAGAGTCTATCCTGAGATACGGAATCATGTTTTGGGGTAATTCTACAGAAAAATACTCAGTATTCAAGTCACAGAAAAAATGTGTTAGAGCGATATGTAATTTAAAACGAACTGACAGTTGTCAAACTTATTTTATCAAGCTGGGGATACTGACTGCACCTTGTTTATATATTTACGAAGTTGTGACTTTCATCAAATTACATATTAACATGTTTCAACGCCCCAAAAGTAAAAGGTGTAAAGATAATATTTGTCACCCTCCAAGACAAAGTGTTTTGTATAGTAAAAGCTTATTTGGTATGGCCCCACGACTATATAATCATTTACCTATTAATATTAAGAAATGTGACATTCTTGCGTTTAAGCTAAAAGTAAAGCAATTACTAGTGCTCAAGGCATATTATACTATTGACCAGTATTTAAATGATAAGTTATTAAATATGTAAAACATAACTATTTCTTATTAATGTGACAAAATTCCACTTTGACATTGTTATTATAATTATTACTAGAATTACTATGACCATTATAATTAGAAAACTATACAATTTTAACATAGGAAACGAAAATCATTAATAAATAAATGTATATATTTTTTTATTTCTGGACAATATTACCAATGACATTTATATAATTTTGCACACCCAAACGGGTAAAATGTGGAGGACTATTTATTTTATTACCTACATAATTTAAGACCTTATACATATAATTAATTATTTGTATACTTACCCATATTTATGCAATAAATGATTTGATTTGATTTGTCATTTTTAATAAAATGCATCATTCACCCGATCTCATAACAATGACCGTATCGAACGGTATAATCTGTCACCTCTTTTCACTCCCGATACCCAATAAGCTATCTTCGGCATCAAGTTGTAAACAGAAATGCCAAACGCGATACCAGTCTCCAAAGCCCCAACACCCGATCGCGTTGAGATCGAGTTGCAATCGCCGACCGACCGGGAACCGAACCCGCTGCTTCGAGCCGTTTATCTCAAAGGAGAACGTGAGCAGACTGCATTACAGTGATTGCAGGGAATGTGCTCGGGATTCCGTCGCACCATTTTCCTGGGGGAGAGAAATTAATGTAGAATCTCTCATTATTGAGAGGGATTCTTGAGAAGGGCGCTTATTTCGGAATTGAGAGGTAGCAAAAGAATTGATTGAATGCCACCCACCAATCTTTGTAATGCATCAAATTAAAGTACAGCAACATCACGTCAAAATACCACAAAATGGCAAAATTTCTCAATCGATTTTGTGCTCTATTATCAACAGTTTAAGGTTGACAATCGATTGAAGAAATTTGACAGTTTTGCGTAGTCTGAAGTTCCGTTGACTGTACCTAACTGTTATTTAGCTTTGCCGTCTGAAGGCAGAGCAGAATACAATTGACGGGGTGACTGGGCAAAGGTGCTATTTACAAAAACGAAAAAACGACTTTTTTCAATGAACGTGGTTGTATATGACGGAAAATCGACTGGTGAGCTCAAAACGCCCAAATTTTGATTTGTATCAAAAATACAGACCCTAACAAAGGTGATAATAACTGACAAACATGCATGCATATTTTTACATTTTCAGAACCTCATAACTCATATTGAACTTCTTGTTAGTTAACACCTCACCCCTTCAATTGTCACCACCCCTCCATCTCCTATAAGGCGACGAACTATTATACTACTTTGCAATATACTGCGATCTACGAGCCAATAAGCTCGCCAACGTTTACATGGGACCTAACATAGTTGGCGAAACGTGGGTGTTTTTTTACATGTTAGGCATTATTTACGGAAGATTCTTTGAATATTTTGCAGTTACAGTTTTTAGTTTTTTTTTACATAGTTTACCAAAACCTTTCAGCATCAGACCACAGAATAGTTTCACACAGTTTCTAGACCCGTGTTACCAGTTGTAACTGAGTTACGTTTACCCAGCCAAAACGCACAAAATCAAATTCTACAAAGCCTTTCGTCTAGCCAACTCGTCGGAAACCATTTAAAAACTACAAAAATAGTTCGCTTTTTAGTATAATCAGTGGGGGTTGGACTAGGCGAGTTTCGTCACTCGATGTTTAATTAGCTAGCGCTGGTGAAGAGCCCGCGGGTGCTCCAGGAACTTTGTTGGTGCTAGTTGTGACGTCACCGTTTTTTTCTTTACTAACACATTATTCTGCGGAGTGCCTGGAGTTTCGCGATCAGGTGCTAACATAAAGGACATATATAGAAAGACGTACCTCTTAACGGGAATCTAGCTGTTATTGCGCAAAGGTTACGATAACCACCGAAACACAAAGCCTATTTAACATAAAGCCTTAAAAGCTTATTCAATTATTCAAATTAAGCTTAATCAAGTGTTAAAATCCATGATTTTTGACAATTCTACGCGATAAATGGTTATATCATATCGTGTTTCGTTGGTCATGCCAGCAGCGCTGGACACATTCCGCTAAATAAATTTGGATTTCTTATGAAATAAGAACGCTCCCCAAATTGTGATGTGTGTGGAAAAGAAGAATACATACATAAATCACGCCTATATCCCCGAAGGGGTAGGCAGAGGTGAACTAGCACCCACGTTCCGCCAATAATGTTAGGGTTCCATGTAATAGGCGGCGAGCCTGTTGCCATTTATCGGGCACAAAAGTCGCAGTACATTGCTAGGTGGTATTAGAGGAACGCTGCTGCCCATTCCTCATCACTGATTTATCCTTAGTCGCCTTGTACGACACCCAAGGGAGAGATTTGGGGTGGTGACAATTGTATTCTACTCTGCCGTCACCACACGGCTTTCCTTTATCCCTGTCATTATTTCTAATGCTTGTAGATTTTCGAGCTTATAAGTCACCGTCTCCGATGTTGCCAATACCGCAACACAACGATAAGAAAAGAATTCGTGCCAACTTTTATTCCGTGTTTTTTTATGAATAACGTCTGATCTTGTGAGTAATGTGAAATTACTCCGAGGATTCGTGTTTTTGTAACTCTACTTATATGTGTATATTTAATAGGACTCCTATCCTTAGGGATGCCCGTATTCGTATTACCTTTCTGATATTTATTTGATACAATGTTGATGTTACAGTTTAGCTGAGTAAATACTGTCTTTTCGTATAAATGAACTTTAAAGGTGTCGTTACAAGGCAACTAAGGGTAAAGACAGCGATGAGTAATCCCCTTTTATCACCTAGAAACATACTATTTGATTTTAATTTTAACATTATTATAAATGTTAGAAAAATTAGTACAAAGATTTTAGTGGTTAGAAAAAGAATTTCGAAAAATTATGATCTTGAGGCGGGAATCGAACCCGCGTCCGCTGCTATCCGGGCAGGTGCCTGACCGCTCGGCCACCCAAGACACTAATTAACTTGCCGAAATTCTTCTAACCTTTACACTTCACGTTGTAAGCCAACGGGTACCCTCGCAATGTAGAAATAAATTTCAAACATTCCAAAGCAGATATTTTTACAAATACCTACATTGGGAGGGTACCCGTTGGCTTACAACGTGAAGTGTAAAGGTTAGAAGAATTTCGGCAAGTTAATTAGTATCTTGGGTGGCCGAGCGGTCAGGCAACTGCCCGGATAGCAGCGGACGCGGGTTCGATTCCCGCCTCAAGATCATAATTTTTCAAAATTCTTTTTCTAACCACTAAAATCTTTGTACCTAGAAACATAGTTACTGCGGGTTATGTGCACGATAGATGGCAATATGCTCGCCACTTCGGGACATAGCATAATTTCGAGGATAAATAGTACGAATTTTGTATTAAATTAAAAAAAAATGTTCTACTAATTTTTTGCACGAAATCAATTTAAGACTTACATAAAACCGGCTCCCATTCGCGAGCTCCGTTACAACTTCACATTATTCGTGGCCTTCGTTAATTCCGAGTGTACGCGCCAAATTGAGAGGAGTTAACAAACATACAGACTTACCTCCGCTCCCATATTAGTCTGAAAACACATTCTAATGTTGCAAAAGAAACTTTGCGAAGGTGAAAATTTCAATATCGGGAGATGCGCGGACGTGATAGCTCTCTTCAAAGTGTTTGAGTTATTAATAAAGTACGAAGTTGGTGTGCGGGGAGTGACTTGTTCGCTTTTATATATCAAACGCGGGCCCTGGTGGAAATTAAAAGGCGGGGGGAGTGTAACATGTTTCGGAACATAACGCGTACGTGTGCCGACTTTGTACACGTAGGCTTTAGTACGCAAATTGTCGATTTGAGAAATTAATCAACGCGCCCGATATATGGTGATGGGCTCCGCCCTTATTACATGGAACCTACTTTAAATGGCGAAACATTCATCCACCTCTATCTACCTACCCCTTCGGGTACCTACCTAAACAACACTCAACTCCGATCCAGTTAAGATGCCATACTGATGAATAAATGTATTGGGAAAAGACGGAAAGACAGACATGGTCATGTCGAGAGACCGACGAACGGATATGGGATGACAACATTCCAATTCACACTTCTCAAGTTTTTAGCTTTCGGTGTAAGCCGGCCGCCCGCCTGACACCTACCCTTTTTGGGTATTTATAAAATACGTATACAGGTGGTGACAATTTGTATCTGCTCTGCCGTCACCATATAGCAGAGCAGAATTATTTAGTCCTTGAATAATGTCAACGTCCAAAGTTATTTTTTGGCCGAGGTAACAAACATGATGATATCAAATCGTTTACTGTGCTACTGCTCTTTACTGCGAGTCACGCTCGTGATGCGCCGTCATCTTATAATAAAGACGTTATACACAGCAGTGAGTGATGGCATTCGATAACGAATATAGATTTACGGATTTACCGAAAAGCTGATAAAAGCAGTACCGTGTTTGTACCCTTTACGATGTGCCGAAGAGACATTAACGACTCGGCTCAAGTTATGGCACAATTTACTAATGTGCATGAGCTATATAAAATTGATAATGGGTTTAGCTTGTTTAATGTGCCATCAGTGGTACAAAGATTCGTGCAATTCTGCAACACATTCCTTCAAGTTTTACCAGTAATTATGTTGGCCAGTGGAGATAATAAATTGTTAAAAGATTTCATTTATTTAAATACAATTTCTGCAGTCCAATATTAAGTTAAATGCATATCCTTAAATAATGTAGACATATTTTACTTTTAGCTTTAAAATGCATTTAAAATAAAACGACAAGTTCCTTATAAAATGCATAAATAATTTCAACTTTCAACTAATAATTTCAACCTTGGAAATATAATGAAGTCCAGGTTTCTTGAAATTCTCATAAATTCCCCAGATAGGTACCTAAGGATTTAAGAAATACTTAGATTTCTTTTTGGACTACTCCGCCACCTAATCCCCGTTAGGTAATGCTGCTTAATATTTAGTGGCAAACTTAAAACAAATTTACCACCAATAAACAAAGCCTTTGCAATAAAACCACGAACTTGGGGAAAAAAGAGGCAAGCTACTTTACGGATTAGCAAAGTTTTTGTACCTTCCGAGAAATCCCAGCGGCTCTTCTTATTATTTAACAAGGCATACCTGCACTGAATATTTCCACGGATCCATATCCCCCGATCTTTTATTTAACTTTTGTTAGTTAAACAACAGCTCTACCTACACATTGTTTGTTGATTTATTTAAATTAAATATTTATGTATTCTAATAAATTATTTCACCAATTGTTTGTAAGAATCATTCGAATTTAGTGTATACCAGACCGTGCCGAGTGACTGCAGAGCCTAATACAATTTTCACCAACTAAAATATCTCCCTCGGGTGTCGTACAACGCGACTAGGGGTTAAAACGATGATGAGGAATGGGCAGCAGCGATCATCTTATGCACTTTAGTAATGTACTGCGATTTCCGTGCCCGATAGATGGCAATAGGGTTGCCATTTATTACATGAAACATAACTTCATGGCGAAACGCAATATTTTTGCAATAACTTATTTGTACATACTTACTTAGTTCTATCCACAAGTGCTTTTCTTACATCAACTGTTTACTATTCGATTTTAATTTTAACATTATATAAATGTTAGAAAAATTAGTACAAAGATTTTGGGGTTAGAAAAAGAATTTCGAAAAATTATGATCTTCCCGCCTCAAGATCATAATTTTTCGAAATTCTTTTTCTAACCCCAAAATCTTTGTATCAACTGTTTACTTATCGCTGATAAATGCATAGAATTTTCGTCTTTTGTCCGTAAAGTGGTATAAATCAAAGATTTTATGAAGAGAGCTTTTCTAATTTGCTCAAATCGACTTTGATCAAATCTAACTCTGATTGATAACCCGACCGACACCAATTAGATCCACTTATCTCTGAGAGAGGTTAAAACGAAAATCTTGTTAATGTCACATAGCCATAAAATCTGTCCGAATTTCAAATGCATTATTTATTTAATTCATCGAAAATATAGCGAAATCTGTCGTTTATGTATATACATATTTTATATTAAATGAGGAATTTCCTACTTGCCCCGTTATAACATGATCCCTGGGGATGGAGGGTCCACAGTAAGCAAGCGCAGCGGAAAATAATACACATAGCTAAAACACGTCATGTTTAAGAACGTCAGCAATAAAATGTCACACAGTCTCCCTGTGTGTTTATGGTTTCTTTCAACTAGAGACCGTAAAAACACATTTTTACGATTGGCAAGTTTGTGAAACAAAGTTTGAAATTTTCAGCTACTTATATTAATTAAATAATTAGTGTCATCAAACCTCTGTGAGACAATTAATTCACTAAGAAAATTGTGGTTAGAAAAAGTTTGAAAACCGTTCGTTGACCGCATCAAGACTAAAAGTTCGAAAACCGTTCGTTCACCGCATCAAGACTAAAATTTTTCGAACTTTTTCTAACTACAATTTTCTTAGTGACAATATTAAAATTTCCAAATCAAAATAATCACCTCTAAATAATATATTATATTAAGGACCATGTAATGTAAGATTCACATTAACAACATTTAAAAAATAATCTCGTTTCCCTTGTTCCAGATTGTTTACACCTACAACTGTACCGAGACCCCAAGGACCGCTACAAGAAAGGCCAAACCAAGGCATCGCTCTCCCTCCAACACTTCCTCGGCTTCGAATCAGGGTTTACTCTGGATAAGGAATCCAATACTATAGCGATCATCTGCCAGGACGTAACAGTTGTCCTAGCCTTCGAGACGAGAGAAAGGTTGATAGCCTGGCAGGTGAAGGTTGGGGGACAGCTGGGATGTTCCAAGGAGTTCCTAGTTATGGTGGGTGGAACATCAAAGAAGCTGCCACCAGGACCTGCCAGGCTACACCTGCAAGGGAGGAGGTTTGCGTTGACCAGTGGCGTGCCTCCACGCCTATTGGGCCTGTGGGAGCTAGCCCACTTAAGGTGAGTATATCTTTCAGTTATTTCGGCAACAATATGAGCAAATAATGCTTTCGTTATTTTGGCACCTAAAACAACCTGATCAAATAATCTAACTAGTATAAATGAACACACGCAACAAAAGAAAATTTCAGTTCAAAAAAGAGTTATAAGATAAGTTTTTTTTATAGATTTTCACTTTATGGCTTTTATTTAAGTAAATGGAATGCTATGATGAATAAGCGGTGATAAATTTTAAATTATTCATGGCTATGGCTTAATAATAGTTCAGTGCCCCAGTTCTCACTGCCTCCAAAGACATAAAACTGAACAATAAAAAGATCATTCACGGTCCTTCCATAAACCGTGCCATCTGTCTGTGCTGTTTTATACGACGGCGCTACGTAATGGCAGCCGCTTCCGTTTCCGCCGCCGCCATCTTGTCGACAGCGCCATTTTAGTTGCGCCACCATTTCGTAGTTAGTTGCGGTCTGCCAACTGTACGGAACGCCCTGAGTGTGTTAATGCATTGCGGTATTCATAGAGAGCAATCTTTTCAATGTCTTGAAGAGATTTGGCAGCCTGTTCGAGTGGTGGGAATTGTTTTAGTCCCACACAGTGATTTAAGAATGTAACTTTAGCCATTTTCTGGGAAGTATAAAGGAATTTCGCTGTCCTTGCTTAACTCATGATAATGTGGATTTGTATACAAATTTTGCACAATATTGTGTTGTCGTTTATTATGTAATTCAACTTCTTTGTCACGTACATTAAATTACTCGAGCTGTCATGAAGAATCACAAAAACAAATGGTAAAATAATGTAAATAATGACCACGTAAACGTACACCTTGGGGCACAGGTGCCCAGCCCTCTCTACCGCACTATGAACCCGGCACCCGCACGGTAGCCCACAGAATGCTAAGAGTTTTCATCTCTACAAAAGCATTGTTATATAAATCAAATTCGCGTTCAGAACACACAACAACATACATTTTGCCATTAGTCGCATTCAAAGTGACTTAACAAGTTAGAATTTACGAGCGTAACAGCAAACGGTTTTTAGTAAATATTAAACCAACGCTTGCTGCATATGAGTTCCTAAACCGCAGTCCTAACACGCTCAAACAGTCGAGGCGGATTTCTGGAAACTACAGCTAACTTATCTGTTGAAGAAGTTGAATAAATTTTGACTTCCAAATATTAACATAACAAAGCGATCACTACTGGATCTTAATGAACTGCAAAAGTAATAATTTCTCTGTCATGGTGAAAAAGTATTAAAAGTAAAAGTTACAACAAGATGAAACCAAAATGTGGATTTTTAAAATAAAGTATTCCCACTTGCGATTATTATTACTCTTACTGCCGAACTCAGAGACGTCAATTAACTTCAATGAGTATTTAATGTCAAAAATTTTCGTTCAAATCTAGACCATAGACCCGGCAAGAATAGCGACTAGTTTTTAATTGTCATTTTTTGACGTTAAGTACTCATTAACGTTATTTGACGTCTCTGAGTGCGGCAGTTAGTCACATTGAACGACACCCGCACAGACATAGGTGATGGTGACAATTGTATTCTGCTCTGCCAGCACTATGCGGGCGTATAAAACATCTACTCTTAGTAGATTTTAATATTTTAATATTAGTTTGTGATTTTTTTTATTGAAATGTGTTTACTTACGCAGGCGTTACGGAGTTGTCGACGGTAGATTCTGCTTTGAAGGCGGTTCACACTGCGGAAAAGGGGAGGGACTTCATCTGCTTATAACGGACCAGGCTCAAGAGATCACCGACGCCTTTGACATGGCAGCACAAGGAAACAACGTGCCGAGGACACCTTCCTCAAGAAAAAGTAAGAATGCAAAAGATTTTCAATTCATATTGTATTATAATTTAAACTTAAAAAATATTTGCTGTCATTATTTTTCCCACAGGCACCGGCAAATCTCGACCAACTACTCGTCTTTCTGATATCAATGCAACTGATCCTTCAATACCCGACACCGCCAGTGGACTATACGAGGAGAGTTTCTTTGGAGAGGAAAGAGTCTCACCTTTCTGGCCATCAGACGAGAGGCGGGGTTTTGACGAACACGATATGAAATGCGTGAATGACGATCTTGGAACAAGACCACCTTGGAGTGGAGCGGATCACGTAACCTTAGAACGATGTAATAATTGCCTCACAAAACTAGGAGCAATGTCCCGTTCGTCCACCGTCGCCCTCACACCCAATACACATTTCAATCCGGCTTGGACAATGGAAGTAGTTCCTGAAAGCAATTCCGATAATTCTTCAAACGGTACAGAATACTTAACCCCTAGAGCTATAAAGAAAACCTTAGAAACATGCCACTGTAATGCCAAGCCACCAGAAAGACCGCCTAAGCCGAGCCATATGGAACAAAAGAAGCCTCCCGCGCAACTGCCACAGCCAGATTGCAAATGTTCTTCGAATGATAATTATATTAATAATCCTAAAGTTGGACCATACGAAAATTATGATGTACCTAAAACTTCCCATATCGATGTAAGTATGACATTAGTATTTTCTAAGTTGATACACATCGCTATAATCACTTTTAAATTTGCGCGTTGCATGATCAATATAGGTAAGAACGGGAATTAACACGATTAGGTGGCGCCGTGGTCACAGGCGAACTCAGTTCGCCTGTGACCACGGCTGGTGCAACCCGGTCGAAACGTCAGGCACTAAAAAAGGTAAATACCTACCTAATCGTGTTAATTCCCGTTCTTACCTATATTGAACACATCACTATATTCATAGCACACAGACTATCTAAATAATTTATGATTTATTTTATTATTCTTATTTCAGATGGACAATACTGAATATTATGACACACCGAAACGGATAAAACAAGCACTGGCTGATGATTTATTCCAAGTTACAAACAGTTCGGGGCCAGAATCCTTGGTACTCAAAAAGAATTGTGGTTGTATTCTGAAGTTTGGATCCAAAAAGAAGACAGTAATAGTTGAATGTGATGACGCTCTGCAGCCAGTAGACTGCCCTTGTCAGAAGGTGACAAATTGGGCAAACAATTTAATTAATATTCCCTATTGCAAAAAAGGCGTCAAAAGTGAAGTTAATACTGAAGTTTTAAATAGTCAAAAATCAGAAGAAATGGCCATATACGCAACTGTAGACGTATCTCGAAAAACAAACAGACAAAGCGGAGCCCCGGACAAATTGCATGTACATAATGCTGGTGAAGCAGATTACACAAATTACCAAAATATAGAACCCAAGGAAGTAAAAGACTTTGAAGGGCCATTTGCAAACTATGAAAACCTAGAGTTTGCTCTTTCTTTAGAATATTACGAAAATGCTAAGGACCTTCTGAAAAAAGCAGGCGTGACACAAAGTGAGCTTGATGCTCTGAGTACAAATATTAATTTGCAGACAAAACTTCCTAAAAAGAACAGATTATGTACTAAATGCGGACATTTACAAAATGATATGCACAAACATCACGATGGCCCGAAATCAAAAAGCGACGAATATTTATTAATGGAACCAGCTTCTGATAGAGAAACTTGTAATCGAGTGGTAGGACCTAATCCAGGATACACTCCCATGTCACCGAATCCGAACTGGTCGCAAAGTCTAAAGCATCCACTACAAAAAATGCATCGAGTAGAAATAGAAAAATCGCTGAGCATTCCAACTTTGAATGGAAGTAATAGGCCGCTATCATTCGATACTTCTGGAATAGGAAATAAAGAAGCAATGCAAAAGAGATCTAGTTCAGTAGACTCAGCAAGACTCTTAGAAGATTTAAAAGAATTCGACAGCAGTATTGGAAGTCACGCCACGTCTTCATCATTGGAAACACTTAGAAACCTAGCATTAGAAAACAGAGAATCAACATCACCGTGTGACAATGATAGAGAATGTTACGATTGTTGTAAATCATCGGGATCAGAAAATAAAACATCCGAGGAAAGCTCCATCAAAGAGGTGCCTCATTTAAGGAATAAGTTGATGGACAATGCCCAGATAAAGAGGTCCTCGAGTGTTCCATGTAAATCCGGAGGTAACCGGGACTCCTCTAGCTCAAACGATTCAGGTGTTTCTAGTTGTTCGATGAAACATGGAGGTGATTACAACGATTTTGAAATGCCACTTACATCAGCCCATTCACGATATCAATACATGATTCAGAGAAGAATGAGAGGTCACGCCCCGGGATGCCTACACTCTTCATTGCCAAGGAAATCAAAATCCTCGGATCCATTAAGAGATCTGTCAATGACAATACATAAAGCCAATGTCCACGCTAAGTCGTCATCTGCCGAGGCAGAGGTCCCCGTGCTGCCACCAAAACAATTCAAAGGTAATGATCATATAATAAAAACTTATAGAATATTTAACTACCTTACCATGCACTTAATTGACTTGTATTGATTCAGGAGTAATGGACACACACAGTACCTCAAGTGGAACATCAGATATGTCAGATTATATCGAAACGTTGTCTATGACATCGTCACATTCATCTTCAGACACAGGAGTGAGGTAAAATACAATGTTTTATTATATATGGATGATAATATTTTCATTGCAGTTTGAAATTAACTTGCACAGTCATATCTTATTTGTGTTTCTTTGTAGGATGAGCAGGCAACCAACAAGCACTCTTCGCCCGCGGTCTGGAAAAGAATACCATAACATGGATCCTATACTGACATCGATGTACAAGAATGGGAAGGATCTTGCCAACTACACTAACTTACCATAAACTAAGACTAGCTTTACATACCTATTTCATAAGTTAACTACTAAAAGTTACCAAAAAAGTTTAAGTTACCTTCAAAGTGATAAATCATAGTTTAAATATTTTGTAAGTCTGTTAGAGAATATGTATTACTAAAATAGTAATAATAATTGCGTTTGCGTGAAGTCCCATGTACTATTTATTTATACAGAAACCTTTTAATTTGCAAAATTGTTCTGAATAACTTTAGCAAAATTAAATAATGTCCCAATTCGATCTGAACGCCACGTTTTTATATGACAAAATGTATTTATGTGAAAAATTACTGCGCAATTCGTGTAGCTGGTGGTATTAAAGCATTTTCTGAACTGGCTGTCGGCTCGTAAATTATGAATTCATATCAATATTGGTTTCCGTTAGTGCAGCTGCAATCAGAAATTATTGTTTTCGTGATGATGTTTCGATCGTTCCTCCTTCCAGTGGCGTTCCGTTTAACAGAGCAGCAATTCTTTCGTTTTATTGAACGATAAGACTGAAATTTTTATTATTCATTTTTAATGACAGTTTTTAGTTTACAAATCGAATTTATTCTAGTCAAGAATCCAGATGAAATTGTATAGCATTTGTATGTAACATAAGTGAATTAGACTATTAATGATGTATAGTTGTAAAAAGTTTGGGTATTATAAAAACAACGATTACTAAGCAGTCTATAGTCATTAGAGTGTAAAAATACATTTTATATGTCGATTTACTAATCAGTATTTACTGCATTGTATATTTTGTATCCTTAAGATAACCTACAGCAATAATAAAGTTCCCTTTACAAGTTGGTAAGAGTGGGTTTTATATTATATTAGTTCAATGGCTGAATTTTGTGACTCACTCTCCCTGGATACATATCGAATCATGCGCTGGCTTAAACGCATCGATCTCTCCAATTCCAATAACATATCTCCATAAGTGATACTTTTGTACGAAAAATATTTTTTCAGAGTCACATACAATAAGACACAACACATTTTACTTTGACCGCAAAGATGGATTAAGTCCCACTTCTAGGTGAACGTCCAATAATTCATTACACGCCCATTCTGTGAGCAGGAAAAAAACTTGAATATTGGGAAAACGTGAGAAATATTTTTCCTGAGCTTCGTTTTAATCCATTTGTTATAAGGACTGCGGATGAAGTCAGAGTGTAAATGTCTGGAGCAGAGTCATTGAGGATTAATGTTGAGGAAAATAAATGTATTGGCCTTTGATATCATAATGATTATAGATTTTGTGATCCTAATTTAATTTCTGATTATAGAAGCTGTTCTGTTCCATTGTGCAACTGGCACTCAGAAAATTGAAATATTGAAATTTGAAGTATCGTGATTTTTTTTTCAATTAACTTTCCAGCATAATTTCTACCAGTTATAAGACTCGATTAAAAAGGTTCAGCATAAAATCGCTCGAAATCCACAAGAAATTGTTTTAGTTCATAACAGTTATACTGTCACGGTCATACATAAGTTGTTCCGTGTTATTTTTTTTAATGGCCTTACTATCTTGCTCTCTCTGTCCTTTACGGAAAATATTTTGATAGTGCTATATTCTAGTCCAACCAATTCTCGTCGGTAAAAAATTACAATATTGTGACTGCAAACTAATACTGTAATGATTATTGTTATGTTTCGAAAATGGAAGACCTAAGGCCTTCGCATAAGCGACTGAAAAGCGTTCTTTGATATTTTATAAAATTATTAATGTCCGGTTCATTTCAAGTTACCAGGTTGTTAATTAGGAAATAAAAATATTGTACTATTCAATTCTAGCAACGAAGATCTTAACTACATGGACTCAAAAGAAAATTGGTCCATTAAAGTATATTTGCAAATAAAATTACTCACTAATGTTTAAATAAACTAAAATAAACATTTTGTGTGCTAAGCTATCGCCAAGTCGCTATTGTGAGTGAGGTCTTAAGCGTGGGGCGTTGTGTGCAATACGAAAGAAGAGTGAAGCAAACCCGATAATTGTATCTGTAGTTATATCGCTAGTTACCTATCCAACTGTATCTCATGCTCGGTACCTATGTATACCTTCTTATATTATATTGAATAAAACATATAGTAATTTGTGATATGAGTTTTAATGAACCTTCTGCTAGATTATCTCCACGTAATCTACAACAGCCCAGTTTACATTAAATTCAAATATCAAAATCAATTAATCTAACCTTTAATTTAGTTTTTAGTCCATTAGCATGCCATTTAAGTGTATAATTATGGTGCTTTTGTAATTTGATTATTTATATTATTAAAATTTAATATAAGTCTACGGACATAATAGCATTAATCTAAGAAACTTTATTGTTGACCCTTGGGGTGTTGTTAGTTGTTACTTTACAGAGAATTTGTTTATACAACAAAGTACTTTATTTATATTAAAATTTCATCAACGGGTAAGGGCCGGTTTTTTGATACATAGTTAACTTGACTAATTGTTACTAATGGTTAAATATTAGACAGATATTTAACCATTAGTAACAATGTCAAGAGCTTCCCTGTGTAGCATTAAAAAAAAGACTTCATTAGTCTTTAAAATTTGATGCCTTGATGATGTCTGGCTGACATGAATTGAAGAGGAAACCTATTGCGCCGACCCCATGATGACGTCTAGAAACGCTTCAGTGCCTAAAATGCAAAATAAATTCGAATGAAGGTATCTACATAAGAAAGCAAGAATGGTAAGCGGCTTACCTGGCGATGCGTCTCCCTGAAGTTTACCCTCGCGGACGGAGTCAGCTAAATCGGCTGGCTTTTCACAAACTTGGGGCTGCATGAGTTCTACCAGAACAGGATTTAGTTCTAAGTTTTATTGTACCATTGCGGTGATAGCCTTATAGATACTAGGTCTAACTGCCGCACTCAGAGACGTCAATTAACTTTAATGGGTATTTAATATCAAAAATTTTCATTCAAATCAAGACCATAGACCCGGCAAGAATAGCGACTAGTTTTGAATTTTCACTTTTTGACGTTAATTACTCATTAACGTTATTTGACGTCTCTGAGTGCGGTAGTTAGTCCCACAAAAAGTAGGTAGGTATATAATATTACGAAAATCACTTATCTATTGAAACAGGGATAACTCTACCTCTCCTATATCGCTTGAAAAAAAAGGGTTAAAAATGATATAACTTTAATTAACTATATTAACTATAGAGAAAAAAATATTCGTGCTTAGTATTCTTCAGAACTAGTAAAATGTTTGATATCTAAATAAAACTATGATATTATAAATAATATTAGGTTCTGTACTTTTACTATAAGAGGTCAATAAAAATATTAGCATTGGTAATAATCACAAAAATGTTAAATCTAAACAACCGACATTCCTATTTTTAAATGTGAACGTGGTAACCCTCCGCATACATTAGTAGATAGACTGCGAAGGTAGATTTGATCTGGCGTTTGACCTAGGTATCGCTTACGTGTGTATTCCTAGAAGTCCAATTGGCTACCTGTCTGCTCGACATAATTAAAATGGATAAGTCGCATTTTCATAAATTTTAGCAAGCTTCTTATGCTAGGATTCAGCATAGCCACCTAGCAATGTACTACGATTTCCGTGACTGTGACATGGGATCTAACATACTAATTGGCAAAACATGATTGTTAATTCTGCCTAACTCTTCGGGGATATATGCATGATTTATGTATGTAACAATGTGTTGGATATTCTAGTTACTAATAGTTGAAATATAGATACTTTAGATATAGCACAAGTACTCGTATACATTACCAACATCAGTAACCGATACCTCAGAGTCAGACACGTATTAACATGTCCAAATTCAATAGTCGTCGCAAATTTGCGCTCTAATACCGGTTACATTTAGCTGGACTGATGTCTGTGGCAGCACTCGGCTAACCCACCGCAATATTCATCGCACATCATCAGTGCGGGTTGGTGGGATATTAAATAAACTCATCGCACCTCGAATAGTAAATCACGGGGGCCTTAATAGTAAAGCAATTTATTTAGCATTCCGTTTGTCTCACAAACCTGCATTGTTTCACTGTGCAGAACAAAAGCGGGACAACAAACCGAAAGAATTGTAATGGTAATGCGATGCAAACCGCGTTGGGTGTGGGTATTATTAAAAATTTCAAGCCGCCAACATAAAACTGGAACGCGGAATTTATGAGCCGACTTCTCGAGTAATAAAATTTTGAAATACCCTCAAAGTGACTCGGATGGGACTTAATTCCGGCCGTGCCGTATCTTAACTCTTAGTAGCGCTGCTGCTTATCGCCGGGATTGGTTAAAAGGTAGCAAAGATGGCGGGTTAATATGAGTCGGGATCCTCGTGCAGGAAATAAGAGACTAAATCAAATTTGTGATTGGGGAAATTGAAAATAGCGCCACTCGATAAACATTGGATATTTTTAGACACAGTCTAAATTTGGGTACAAAGCACGGTGTTCTGTAAGTAAAACTTACGATTTAAAATGTTTTCACTTAAATTTACTACTATTATATTGGCGATGTTACTTTATTAATTATCTAATACCTGTCAACAAATCTACAGCTGTTATACAAATAGCTTTGAGCTTAAGACAAATCCATTCGAACTGACAACTTGCAGAATAGCCCCTCTAGAACAAACCTCTAGAAGTCATGAAATTTAGACTATCTTCTTCTCCCTGTCCTAACAGAGGTCGGCGCAGTACAAAATTTAGTATCGTTAATAAAACCAACGCAGCGTGTCTAATATTTATTCGTTCTAATAGCTTATCCCCGTTCGGCTGGGCGCGGACAAAACACCGCTGTGCGGTTACTCCGTTGTGGATGGCGCAGTTAAATGTAATGAAATGCTACGCGAGATATCAAACGGTTTATGCGAATTAAATTACTCTGCACGCTGGCACAAATTATTAGGTCCTTACATATTATGAAATTGGCGTTTTATAGGCTGTGGTAGGGTTGGGAGATCGATTGTGCAACAGTGTGATAAGAGTGTGGTTTACAAGAAGACGTATAAAGACAAGACTTGAGAAAGGTATACTTGTATGGTTTGGTCAGGTCGAAAGAATGAATGAAATGAGAATTACAAAAAGGTTTAGGTGGAAGCGAATGAAGACATGGGAAGGGGAAGGCCTAGGCGGATCTTGGTCAGCGGGAGTAATAATAATAATATTCAGAGTTGGCGAAATCTAGCAGTTACATCTCAGGCGCCACCTACTACTTTTCTGAATGTGATTACTGATTGCATGCATACTCATTATATATTTTTACATTTAACTAATACTCTTTATACTCTTTATTGCACATAAACACATAATATAACTTGATACATATACAATAGTTTGCAAGGGCGAACTTATCTCTAAAAGAGATCTCTTCCAGTCAACCCATAACGTGTGTTATAATGATGATACAGCAGGCGACACGAATGCAAAATAAAGATAATAGAAAAACATATTAAACTAATCAATCCCTAAAATAAAACATACAATAAATATAAATATAAATTAAAAAAAAAAAGAACTTAAATAAACTACATAATTAAATACATACATATTATATACATAAACATGTACACAAATGTTAATAATATTGATGGATGAATTGAGTTTGCAAAGATCAAATTGATACTTGTGATAGATAGTACTGCTTCAGTCTATTTTTAAAAGAATTGACAGATGGACTATCTTGGATAACAGCTGGGAGATTGTTCCACATCAGCGCACCACGAAATGAAAAGGAATGAAGGAGAAAGTTGGTGTTACCCTTAGGAAGTTCCAGCATCTTGGTGACACACAAACGCCTAAGGCGAGTGGGTGGTGGAGAGAGCTGGAAACGGGAACGAAGGTAGGAAGGGGCATTAGGATCGTGGAGGATTTTATATAGGGATGAAAGCATGTGCATATTACGCCGGTCCCGAATAGGTAGCCACTTTAGCTCATCCCGGAATGCAGACACACGGTCATATTTACGTAAACCATAGATGAACCGTATGGCCATATTCTGGAGTCGTTCGAGCTTGTTATGTAAATCTTCTGTTACGTCCAAATAGCAAATATCGGCGTAGTCGAGAATAGGGAGTAGGAGAGATTGCGCTAGCATAATTTTGGTTTTGAAGGGGAGAAAGTATTGAAGCCGCTTGAGAGAGTGATAAGAGTAATGCATGCGCCTACTAACCTCATTTACCTGCGGTACCCATGACATGTGGCAGTCCATAATTATACCAAGGTTTTTAACTTTGTCCGCATATGTGATAATAGTACCATTATATTTAAGAGATGGCAGCGAACGGAAATCAATTTTGTTTCTAAGCCTACTACTCCCCACCACCATAGCCTGCGATTTAATTGGGTTCACAAGTAATCCAAAAGATTTAGCCCAGGACGAAATTGCAGATAAATCTTTGTTTACATGAGTAATAGCCTCAGAAATGTCAGGCAGACTTGAATGCCGGTAAATCTGCAAATCGTCTGCATACAGATGATAAGAGGAAGAGATAGTGTTACATATTCCATTTATAAATATAGAAAATAGTAGAGGAGAAAGTACGCCACCTTGAGGCACACCAGCGGTTAATTGGCACCAATCTGACATGGTATCATCCAATTTCACGCACTGCTGGCGGCCAAAGAGGTACGACCTGAACCATTGAATAGTAGGAAGTGAGATGTTTGCCGAGCGAAGAGTAGCCAGTAGTATATCGAAATCGACGGAGTTGAAAGCGCTACTGAAGTCCAGAAGACAAATTAAAGTGAGTTTAGTATTGTCCATAGCATGTCGGATGTCTTCCGTTACATTCAGCAGCGCCCCAACCGTACTGTGAGCAGGCCGAAAGCCAGATTGGTAAGGACATAATAAGGAGTGGGATGTGAGAAAGGAATATAATTGCTGATGTGCAACAGACTCCAGGACCTTGGAAAGAAGGGGTAAAATGGAGATTGGACGATAGTCAGATAAGGATGAAGGATTGGGGGATTTAGGTAGGGGAATGACATTGGCCTTCTTCCACGATGTTGGAAAAACATTATTCGTCAAAGAGTAATTTGTAATGTGAGTAACAACCGATATAATGTCATCCAACACGGGAAGCACCATGTCCAGACTGATGCCATCACTTCCAATGGCCTTGGTAGTGATACCTCTGACAATCTTCGCCACAGCGTCCTCTGTAACAGGACTGAAAGAAAAAGGAGGGCAGTCAAGCGGGACAAGACTCGATAAATAGGAGAGAGAAGTAGTCTTCGAAAAGTTATCTACAATAATAGGTGAGGAAGAGAAATAATTATTCAAATTGTTGAGATCCATGGTTTGCTGACATGAAACCATGGGCTTGCCCACACCAAATGACTTAAGAAATTTCCATGTAAGGTTGGTGTCCATTTTACCAATCTTATCATGTATGTAATTTCTCTTAGCGTCTCTACACATTCTGTTGCAGCGATTGCGTAAAACTTTATAGCCATCTAGATGAATCTGACAGGGATGTTCTTTGTTGCGCTTTTTAGCTCTGTCACGTAGAACCATCACCTTTTTTATTTCAGACGTGAGCCAAGGTGCTGGTAAATGCCTAACGCGAACAGGGCGTACTGGAGCATGAGAGTTAAATAATCTGATCAATTCGGCCGTAAATTGTTCCACCATAAAATCTATATTATCAGAATTAAGTAACAGCGTCCAGTCTATACCTCTAGCATCCTCCCTCAAACGGTCTATTACCATATGCTTGAAATTGCGCTGCAATAGTATTTTGCACTTGGACTTGGGGGGTCGTACTTTAAAAGTTAGAAAAAGTAAATCATGATGGGAAAAAGGGGCTGCTGTATGGCCAAAAGAAGGGACCATGTCGGGGTTGGAGACTATTATTAAGTCAATAAGAGAAGGCTTACAATGGGGATAGAAGTGTGTGGGGGAAGACCCAGAGAGCAAATGCAGGTTCACTGATGAGAACACATTACGAAGTTTAGTTGCCCTCGAATCGTTTTTTATCAAGCATGTATTGAGATCCCCCATTAATATCATATGGTCATATAGGGGCGTCAGGTTTTCCAGTAAGTCCTCCAGAGTGTTAAAGTAATCTACCTTATCGTTGGGACTATACAAACAGCCCAGGAGAATTTTTTTGTGGTGTAAAATAATTTCAATAAAAATGAATTCCAAAGACCCAGTACCAATTGATGTTGAGGATTTAATAACATTGGCAGGAATGTGACCTCGCAGGTAAATACCTACTCCACCACCTCCCATGCCAATGCGATCATTGCGGAAGAATTTGTAGCCAGGAAGTGAATATCCAGCAGACGGAAGTGAAGGTTTAAGCCAAGTCTCAGAAACAAAGATGCAATCGACTACGTTATTACTAAAGGACGCAACAAGATCACTATAATGTCCAGGAATGCTCTGCGCGTTAATATGCACAAGGGACAGGAATTTTGACTTATTGTCAAAAATAGACTGAAGTTTGCAATCCAGAAGTTCGTCATGCGATGTATTAAGACTTTCAGCACTATCATAATCATCAGAAGAACAAGAAAAGTATTCATCATGTACAATCATAATTTATAAATATAGATGAAATAATTATAAAAAATTAAAAATAATAACTTATTTCAATATTAACGCTAAAAAAAAAAAAACAAACTCTATTTACTATCAACTATCACGTGCATAGGTTGAGCGGAAGGTAAATTGGACAATCACAAAGAGAAAAACAAATTAAAATAATAATAACACAAACTAAAATCAACATAGAAATTTGAAAGACATGGCTTCATGGGCTAAACCCCTTTGCTTTTATAATAGGCAGAATTTAAAAACAACATGTTAACAATCGATAACAGAACAGAATAAAAAATAAAAGTTTTGATTGAAGACTTAAAAGATAAAATATACACTAAAGACTTGGCTGTATGGGCTAGACCCTTTGCTTTTCCTTAAATATAGGGAGAATAAAAAAAATAATAATTAAAGTTGAATGAGTAAAGACCCCTAGCTTTAAAAAGAAAGAAAGAAAAAAAAAACAAAGCAAATGGCACTGACACCTGACAGTTTGTTTAGTTAGATTTGGATTGACAATTGACATGACAGATAAAAATTCAAAAGGATCGAACAAAACAATTTGAGTTGAAAGAAAACCTATCCGTACCTAACTAGATGTATAATATTAATTTATAAAGTTACCTTCAAAATGTTTTACCACTGTTGTACTAAACATTTAACTCGCACACGCATTAAGGGCCACATACTTAACTATGCACTAGAGGATTCCGACGCGCTTGATGGATGCTGCGTAGTAAACTTTTTGAGTTCGGACATGGATACAATCTTCTTTCGGCTCTTGTTCGGAAGAAGAACAACAACCGAGCCTCCTCCATCGACCAACATCTTTTGACACCAAAGTGACTCCGTGCTGCATTAAATACCTCTTGTCGAGTCTTAGTAAGAAACTCGCTCACGGTTATCTTGGTGCCTTTTAACGAGGTCTTGGTATTCCAAACTAGCGCACGGTGATGCATGTAGTTGAACCGGACCAAAACAGGACGAGCTGCGTTTTTTTTAGCCCCCAGTCTATGACAAGACTCAATGGAATTGGTGTTTATAGAAGGCAAATGCATCCGAGTGTGTAGAACTTCAAGGAGTTTCTTCTTAACATCCTCCTCCTTATCTTCTCCAACGCCATGGAAAAGAAGCACCTTCCTGCGTGAATGCGTGTCAAGGCGGTCCACATTCAATGCCAGAAGCTCGACCTGCGATTTAATAATACCGAGGGACTTCCAAACGAAGCTCTTAAAAGTAGAGTACTCAGCTGCCAGTGACTTTACTGTGGTACTCGATTCCTTTGACGTGGCTAGCGGAAAGGTCTTCTCAAAATCTGCCATTTTAGTTGTAAACATTGAGGACAACTCCTCCATGCTTTTCAGAAGTTGTTCAGCTGTTGAGTCCATATTTTAATTTGTGTAGAAAGTGTGTGAAGCTGGAGTGATAGTCAACCTAAACACAGTTGCTATTTATATTAATTCATGTAAGTTGAATATGTATTTTTAAAATTAAAAGGTCTAGAGAGCTACAAAACACAACCTTTCGATTCTAAGTCTACCCACCAAAAAAAAGTAAACTACCCCAAAAATGTTTTGGGGACATTTTCTTAAATAGTTACCTTCTAATTGAAATAACAAAGTGGTGGTAGTTCTACGCAGAGGGAGACAAAGGCTAATCAGCTCCGTCGCCAAATTATTGCCAGCAAATATTCCACATAAGTTTCGGTAGTGGCATTGCTAAAGGTCTCCACATACGGAACGGGAAAATACCCCGGACGGGACGGCCACGAGACGGGGGGCAGGGACTGCAAAAACATCGTTTCATACAAAATGTACCATTAAGGACATAATTGTCACGGAATCACGGACGGGACGTGCACGGGGCTTTTTGTATGAGAGAGGCTCCATCCCCGTTCCAACCACGTCCCGTCCGAGGTACTTTCCCGTTACGTGTGTGGAGACCTTAAATAACAGTGTGTTAACACGCCGAGCACGGGAAGGGCGTGTCGGGTAAATCGGCCGCGTGGTTCCGTATCAGCCGGCTCGGTTTAACATAATGGCAGCTTCGGCTAAATAAAATCATCGTTCATTGGAGCCATGCTCCCAATAAAGAGGCTTTTAGGTCGTCTGGTTAATATTTGCTTTCACTGATGAAATTCTCTATGGTAATAAAGTAAAGTTATTGACAAAATTCTACATGGTGCGATAATTATACGGCCAGACTATGGGTTAAGTCTCAAGATTTGATTGCCCTGAGTTTACTTCTCTTTCGCCGAAGAGAAAATTAGAGAAAAAATTTGCCATCTTGACGCCTAATTAAGTTAAAGACAATAAATGAATGTAGCTTTTTTTAACATCAAAATTGATCTTCTCATAAACGGAATAGACGTAAGAGCTTTATGAACACACGCTGCTTTGACATTATCGATGAGAAGACTATAAAAGACCTGAAATTCGATCAAGATGATCCTGAAAATGCTGTACTTACATTGTCAATTAACGCCAAAATAACATCTTTTTAATCGGTTGAATTAGATGTAATGTTTGAATATTGGTTTTAGAAATATCCAACTCGAGCAGCGGATGCTTAACAGTTGACAAATGATCAGTGTAAAGAGTAAGACTTTAATGTAAAACATTTTTTACCTTCCGACACTCAGTAGTCCTCATAATACGCAGCGTACATTAGAACACGTCAAGCGTTCATTTCGCTTGGCTCTCATTAGACGCAGCACAATTGGCAGTCCACCTCATTTACCTATTCAGTCCACGTTACGGAGTTCCTTTGTGCCAATCAGCCGGAGTACTTGGCGGTATTCCAACGGCAAACGAACCGATTAGCCCCAGCTTTGACGGCGGTTTAAAAACCCCTCAAACTATATCTCGAGCTCTCGGCAAACTAGCGATTATCGAACAACTGCGATCCCGCTAACGAATTTGATTAAGAGCCTTCGAGAGACCGACATTCAGCCGACGAGTGTGAACTTGGTTTTAATTAATTTCATGAGAGCGCTGTTCTGCTACAACGGAACTATGTTCGGAAACAATTTTGCCGGGCGAAATTGCTTTATCTTTTCGATAGGTTGGAGACGTTTGCTGTGTAACTTGTCCGTTCCTGCTATTTTCAATAGTGAGGTTGATTCACTATTAAAAATAATTGGAAGGGATATGTTTTTTTTTGGCCTGGAGTGTCCTATTGCAAGACAAAGGTCTCTTTCCACTTCTTCCATTCGGAATCTCTGATCGGTCCTTCGAAGGACACCCCAGGGATAAGTAGTAATGTTGGAAAAAAATACCAAGAAAAAATAGGTTAGAACTATCTCTTAAATTTTTTTCAGATAACGGACTATTTTTCAAGGGCCTTGGTCTCAGCTACATTAATTTGCAATCTTAATATTCTCCTACATTCTCCTTATCAAGGATGGTGATGATGATCAATTTTAGAATATTAGTTATCTGCAAGGTCCTCTTCAATACTACTCATTAAGTTCCAAAACTTCTTCTCTTACCTACTCTGCCATATTATTATTAGATCTGGAAGCCTCCATAGTCGCCAATTTCGACACACACGACTTGTGAAAGCCGAATGAGAAGAAAGAAAAGAAGGAAGAGAATAAAGAAGAAACCTGAGAACGAAAACGCCAATTTCCAATAGGGTATGTAATTTTTTTTTTGTAAAAAAAGAATAACCTGCCATTATTTTACTTAACATCCGCTAAAAGGCTATTAAGAAAACTGTTTAAATATCAAACCTCTTCAGTAATGAAACTGAGAACAAAAGGACAATCGAATATTCGATTATTGAACGAATTGAATAACAATCGAGCTAATAGATTGAACTAAGAACATTAACTACAGTGGCTTGACTAGTTCTGGAAAGTTCAGACAATTATTCGCTAGTTTGAAATGGCGACATCAAAAGGGAGTCAGGTCTCAGTTTGACAAAGGAATGTTCATAATATTAGTTATTAGGAGTGATCATTATTGGTTTCCTGTTAAGCTATGATGACACTGTGGGAAATTAAATTACTGTTGTTCAGACGTGTAGTTAATATGACCTAATAATTTTATGTCACACCTGACCGTAAAGTTGCCTTTTTCCGCCCTCTACGCGTACAGAAAATCCAACTTCCTGGTCAGGAGGTGACATAAAATAATTAACCTCGGACGTAAAAAAGAAAGCCTCAGGTCGCATTTTAAACGCCCTCACCTTCAGGTCGGGCTTGCGATCTGAGACATTCTTTGTTAGCGCCCTTGGAATATAATCTACTAATAAAACTTATCGCGTTAAACTCCCACGAAAACAAGTTCCGTCAAAAGTAAATATTTTAGATCTTATTACAATAGCCATAAAAGCGGCATTTGTTTTGTGAACTGCACTCAATATCGCGGTCGTGCGCCGCTCCGACAAGCCGCTCCGGACCGAGTTGAATCGTCCTTCCCTTTTTAACACGGCTTTTGTTTGTATAATGATCTCTCTTTCTGGCCTTGCTGAGAAATAGCGGTCTTTACCGATGCCGCCCGAATTGTAGTTCTTTCTCTGTCCTACTTAGCCAGTGTTTGTATATTATTATTCTGTTTTGAAATTTGCTTGCACTCACATAAACTTAACGTAATTAATTAGTTTTATTGTATTTTTAGTAATTCAGTGAAATAGTAAAATTTAACTAACCTGTGTTGTTGTTTTAAAGGTGTATTGTGATTTTGTGAATTGTGTAGCTCTGCAGGGATTTAATTGGTAGGTTTTAGTTTTTAAATAATTTTGGTTTATTCTCTCTCGGCACAATAATGGCCGCTTTGATGCACATAGATTGTTGCCTTACCGATTTCTTGCTAAGTGAAGGAAAGCAGTTTTCAAATTTTTTTGTGGGTCCTAATTTTTACTGTGGCTTGCCTAACTTTTTTTTTACGCCACGCCACTGATGTATATTACACCCCAGGGTTGTTGAAAAGCTTTCCAATACGAAAGCTTTTCAACAACCCTGGGGTGAGTCAGGACTGGCACATTCAGGTCAGCATGGCATCTAATATATAGCTTGCAAAACCTAGCTGTTAATTCACTCTACCCACCATGGCGGGGGTATGTGATGGGGGAACACGGATGTGGTATGTGATGTGTGATGCAGATTGTGAAGGTATTATTTGACTTACGTCAAAGTTGGGCCCAAACGACTAGTGTTTCCATTCACATTTCCCATTGAAAAGCTTTCACATTTCCAAATTGATTAAGAGCAACAAGTAGGTGCTTCGGCATCCCATTTGGAGACAATCAGCAATTCAAAGCAGGCGGACAGTGGCTAGCGCCCCCGTAAATCTCATTACCAACTTTTGGGCAATCGACATTCGGCATACGAGAGTGCACCTGCCGGCAGAAAGTTAAATTGGTACCTTGGTACTTGAAGGACGCATTCTTAAAAAGTCCACATAGATACTTTTCGCTAATCAAGCTAGATTCTATGTAATAGGTGGCGAGCCTATTACCAACTATCGGGCACATAAATCGCGGTATACAGCAAGGTGGTACAAGAGGAATGCTGCTGCCCATTTACTCATTGCTGTCTTTAGTCGCCTTGTACGACACTCACGGGCGAGATGGGGGTTTCCTGGATCACTAGGTATAATCAGGACATCTTTAAGGTCAGATCAGCCATGCGGTGACGCTAGAGTGAAATACAATTATTGTCATCACCCCATCTCTTCCGTGGGTGTCGTACAAGGCGACTAAGGGTTCAGCTCTGAGTAATGGGCAGCAGCATTCCTCTTACACCACCTAACAAACTGCGATTTATGTGCCTGATAGATGGCAATTGGCTCTACATACATGGGACCAAATTAAGTTGGCGAAAAGTGGAAATTAAATCGTCTCTGCCTACCCCTACGGGGATGTGGACGTGATTTGTGTATAGTATATGTGCTTAAGGCCAGAGTGAACAGGTATCTTCTAGGCAACCATGTACAGTAGTATCTTAGGCCTTATCATCGTTTTCCGTTAGGTGAGATTGTGGTAAAACGCTCACACTATTTAGCATTATAAAGGAGAAATAAAATTGAAATGACCAATCGCTAGCCAAGTTAATACAAAATTACAAACTGTAGCGCTGAAGATTAGTTTGTTGGTGGACGATGGCGTTGGACGGACGAATGAGATGTGCATCTATTTACGTCGAAAATTTAGTTCAACATAATTTTATTACTACTTACTCCAGCTACCAGTGTCTACAAAAGACAGTTTCGCATTTTTCTTTCCGAAAAATTCCCAACGCAAAATTGATATTAAAATATTTTTTGTTGCCAACTAACTTGAGCGGTCTTGTCTCCTGGGCCTCGAAAGTTAAGACACTGGCTAGCGTTTTAAATTTGATTGGACCCCTTGTCTCAACGCCTTTGAAGTCGCAAAGGGTTGTGCCCGGGGAGTGAGTAAAATAAAATATTTTCGCAAAATTTTAATGGTCAGTTACGAAAAAATTACTTTTAACAGTGCCCTTTGTTTCAGTCAGCACGTCAGAATCTATTAAACTGTTCAATGAATATAATAGAGATTCAACTTTACTACATCTGACATAAAAGGCAAAATGGATAATGTATAGGGACTGATGTCTTCGGGTCCATATCAATTTTTTCTGAATTCACATTCTGACTTTTGTCTCTTTGAATATTTGATGAGCGTAATATATTTAAAGACACAACAGTAAGAATAAACGTGACTCTTCAATAATTCATGATGGCAATTATCTCAAAGATGCTTTTTATCCCAGTAGAACATTATCTTTGAAAATGATAGCCCCTTCTAAAAAGTTCAATGAATGGGATCATAATTGTAATTTCGAAACTCGTGTTATTTATGCAATTTAACAAGTAACTATGAAATTTTAGGTTTAAATAATTTTATTTTCTAATAGTAAACATCGTTCACTTCACATCTTTCTTCATCGTTTACGTATGAGAATATACACTTTATATTTTTACCTCAGTGTCCTATGCTCGCCTGGGAGCGAAAAAATAACGTAGAATAGGCCAGCCCCGACTCACGCATGGGTGTCGTAAAAGTCAACTAAGGGAATCTCCCTTAGTCGACCAGTGTAGACCTTAAGCACCTTGGGGCACCCGAATGGTGGAGGGCAAACCACCAACAACAGCATACCCAAAGAAGATTGGTGTCAGGCAGGCGGCCGGCTGTAAAACCTAAGCCAAAACCTTGAGCACTATGGATTGGAATGTTGTCATTCCAATCACTCTCCCCGTTCATCGGTCTCTCGACATGATCCGTTAAGTCTCTTTTCTATACATTCATTCATCACTAGCACCTTTACGGTATGATGGATGATATGAATCAAAAGGGAGTGGATGGCTTGATGACGTCTGACCGATATGAATAGAAGAGGAAACATACTGCGCCGACCCCAGATAGACTGGGAACAGGGCAGGGAGAATACATATTTTACCTCGAAGATGCTATATTTATTGGGCTTAAATGTAATTAATGTTATGTTGAATTATGTTGAATGAGTTATGTTGTCAATGCCTAAAGACCATGTGCATAGTCTTCAAGTTTTACCTTGAAATTTTTTCTTTTACTCACAGCAAAAGTAACAAATTGTAATTCTCAAAAACACGCAGTCAGCATAGCTCAATTCCACCTGGGTCGAACGGAAAGAGGATTTACGATATTGACAAATAACCCGTCAGCGAGGACCGTACTACGATGGCTGTGAATTATCGAGGTACGACACCGACATTGTGAATCGAATACCGTGGTAGGGGATTTTGGAAAAATATCTAAGTCTTCTTATATTTGCACGAGCACTACACATTTGAAATAAAACAACTTTTACGGATAAGACTCGCGTATAACTTGTTGTTTGGCATATTAATTATTTAACCCGACGTTTCGATCACTTTACAGTGGCCGTGGTCACTGGGGGGACTAAAGATGACAGGTGTCCTCACAATCAAGTAATAATTAACTACCGTCATAATATTTGATATTTTAGGTGTTCCGTTTTACACAAACAGAGCTTACAGTATCATTGTTTTTGGCAGTATGAGGACGGTGTTGGGATTTAATTATTCTAATAATTGGGTCCCAAGCAGGTGGTATGTTTGCTACCATTTTGTTAGTGATATTAAACACCTACATGTTGCTGACAATGAAACCATGGTTAGTTTTGATATACAGTCATTATTTACTTGCCTCCCGGTCCATGATTGTATAGAAATTATTAAAAGGAAACTAGTAGATAATAACATGCCTATTGCACTTGCAGATCTCTTAGAACACTGTTTAACATCTGGTTATTTATTGTGGAGAGAGGAATTTTACATGCAAATAGATGGTGTAGCAATGGGCTCCCCGGTGTCACCCATAGTTGCTGCTATCTTTATGGAGGACTTTGAGGAGAGGGCCTTGAGCACATCACCTATAACACCCAGGTTCTACAAGCGGTATGTAGACGATACCTTCACAATATTGCCAACTAATCAAATATCTGCATTTTTATCACATCTCAACTCCATTCACCCCAAAATTCAATTCACTATGGAGTTGGAGGCAAATAATAAGCTACCCTTCTTAGATATATTAATAATCAGGAATCCTGACCATAGCTTGAGCCATACAGTGTATCGGAAAGCTACCCATACTGATAGGTACCTCAATGGTGACTCTCACCACCATCCCAGTCAGCTATCTACCGTGGGAAAATCTTTGTTTCAGAGAGCACACGGCATCTGTGACAGTCAACACCTGGCATCAGAACTAAATCATGTTAAGCAAGTACTGCGGAGTAATAAACTGCAAGTACCAAAGCCCTGTCGCAAAGGTCGAGTGAAACCGGCAACAGTCGAACGTCAACCTGCTGTACTACCTTACTTGAAGGGTGTCACTGACAAGATTGGGAACATCTTGAAGCGTGCTTCCATTAAAACTTATTTCAAGCCACTGAAGAAGATCAACCAATTTCTAAGACATGTAAAGTGTAACATCCCCCTTCAAGATGCAGGAATTTACAAGCTAGATTGTGACTGTGGACTCTCTTATATAGGCCAAACAAAGAGAAGTATAGGGACCCGGGTAAAAGAACACATAGCTGATGTGAAACATAGGCGCGAAACAAAATCTGCAGTATGTGAACATGCCTTAGACGGACCCAACCATCATTTAAGATTTGACAAACCGCAAATTTCTAGCAAAAGAGAAACGATATATACCTAGAATGATACGTGAAGCTATTGAAATCAAGAAACATCCAAACTTCAATAGGGATAATGGTTGGAACATACCACCTGCTTGGAACCCAATTATTAGAATAATTAAATCCCAACACCGTCCTCATACTGGCAAAAACAATGATACTGTAAGCTCTGTTTGTGTAAATCGGAACACCTAAAATATCAAATATTATGACGGTAGTTAATTATTACTTTATTGTGAGGACACCTGTCATCTTTAGTCCCCCCGTGACCACGGCCACTGTAAAGTGATCGAAACGTCGGGTTAAATAATTAATATGCCAAACACCAAATTATACGCGAGTCTTATCCGTAAAAGTTGTTTTATTTCAAATATCTAAGTCATTATGAAATGCGGAGCATCAGACAATGCGAGATACATTCTCAATATTTTCCGGTGCCAATTAAGAATGAATGGTGTCAATTAATCATTTTAGGCATGTCAGTCATTTCTCAAAAGACAACCGCTTTAATGGCTCAGAGTGGTCAAGGGGTCGACATTGGTAGTTCAATTAAAAAAATTACTTCATGCATAGACGAAATCCTACCACTGTCTTCTCTCACTTACACTCCTCTTCTGCGTCTTCCTGCCCTGTTCCTAGTCTATCTGGGGTCGCTATCTGGGGTACGCAGTATGTATGCTCTTCCAAATTATATCGGTCAAATGTCACCAAGCCATCTACTTCCTTTTGATTCATATCGTTTGAGTTTGTAGGAGACAGTACGTTCATGGTAGCAACATGAGTGTCTTGTCGAACTGTGTGCTAGATGAACCGTTGTAACTCACTGTTTATTTTGTGTTTAAATTAATGTTGTGGATATCTGTATAGTGGTAAACCTTAGATTTTCATCTTATGTGATTGCTTTTGTATAACGCTATGTGTTTACATTGTTGATGTACCTTAATTAATTAATAAATATCATCCATCACACCGGAAGGGTGTGATGGATGGATCGATGAACGGAGAGAGTGATTGGAATGACAACATTCCAATCCATACTGTTTAAGGTTTTGGCTTAGGTTTTACAACCGCCTGCTGATACCAACCCTCTTTGAGTAATAGACTATTAATACTGTTTAATATCAAAACCTTCTACAGAGCTTCCGAACCGAAGGAAACAGATAAAAATGTACCTACATCTCACAGTAATTTGAGCCGAGAATTTAGCTAAACGAAAGGAAGAAACGGTGATCTGACCGTTATCGGCAAACCTTTCACATTAGGAATTGACAAAGAAAGCTCGGGAAGATAGCGCTCACCAGCCTCTGGGTCGGCTTTAATCTTCTAATAGAATTCCTCTCACACAAGCAACTTTCCTTCGGACTGAGTGGTAATATTTTACTGCCTAATTAATCTACTGATCCCAACACTGATTAAGAGATGTCTATTAATATACAAGAGTTAATTAGAATAAAATGGATTGGAAGTCTTGTAAGAGAGGTAAGCAGAGCACTTACCTGTATTGGATGCTGGTGGAAATTATTGTTTCAGTTTTATCTCATATAACTTAAATTTTTATGTGATATAAATTGTCATCATTACCCACCTAATTACTGGCCTAAGTTGAACATTGCTTAGTTTCAGTTATACAAGTCAAGCGCGTTTATTTACAGCGCTATCGAGCTCTCGAAAATTTAATATGCATATGTATAGATGTATAAGTGTGGTGACGGCAGAGTAGAATACAATTGTCACCACCCCAAATCTCTCCCGTGGGTGTCGTACAAGGCGACTAAGGATAAATCAATGATGAGGAATGGGCAGCAGCGTTCCTCTTATACCACCTAGCAATAGCAATGTACTGCGACTTTTGTGCCCGATAAATGGCAATAGGCTCGCAACCTATTACATGGGACCTAACATAATTGGCGAAACGTGGGTGCTAGTTCACCTCTGCCTACCCCTTCGGGGATATAGGCGTGATTTATGTATGTATGTATGTATGTAGATGTATAAGTACGGCATCCATAGTACGGTAGCTTGTGCTACAGATAGGTACAGCCAGTGCTTGAACACAAATTTAAAACTAAGGCATGTCAAAATAATTGCTATGGTACGTGCATAAGGATTTTTAACAAAATACCTGAAGAAATTAAAAAAAAAACAAAAACCCCTAAAACATTTCAAAATTAAATTAAATAAATGGCTTCTTGACAATAGATTTTATGACTTAAATGATTTTTTTAATTATAAATTTTAATGTATGACATGGTAAATATTTAAATTAAATTGACCTTTGTAATGACATAATAATTTTAATAATAGGTAAATGATAAAATTAATTAATGAAAGTAATGAATGTTTAAAATATATAATTAATTTTAACATAGATCATGTTAATGCATTGCATGCTTTGATAGCAGATCACAGTAGGATCAATTTATTAATGTAACATCAATGTAACCTGTGTATCGCAATAAAGAAATTTGAATTTGAATTTGAATTTATATTAAATAAGTTGAATTTTTAAAAATAAAGTAAAGTCTTTTCATACATACATAGATCACGCCATTCTCCCACAGGGGTAGGCAGAGATCACTTCTTTCCACTTGCTACGATCCTTACATACTTCTTTCGCTTCATGGAATGTCAAAAGTCCTCATGCATACCCGTGGGGTTTTAGGTGCACAATGTTTATAAGTAAACTTTATTGATGTATGTATAAACATTATTATGAAAGACTGTTGTAGAAGAATTCGCCATATTCACTCGTCGTAATTATGTAAACACCATTTTGACAATATTTTTTCAACGTTTTTCTTAGCTGGAGCCATTGTGAATTTTGTTCGCTCGAAATTAGGGTTATCCCGCCCTGAAGCGACGCACGTTATATGAGATAAGATTCTTCTCGTGATACGAAATGAAATTATTCCCACACGCTTAATCAAGTGACAAGATGCGAAGGGATAAATGCCGTCCTTTTTGTATACTTGCCAAAATGATTGTAAAAATATAACATAGCTGTATGAACATACGACATCTAGGTATATCTGGCGTAATTTGGGGGAAATATTCATCTTTATTAAAACTCTATTTATAATTTTGAAATAACTATCTTTATAAACAAATAGAATTGTCAACCACTGGCTAGATGGGCTAAAAGTACATTGTGAAGTGTGATATATTTTATTACAATGAAACATTTCACAAGCCGCGTGGTGACGGCAGAGTAGAATACAATTGTCACCACCCCAAATCTTTCCCGTGGGTGTCGTACAAGGCGACTAAGGATAAATCTGAATATGATAAGGAATGGGCAGCAGCGTTCCTCTTATACCACCTAGGCTAGCAATGTACTGCGACTTTTGTGCCCAATAAATGGCAATAGGCTCGCCACCTATTACATGGGACTTGACATATTTGGCGAAACGTGGGTGCTGGTTCACCACTGCCTACCCCTTCGGGGATATAGGCGTGATTTATGTATGTATGTATGTAATGAAACATTTAGTTACTTAGAAAATGTAAGTCTAGCTCTTAGCACCTACCAGGTTCAACACGTCATCATCATTACCAGTCATTTAATGTCCACACTGCTGGGCCACAGGACTTCCCTATAGCTGGAATAATATAAGGAAAATGAGCCATTACCTAACGTTAGCCAAGTGCGGATTGGTGTATATTAACCACTGCAAACACAGCAGGGACCAATGGCTTAACGCACGGAGGAACTCGAAATAATATATTTTTGGTCACCCATCCAATTGCCGGCCTTAGCGAACATCGCTTAGACTACGCAATCCCAGGCCGAGCGCGCCAAACTGCGATATCGAGCTCCTCAACACAACAGCAACAATAACCAATCTCAGGAGAACACGAAGAACTTACCACGAGATGAATAAGAAAACCACCCATTGTCGCAACACAAACAAAACCGCGCGCACCGCGATTGATTTATCGAATTACCATTGTACAGGCTCCCCTTTGAGGCCCGGGGGACTAGAATGGGATTGGGGATGCGACAGGGGAACCTTTCGGGCATTTGCATGCACCTTAACGGCCCGGGTAATCTTTGACCGGGCCTTTTTGTAGATGGCAACACTTTGTGTCCGCCAGTGCCCGATTGGCAATCAATAGGTGAGATTTGGGTGGCGGGGGATTCGCGACAAAACGGTTTTCTATGTTCTGCGTAACTTAATCGGGCCTTTAAGCAGACAGGATGCAATGGAACATTTAAGGTGTAAAGTATAATATTGGCTACCAGTAATTTTCATTTTTATATTTTAATCATTACTACCTACTAAAATGTTTGTTCAAGAACCTTCCTTGAACTGCCTACCTTCCTTCTTTCATACTTCTGTCCCTGGGCTGAATTTATAGTTAGTCTAGTTTGCTTTTCGACAGACATATATTTTAATTTATATAAGTGACTAATGTTGTATCGTAACAGTTGATAAATTTCACGCAACCGGTATTTTATTATACTGTTAAATTAAAAATGTACACAAATCCAAGTACTTTTTGCAGCGCCTGTGACATTTCGTTATGGTTGGTTGGGTATAGTTTATGGAGAACAAATTTTAGGAACTGCATATACTGTATTGTCTAATTGGGTGATATAATGTATCTATTGATTTTCTTATAAAATTAAATTGTGTAACTAAGCTCCAATACGTACATTAGATCAACATATCCGTCGCTATTAAACTCTGACCGAACATTATATCGTTTTATTGTGCCTAGAATTTACAATAAGTCACGTTAAATTTCGGACTACCCGCAAATCTAAACTGCACCTTACGTCGGTCGAGGAAGGTTGAAAACGGGTTTCTTACCCGTACATGTTTGGAATATATGGAGTCGCTATATGCGGGGAAGAGTCTCCAGGGACTTCAGGATTTTGACGTGCGCTGTCTTTCCGGGGTGAAGGAACTGTTCACGAAATTCAACGCTACATTGCTGTTTTATTTTTTAATTCAGCTTTGGAAGAGTTTTACGAATTTGGAATTTGCATGAATATTATGTATATTATCACATAGTGGTCACTTCCGGCTTCGCTCGCGTTAATCTTGGTTGTATTATAGCCTATTATAGCCTTCCTCAACAAATGGTCTATCCAAGAAAAAAGAATTTTTCAAATTGAACCAATAGTTTCTGAGATTAGCGCGTTTAACCAACCAAACAAATAAACAAGCTCTTCAGCTTTATAATATTAGTAATAGATAGTATAGATCATTATATTTTAAAGAGATATGTCTTTCTTCAAAATTGAGTCTTTATGTTGTTGCTCAAGCCAAGCAATATTTGCAATAGCCTATCATATTGTATGGGTCACCAACTTTGTAAAATTTTGTGTTGGAAAGGCACTTAAGACGTCGGTCTCGGTTATATTAAAGAAAGAAAGAAATACATTTATTGACAAATTGCCTACAATCAAATTCATAGGTCCAGAAAAGTCCCTCGCTCTCCTCTTACAACATCAACAGGATGTGAAAGGTAGTAAAAAATGTTCTTCTCTGCAGTCACTATGTTATGCCTTAGCATTGGAGAAGTTTTGAGTTAGAACAATTAAATAGTCTCATATGTCTCTGTCTCTGTCTCAGATAAATAAAAATCTCATCTTATAGAAGATCGTAGCCATATTAGAGAATATGGTGGTGTATTTCTAGAGCGAGTAAGACCGCCAGACCTTACTAGGTGAATTATGTAGATAGTGGTATCTACAACATCCACATAGAAGTAGGTGGAGTAAAGATTTACGGTGAACAACAAACATTGCGGTCCAAAGTATACATTTATTGTGTGCTCACGTATAATATCCCACGAATGGGGCAAAGACACGTAATACTCGGCATTATTACAAAAAGAATTCAATCTGGCTGGTGCTGGAGCAATCAGGCATGTCGGCTCGCAAAAAATAACGCCGTACATTTGTCCCCATTCACCTTCTGACGACTATTTGTGGCACTGTTTAATAAATGATCGTATCCAGCTTATCCGTTGGTTTTTTTCTTGAATTCTAGTGCTTCTTCAGAATATTTGAAGGTTGCACATCTTGGAAAATACCTCGCAGATGCAGTGGTAAGCAATTATGGAAACTAATAAAATAAATAACATCCGCCGTGTGGTGACGGCAGAGTAGAATACAATTGTCGCCACCCCAAATCTTTCCGTGGGTGTCGTACAAGGCGACTTAGGATAAAACAGTGACGAGGAATGGGCAGCAGCGTTCCTTTTATACCACCTAGCAATATACTACGATTTGTGTGCCCGATAGATGGCAAAAGGCACGTCACCTATTATAACATGGGACCTAACTTAATTAGCGAAACGTGGGTGTTTATTCACCCCTTCGAGGGTATATAGGCGTGATTTACGTATGTATGTTTATATGTATAAGTCGGAATCCCATTGCTACGTACAGCAAAACAATAAAATTGTGGAATTCGTCTCCGAGATTGCTTTCAAACTCAGAACGGAGGGTGTGCTATGTCATATCGTTTTCGTTTTATATTTAGCCAAGCCCCAGACTCCATCACAAAAGTAGCATTTAAGTCCCGAGTCAGATAATAACATATTTCGTGAAACAAATAATAAGGCCGCGGCGCAAATTGACGTCAGATTGAGTTCGGAAGGAGATTGCGAGCGCGAGTTTGTCGCAGAGATGAGCTTAGGTGAGGAGTGAGACGCGTGACATTGTTAGTAACATCTCTCGTCTATTCCAATAATAACCTGTGTGTGTTCCAATAATAACGTGTTTAGAAATCGCTCGGCCTGCGTTTGCGCAAAACAAAGCAATGTTCGCTAAGGCCAGTCATTGGATAGGTGACCAAAAATTTGGATGGGTGACCTTTTCTAAGCACGGAGGAACTCTTCTCTGTGCTTAGAAAGGCACTTTAAGCCGATGGTCCCGGCTGAATCTGCAGTTGCCCCCACTGCAGTATACCCACGCCAGGGCCAGCGTGGTGGGTTATGGCCCGTTCTCCCAATATTCTTCCATAAGAAAGGCATTTGCTACAGTAGTGGAACATTAAAGGACTGATGATAATAATATTTAACAATGGTGTCTTGTCATCCGCCTTGTCGCCACAATAATACGCTTAACAGCATTATTGTGTTCCGACAATTGTGATAAGATAGCCAGCCCCCCTGTGGTTGAGGGTTGCAGGTGAAGCTCGATTCCTTCTTCGGCCCTTATCGTCACTTACCATCAGGTAAGATGAAAGGCAAGAGCTTCCCTGTTCAGCATAAAAAAACTAAACTAACGAGTTACAATTAAAAAGTTGATCGAAACGTAGTCAACATACATTCCTGTTACAGCACATGAAATATGAATGAGCATTCGGGTATCGTCAGCTTACATAAAAGTTGTAATGTGAATCTCTAGGGCTCGTCACACAAATATGCCGTGCCTACACGAGTAATTACCAACTTAACATCTTAATTGTACTTAGGCAGGCACAGTTATTGTTCCCCAGAGGAGCTTTCCAGGGATCTGAGACGACTTCGAATGAAACTAAACGAATTATCTTATAGAGGCTTCCGCCTGTTTTTGTGCCTGTGTCGTCCCGTGGGAATAAAGCTGGAATAAGAACTAAATACTTTAGCTAATGGTGCGATGTACTGCGATTTCCGTGGCCGATAGATGGCAATAGACTCGCCACTTACATAGGATCTAACTTAATAGGCGAAACGTGAATGCAACCCTTCGGGGATATATGCGTGATTTATGTATGTATGGTGTGTAATAATGCAAACCGAGCTAAATTGGTGTATTAGGGTAGCATTAAATTCATGACGTATAACAATAAATAAGAAACATAATATTTAGTCTAAATAATTAAAATAAACAGAAAATTTTATTTTTCAATAAATTCTTGTTGAAAATAACGGTTTGAAACAATAAACCGGCTAGTAATGTCCACAGAGTAGAAAAAGGGAAATTTAAATATTTCTAGCTAAGCAAAATAAAAATAAAATAACACATTAAGCAACTGAAACGCTTTTAAGCAGCTGAAAATTAAACAACCATTTGCTTGCACTGAGAGAGTAGGTGTAGCTATATATCTCTTTGACACACCATTCTCGCCCACTTAAGAGGTCCAGGCAATGTCCGCTTAACTCAATTTTAATATCGCATCGCCCGTTAGGACGGCGAGCCTCGTAATTAGATCTGGCCAGTTGCAACACTCGGTTAACCGCTTCGCGAAATGGACACGGAAGGAATGTTCGTCCAATGCGGCGTCATTTAACGAAGACGGTTGTGTTTAGTGTGAGTGATTTGGCGTATGCTATACCCCATTCACTTGGACTTGAGACAAAATGTAAACAATCTTGATGTGTCTTATAATGTAAAATACAAAAATAAAAATGTGTAACACCAATATTTTATTTTTAATCTAACATATATAACATATAAATATATCTAACAGTTTTATTTGTCTATAATTCTTGATGATGTATATTTTTAGAATTAGCTCGCTCTCTATTATTATGAGGCCTGGAATAAGGTAAGCAGGCAAAACGTGGGTGTTAAAACATCTCTTTTAAAAATAATAAAATAATAAAGGCGAAAATTCATTTGTGATAAATTTGTTTCACGTATGTTTTTTTCGTAATAATATAACTTGTTAGGACGGAGATACATACCAAACGCTGAATACACAAGTAGCTTATAAGACATCACCATAAAACGCCCAGATTTTAAAACACGCCAGACTAAGCAAGGCACCGACGTAATTCGTATTCAAGCGTCGCCATCTCCTATCAGAAATCACTGCAACGATAAAACAGATAAACATCCAAATCGCCGTCATGGCCTAAAAAAATTATCACACAAGTTCTCTCGTCCAAAAGTCCCGCCCGTAGCTCGAATACGTAAGTAAGCCGGCCTTTGTAAAACTGTTCGTACAAGTGTTTCTCGTACACTCGTACCACAGTGTACCCAGAACAGTAATGCGTTTTCATACAAACTGGCCACAGCCCATTAGAATGTGGGCTTTCGTACTCGGCGACGTGTTGGCACACACTGTAACGCACACATTGACATAAACTAACTATATACAAGTACGCTGGACTGAAGGTTGTCATCCAAAAAGTTACGCTAATTTGATTATCGCCATCTTGTAATATTAGAAATTTAGTGCCTTTGCCGCTCGAGGGGGCGCTTCAAATCAGCACAAGAAACATTTGTCATTTTAGTAGAAGTATTCAGTCCAGCGTACTTGTAGAGTAGAGGTCAGTGGATACAAGGTGATTGCACGTTCGCTCGCTCTCTTTCCCGCCCGTCACATTCGCGCTCGCAGCCACCACTTTAGTTACAACCCTATAGTCCGACAACTTCGTGCGCGACCTTCCTGCGGTAAGAGAGACGGAGTAACTCGCCGACAGGCCGCAGATAAGCTACTGTTCTGGGTACACTGTGCTCGTACCTTGGACCGCGGCCAAGCGTACGCTTTGCAAAACAATTTGTAGCGCGACATCGCTCGTGCAGATTCCGCCCGCAGCTGTCCCGGGAGCTAGAGCTTCATAATGTAGCTGCTGTACATTAAAATTAGCTTGTACTTTACTCCCGAAAGAGCTATAAGTCCTAGGGGAATGTGACTCAGATCGGTACTGTCTTAAGGTCACCCACGGCTTCGCTCGCGTTAATATCGGTTCTTAAATAGCCTTCCTCGATAAATGAACTATCCAACACAAAAATATTTTTTTAATTTGATTCAGTAGTTCCTGAGATTAGCGCGTTCAGCCAACCAAACAAACTCTTTATAATATTAGTATAGATTTATGCCGTGTGGTGACGTCAGAGCAGAATACAACTGTCACCACCCTCTAGCTCTCCCGTGGGTGTCGTACAAGGCGAAATAAAATTGTTAATCTGCTTTTTGCATAAAGTATCTTGTTTAGTTACACTGCTTTTTAAATAAGAACTACATGTGTCAGTAATTTGAGATACACGAAGACAAAGTGCATAGATGTGCGTTGCAACGACCCTATGTTGGGCGCCATTAGAAGGTGCTAGTTGCCAAGTTACATTAAAGATAAGGAAAGAATATAATTATAAAACAAATTGTACTATTTTTCTCATTCATTGCTTTTATATAAATTGATCCATAAGATAAAACTAAACCATTACATTGATCATTATTCTGAACATTTTGCCTAAAATATGAGGACAGCGTTTCTTGTACGACTGTTAACTGCGATGACTAGCTAAATATTTTAATAATAATGCCAGGATATGATACCCAATAACATTACAGTAACAATAAAGAATAAAATTGCCTTTCTAATATAAGACAAAATGTAAAGATACATTTTCGACGTATCGTCCCACTCGCACCCTCCGATCTGATCTATAAATAAGTATTCCACTCGATAAAATAATTATATCCCTTGATAAAAATATTTTATGACAATCACCCCTGCGAATAAGCTATCAAAGAGATTCAGTACTCTGTGCGTGATGGCAGTCAGGTCAAATAATCGCATTTCTGCGGACGTACGGAAATTTTATAAAACATTTTGAATATTTACGGCATTTTTGGAATGACTCGTGCAGTTTTTTTATGAAAGGCCATAACAAAGTGAAATACGATTATGCGTTTTGATTTAAAATGGATTTGCGGCTGTCAAAGACATATTTTCAGTATGACGATGTGATTTTTATTTCATCATTATCTATATAAATGCTAAAAAAATATCACAAAGAAAATAAAGTCAGAAAAATTTCGATCCTGGTTGACCGAGTGACATCTTGTTTTAATTTTCTCTGCAATATTAAGTACTCAGTATCGAAACTAACGAGCTTGTCCATTCCCGTTTTTATTTCTGTAATTTCAACAATTTTATCAGAATAAAAGCCGTACCCATTTTTATTCCGATAAAATTGTTGAATCTTATATTCAGATATAATAAAAATGGAGAATCTATCAAACTATTAACAGAGGCTAACTTGAATTATAAATCAGTTTCAAAATTTGATGATTCTTGGTACTATTCTGCATTGTTTTACAATAAAAATGTTAACAGCATTATTGTATTCCGACAATAGTGATAAGATAGCCAGCCCCTCTGTGGTTGAGGGTTCCAGGTGAAGCTCGATTCCATCTTCGACCCTTTTTGTCACTTAGCATCAGGTAAGATGAAGGACTACTCCAAAGAAACCAGTTCTCAGAGCCTCGCTGGGAGAATTAGATCTGATCGCTGATTAAAAACAAAAGCCAATCGAGGCCGGTCGGTGCTTTCTAGTCAAAGCACCCGACGCGGTAACGACGTTGGCGTCGAGCCCTAATTGGGAGCTCGGAACAAAGCACCCTTCAATATTTTTCGCCCTCGAGCGCCGAGACATGTGAGCGCGCATTACGTATTCATATTTTAGGGATATTCTTGTTTTATTTTCATTACGATTGCGTGTTTTCGGAGTGGGAGAGCGTTTTTGGAATAATTGCTTTGGCGCGTCGCTTCGTGACGCGTCGTGGAAGCGGTGACGGTTTACGTTAATTCCGGAATAGGTTAATTTTAACCCGGCGAAGCGCATTTTAAATGAAACAGTGTTGTTTCTATTTAACCCCCACGTTTTGGTCACGGGGGCTAAAGATGACACTGGTGACTGAATATTATAATGAAATGCTAGAAAAATTATCACAATGAAATTTGTTGTTAGAAAAAGTTCGTATTCGTATTGGTTGGACGAGTGGTATCTATATGATTTCAGAGGACGCGGGTTCGATCTCCGCATCCAGACTATAATTGTTCGAACTTTTTCTCACTGTTAAAGGTCAATTTTATTACATTTTTTTTTTTTACACTCACACCTATCATCTAGTCCAAAGTAAGTAGCCTAAGCACTTGTGTTATAGATACTAGATGACGGACATATTACAAAGATTTTGGGGTTAGAAAAAGAATTTCGAAAGATTATGATCTTGAGGCGGGAATCGAACCCGCGTCCGCTGCTATCCGGGCAGGTGCCTGACCGCTCGGCCACCCAAGACACTAATTAACTTGCCGAAATTCTTCTAACCTTTACACTTCACGTTGTAAGCCAACGGGTACCCTCGCAATGTAGAAATAAATTTCAAACATTCCAAAGCAGATATTTTTACAAATACCGTGCGTTCGGTTAAGCTTGGGTTTGCTTTATAAACTATTCGATTTTAATTTTAACATTTTAAAAATGTTAGAAAAATTAGTACAAAGATTTTGGGGTTAGAAAAAGAATTTCGAAAAATTATGATCTTGAGGCGGGAATCGAACCCGCGTCCGCTGCTATCCGGGCAGGTGCCTGACCGCTCGGCCACCCAAGACACCAATTAACTTGCCGAAATTCTTCTAACCTTTACACTTCACGTTGTAAGCCAACGTAGAAATAAATTTCAAACATTCCAAAGCAGATATTTTTAAAAATACCGTGCGTTCGGTTAAGCTTGGGTTTGCTTTATAAACTATTCGATTATAATTTTAACATTTTAAAAATGTTAGAAAAACATCTTTGTACTAATTTTTCTAACATTTTTAAAATGTTAAAATTAAAATCGAATAGACGGACATATTTTTAATATAATTATGTATATAAATGTTGAAAATATACTACATAAACATATACACAACCATGACTCGGAAACAAACATTTGTGGTCACCACAAAGTTTGCCCCTACCAGGATTCGAACCCGGGACCTCTTGGCCAATACCCAGCAATCTGAGCATTCGACCAAGGCGGCCGTCAAATAAAAATTAAATTACAAAACCATAAGTTTCCGTAAATTATTAGAACACGAATGACCCCTTAATTCTATTCGTATCAAATTAACGACAGTGCGAATAAATATGGCTAAAATCCCCACTCGTTCCCAAGAACCGCTGCCAAGTTATGTGTGTCAAAGATATAAAAACTCCATGGGAGTTTCTAACTACGTCATTACTTTTCCTATCAATCTTCCAAAGTTATCTCCCGGCCATAACTAGCGATTTCCTTAACAGTGTTACTGTTAAAAGGGGATGCTGCCATTACCAACTTATCCCCTCCGACTTGCCGAAGGAATACCGGCTTTATTGCCTCAGGTTAAAGTGCAAGAGGAGCGCAAGTGTTAGTCTGGTATTCTCTAGACATATTTACAAGGGTCGGTTTAATATTTAATTTATAGAATAAAGGGTCTCGGTTACAATGAGCGCAGTCGTTAGTTCGGCATCATGCCGAGTGCAAATTAAAAGATTTCCTCTTGTAATATATGGGAGCACGTTTCGATTGCTTAGTTGCAGGCGATCGATCTCGCGTCATTGAATTCAATTTAACTACATTTTTTTTTTTCTCTTTATTTGGGACAATAAACAACTGTACAATATATGTTTATAAACTAAGTTTACAGCAGATCTTAATTAATTGTACAACCAGCATCATTATCCATAGATTGAGCAATAAAGGTACCTTAAAATACATAAAATACATTTGTTTTTCCGCTAACCTCTATGAAATTTATTCAATTACTTTATAATACATGAACAAATAAATATATAAATAAATTAATTAATAATATGCATATTACAACATAGCATATGTAAATACGTGTATAATGCATATATATATACATATGAATAATATAATAAAGACAAAATATATATGAACGTTTATAGTAAATAAAAGTATAGTAGGTATAGTAATTTCAGTTTGAAAGAACATTGGCCACATTTTTCTTGAATATATTACAGGACTGTGCAAATATGTCTAGTTCGTGTAATTCGTGTGTATTGTAGGATGATATGATTCTGTACAGCGGAGCGCGGCGACCTGCATTGCTGTTGACTTTTTTTGTGTAGAATAATTTGTGAGCATGGTATAGACGAATTCGCTCTGATGAACTTGGCGTACGATATTTAATATAATTAGTTAAGGTAATGCAGTCAAAATTATTATGGATAATTTTGTACAAAAATAAGACATCCATCATAATTCTTCTCTTTTCCAAGCTAAGCATAGAATTTTTAGCTAATGTTGATTCATACGACGGTTTATTATTACTTAGGTTTATTTATTATGTTTTGATTGAATTTCCATGGTGCTATTACGGTGAAAGGCTATTGATATTAATTGCTGTTTCATTTTGTTTGTTAAAAAAATATAACTGGTAACATGAAACACGATATAGGCAAACACATCATCATTTTTATTTATTTTTCTACTAAAAGCTGATGATATATTTGGCAGCACTAGTAATGTTTCATATTATCCACAGCGCAGTAACCACCCATTCATTAAATTATCATAAATTATTATAATGTTATTTTGTAGTAAGAGATTTATAATCTAAGATACAGTTTACACTAACTATACACAAAACAATGCATGTGTTTCTATTGAATTCATTAAAATATGTCAAAGAATTAGAAACCATTTTCTGAAATAGGTAATTTACTTTTAAAAAATTGTAATAAAATCACTTTTACGGATTTTACTTGCGCAGCGCGTAGGTTTATTTAGGTATTTAGCAATGTTATTTATTTTGTTATTTGACAACGACAAACACCCAAACACCTAAATATACGCGAGTAAATTGTATAAAAGTTCCTGTATTCCATCATGTTCATAAAAAACACTTTGCTGTGCTTTGAGCTGCGCTTTAACAACATTTTCCTATTATAAAGTACTAAAGTATATCATTCAAAGGGACCGAAAGCGAGGGGGACTTAATGGCGTCATGTTATTTATGCACGACGAATGAATTATCTTATGCAACTCTGTCTGTCTTCGACATCAAGCATTTGAGCTGAAATGCTTGATCTCGATCAAGCTAAACTTTTAAAAACCAATATTTTATTTTATTTATATTAAATGATACAATTATCAATAAAGTTACTGTGATTAGAAGACTTTGGCACCCGCAATCAAACTAATATCTGCTATGATCATAAAATACAAAGAAAATAAATCAATGACTAAGAAGATCAGAATGATTAATGAAGAACCATTTAAATCAATGATATATAATACAACCATGCAGTTAAAAAAAGGTCAGAATTTTTTTCAAAAATTACTATCCTAATAATTCCATTCCATTCCATGCAATGCTACTGACTTCCCCCTATGCCACACTATGGACCCGGCACCCGTAAAATGAATCCATGGGATGCTAAGAGGTCTCTTGTCTTCAAATAAAAATGAAATAACAATGCAGTGGATTTAAGATGCTGGTTTAACAACGATGATATTTAGAAATGTTTTACCCACAAGAAACTAAATACATAGTACGTTTTGATTGCGATGTCCACATAAACTTTGGTTAAAAGACTAAATAAGAATCACTGGTCAAAGTTCCATTAGTGCCAAGTGCGAAGGGCCGCTTCAATATCACGTTGTGGAAACATTTCAAAATAAATGAGAATGGACATAAAAAAGTTGGAAAGAGAAACATAAAACGGGGACGTGGCACCGACATTAATTTTGACGGAACTCAAAGAGCGTATCATATTTTCCCCTTTTGATGTAAAGGGGGAGTGCTGGCTGCAGTGTCTTGTAACACCACGCACCTGGAATCCGATTGTGGTGAATGTTTCTTTGTAGAGTTGGATACAATACTTTGATGTGCTAGCTTTATAATAAAATATCACGTGAAAATGCCTAAAATACTTAAACTGTTTTAGGTTTTTGAATTAAATAGTGGGTTTCATTTCATTAGTTTGGGTTGTTGGGTAATTTACTCCATTCTGGCTATTAGTATTACATAATTATATCTACACGAAATTAATCTACACGGTATTGTGAAAAAGCAATATTTTTCAAAATATCTACCATAAACAAGTGGTTTAGTTACTAATATTAATTATCTTAACGAGCTTGATTACGATATCAAACTTAACAGAAAATAAAAAAATAAGATGCGTATTTTACTAACTATTGCTTCCCTGGAGATCGCACCCGGGACCTCGGCATCTAATTCCGGCGGGTTAACCACTGGACCACTGAAGCGGTTGATACCTACCTCCAGCCAGCTTCCTCCGTGAGGAGTTTATGACAGACTGAAGCGACGACAGAAATTAAAATCATGATACGGCATGCCGCATCGCGACGAGTCGTAACGAGCTGCCTAACTCGATTGTTGCACAAAAGGAGCCTCCGACAAAAGGATTAAGTACGACTTACTACTTCCGGTGTAGTGCAGACAAATTAGCGGTTCAGCGCAGCCCCGAGTGCTGTCTGGCTTCATTAATTGGCTCTTGAGCAACCAACAAATGCAATACATTTTTCGAGGCGTAGCGTTTCATTAACTTCCATATATCGACTTCTTCCTGCCCCTGTTCCGAGTTTATCCAGGGTCGGGTCAGAGGTCTTCAAGTCACCCGAGCCCGTTTGATTCATCAAATATCAATAATTGAATACGAGTTTAACTGGTTGGTTTGAGGTTATATTTCAATGGAGCCTCTTTAGCAGATAGCTTGTGAAACTGTTGCCATTCCTTACTTTGCATTGTATGTATGTAAAGCAAGGAATGGAATGTAATTAGAAATTAATTATTGCATTTCGAAGATAGCTCAGAGTTGTTACAATTTGTCGTCGAAACTATCTCGTTAGTTTTTCGATTCAGTTCTGTTCAAAGAGATAAAAGGTTCATTTTGTTTCACAGAAACAAAGTTCGTGTTTTTCATCTTAACTATCATCATTATTAAGATTTTGAATCTTTATATAAACTTTGTCATTGACAAAATAATAACACAAATAATAATAATATTGGCAACTAAATAATAGATTATAATTATTGAAAATATACTACATAAACGATAAACAACCACGACTTCAGAAGAAATTACTGTTTTGTTCAATATTTAATAGAATGATGAAAGTATGGGTTTGAAATGAAGTTACATGAACGTATTGACCAAAGTATTATTTTTCTAAATCCTCTTTCATTTAAGACGCAACTGAGACCTAAAGACACCCCATCTAGTTAATTAAGACAGCGGCACATAAATTGTAAACGATAACACTTATAGGAGAGTTCATTACGCTAATGGAAGTGTTCACACAGATTTAGCTGCGTCTCAAGCCGTGTGTTTTCAATGAGGTGACTAAATCATTAACGTCCTCTTGGATTCAGAACGAGTCAGGCTCAACATAATATATCTAGATCACAGCTGAGCTGACTGGAATAAGAGATCCAGAATACCTAACAAGGATTCAACCAATTTTATAATTGAAGGTAATTTTGTCTGTGCTAAGGACGACATATTGCATTTATCGTAGAATGTAGTAGAATATTGTCATCCTATTTACTCGCTGCGTTCATCGGTCTCTCGACATGGTACTTGCCGTCTCTTTTCTATACATTCATTCATCACTAGCACCTTTCCGGTGTGACGATATGAATCAAAAGGGAGTGTGATAGACTAGGAACAGGGCAGGGAGAAGAAGAAGAAGAAGAAATTCACCTATCTATCTCGTATTGGTAAGCGATAAAGGAGTAGAAGTGACGTAGTTAGTAGAAGTGAAATAGTTATTCGATTTTAATTTTAACATTATATAAATGTTAGAAAAATTAGTACAAAGATTTTGGTGGTTAGAAAAAGAATTTCGAAAAATTATGGTCTTGAGGCGGAAATCGAACCCGCGTCCGCTGCTATCCGGGCACGTGCCTGACCGCTCGGCCACCCAAGACACTTCAGTGTCTTCAAGACCATCGATTTCCGCCTCAAGACCATAATTATTCGAAATTCTTTTTCTGACCACCAAAATCTTTGTAGTGAAATAGTTCTTATAGAACGTTCTAAAAGCACGCAAGTTTATAAACATTGCGTGGGAGCGCAAAGTGCAAAATCGAGCGCCGCATATTCGAACTCTCATTACACTAATGGCGCTGCGAAAATTACGCCAGAGAGACGCGCAAAATTAAATTGCAATTTATATGTGATTAAAGTGTTTTGAGTAATTAATTTAATGACGTCCTGGCCGCTGTAGGTATTGGTTGAGATGTGTACCCAAGCGGAGTGACGCGTTGCTTATTATGTAAAGGGTGGTGACGGCAGAGCAGAATACAATTGTCACCACCCCCATCTCTCCCGTGGGTGTCGTACAAGGTGACTAAGGGTAAACACAGCGATGAGTAATGGGCAGCAGCATTCCTTTTATACCACCTAGCAAAATACTGGAATTTTTGGGTTTAAAGGTCGTTAAATCGTCATTCGTGTGGGGTTAAACCTATAAACAGCCTATAGATCGTGACTCAATCGTTGACCTTTAGGGCCCCACCGTGCCGTCACCATTATATTTACTTATAAAATTAAAATGCACAGTCATATACTACCCTTCAAACTTCTAGTTACGGAACCCATACATTACATGCTTTACAATACAAGGTTAGCAGCCAAAAGCTTGTAGAATAACTTTTACAAGTTTGAATTCTGTATAAAAATCCACAGGCTATCACGATTCTTTTGATTAAGTCGAGTTCATCCTTTCATCTGAGAATAATACTGAAAGTGATTACTGAAAAAGCGCCAAGGGTATCTGAGGTTAACGATCTAGCGAATACAACTCGAGTTATCTATTAAAAAGTTAATTGAAGTGCAGACAAAGTGCTCTCCGGTAGTGTTAACGGTAAATTCATTCCCTATCCAAGGTAATGGGGATCTAATTCACAAGACATATAGACAAAGGAGATAATAGATAAGCACAGAGATAGAGATGGAGCAAACTCCATGAAATGAGAGCTCAACGAGGGGCAACTAACATTATATTAACTACCGAGTACTTTACATAAAGAGGAGCTTGCTCGCTGGGGGAAAGGAGCCCAAAAGAGGCACGCTTCTTAAAGCGCCCAGGCAAGCGGGCCAGCAGTGGTCATAAAACTGTTTCTTTAGGCGACAAATGGGAATTTTAAGTACGTGGAACAGGCCTCTTACCAACGGGAGGAGACAATGGGTCTGGCGAATAAAAAATATATACCTACCTTTCCAAGACGTACGAACAAAACAAGGAGCCAAGTTAATAAAGAGACAACCACTAAAATATCACAGTGTATTATTATGTAGGTAATATACATACAAGGTTTGTGTAAGAGAAGCCAAAATGCATCTTCTTAGACCAGATGCGATTGCGAGATTCCGAGACAGACGGACAAAACAAAACAAGCAGCCGAGTTAATGAAGAGACAACACCGCCGCCGCAAGTGTTCGCAGCTGACACGGGCTCAGTGCCGAATCGATGCAAAGTTTCCACAATTAGTACGCATGTCGTATCGTGTATTTGTGTTGAGTGGAGCAAGTCAAACAGCGCCGGGATGAGCGCTGCCGTTCACAAGTTCACACAGCACGATAGCGATCCGATTTTAAGCACATTTAGGCTAGGTTCACACGGCATTGTACAGTACGTTTTTTTTGCAGGATGAATCTAACTGAATGTAGTAGTGGTTCATACATTGAGTACAGAACCCTTCACACGTGTACGTGGCGTGTGAACGGTTCTATACTTGTTGTATGTATGATTCATCCTGCAAAAAAACGTGGCGTACTATGCCGTGAGAACTTAGCCTTACACAGTCACTATATTATATTATTATGACACTATTATCACGATTCGTTCATCACTAGTATCCAACGGCGGAGTAGATTTATTTTTTATTAATTGTACGAAATCCACAGTTCCTTTTTCGACATTTTATAAAACTTATAATTAAATCTTACAGTCAATAGCGGATTTTACTTATGTAGAGAATTTAAACAATGCCAGAGGGAGATGCTCTTATGCTTAAACGTCTGAATACACAAAAACTAAATCAAATGAAATTACATATTTAACTGCATAAATTAATGTATGTACAGTAATATACATATTACACATAATATACATTGTATTGACTTTTGCAATACAATAAAAAAATTACTAGCCGAATATTCAAATAAGTCTCTCGTAGTTCGGTTGTAGGCAGTAAAATACTTTATGAAAACTGTATAGCTATACAATATTGGACGATCAGTATTCCTCGACCAACAACACCCTCAGAAAACCCACCACTGACGTAACGTTAAAGGCATTTGTACTTCGGAAAGCATTTGTATCGTCTCTGCTCCAAATGCCTTCCCAAGTCAACAATTCGAATACATTAGTTGCTAAAGTTTAACTTAAAAAGGCAGTCTAGGTCAGAAACTGTGAGTGGTTTCGAATTTAACTTACAAAACCAAGCCTTACGAAGAATGCTTGGAAGTGCCGCGGACGTCGTGTGGTGTAAACGCGCTTTTATATTTAAATTTGAGCTTGGGAGCCGCCGGAGTCAGTGTATGCGGTTTTATTCTCGTCGGGCCACACGTAAACTTATTCATTAAAAGTAGTTCACAATTTGGTTGAGTTTTGTTTATTTAAAACTTGATACTATGAGTTGAATTTAATGAGCGGGTGTGAATGATACACAGATTTATACAAAGGAGACAGAGATGACTTCTGTCCACACGCTATGATACTTCGCTTCGTCTCATCTCATTGATGATCATATTATAGACTATTAGTTCATCAAGACCTTATCTCATTACTCATCATCATCACCAGCCTTTTAAATGACCCCACTGCTGGAGCATAGGCCTTCCCATTGGGATTCTACCTATATTCTTCCGTCTTCATTACTCAATAACGTCATAGATATAGAAATATATACTCCTGACATAGAAAAACCCTTAAAATAAACGTGTATCACGCACCTATTCAATTTACTAGAAAATATTAAAATTAAGTGGTTTTTTTAGCAAAGCGAGTTTAAAAAAATTTCTGTTGATTCGTTTCAAATCAAAATGCAGCTCAATGGAAAATGCTTGCTGTAACAAAATATTTAATGAGGTACCTTACTGGATGGGCGCTAAAATGGCGCCGGAAACACGTGAACATTAATTCTAACCACAATGTGTTAATGTGAGTGCGATTTTATCTATGTGTGTATGCACAAGAGAGTGAGAGCCGACACTCAGATTGTTTAATGTTATTAGGGAAGGGTCTGTATACCTTTGAACAAACAATCTCCAACAATTATTTGGTAATCAAATATTAAATCGGTTTGCTCTGGCCTCTAATGGCGGGTTCTATGGCCTTGTCGTCACCGAGACTACAAAGTCGAATTATTTATATGCGTGCAGGGTAAGTACGCTAGACACAAAAGGCCACAATTCATCTGTCTGCCAATCATAATGCATAATTCAAGCCGGTATCTCCAATGATGTTAGTGGATCGGTTCCCTAGGGTTTAACCGGCCTTTGCCAATTGGTTGAGAAATTTTACGTGTTCATGCAATATTCCCAAAAGGGTAGTAGTATCAATACTTCTTTGGAGACATGGAACGTGAAATGGGGCGAGGAGATACTTAAGGTGACAACTTTATATAAATACTATTGACCCGGGAAGCGTTGTTTTGCCCTTATGAGCTGAGTATAAAAATACATACATACATATATAAATCACGCCTATATCCCCGAAGGGGTAGGCAGAGGTGAACTAACACCCACGTTTTGCCAATTATGTTAGGCCCCATGTGGTGGCGAGCCTATTGCCATTTATCGGGCACAAAAATCGCAGTACATTGCTATTGCTAGGTGGTACAAGAGGAACGCTGCTGCCCATTCCTCATAATTAATTTATCCTTAGTCGCCTTGTACGACACCCACGGGAGAGATTTGGGGTGGTGACAATTGTATTCTACTCTGCCGTCACCACACGGCATGGTATAAATAGCCCACAAGATTAGCCTGTGTTTTGCCGTCATCGTTTTATTATTCCACCTGTTTTGCAGAACGCTATTCTTCAAGAACTCATTGTTGAAATCCTAGAAGAAAACACCAACACTTGAATAAAATTAAAGCTAGTCCGATTTTTGCGAAGTTAGTTTTATTTACCAGTGCGGTTGCCGACGGCGTCTGACCCTCCCTCTTTGAGACGGTTAGTTCCGTTGTGTTAAGTCTGTATTTGTATGTTTTGGCATGTGTTTTTACTTATGTCCGCTTTGTCTTCCCTTCTACATAAATAGGCTTTACAATGTTGACCTTCTACTGAATAACAACCCAATTAACCCTTGGCGAAATCATACAAAAAGCAGAATAAAGACCTACCTAATATCTGAGGAGCAATTATTATCATTGCTTTTAGTAAAACTTAAAATAATGATTCAAATAATTATGTCCTTCTATTTTCCATGCTTATAGTTCGGCATCAGAATGCCGAAGTTCATTTTTAGTTAGTATATTCGTCTACGAATAATACAAAAAGCAAAACTATTGCAGCATTTAAGTGAGAAGGTTTGTTGAAGCTCCAAGATTTCCGCCCTTCAAGCCGATGCTACAAAGAGACGAATACTTCAGACTCTAAATACAACTGGATCTAATTTGCTGCCAAGGACAAGGCAAAAAGTGTACTTGAACTATACAGCACATAAGAACAGGCAGAAAGAATTGTTATTTGATTTTTATTTGAACATTGTATAAATGTTAGTAAAATTATTAAAATATATTTAAAATATAGAGGTCAGAAATTTTTAAAGATTATTGTAATATAAAACTATGGGCGAATAGAACGAAATGCTGTGTGAATGCTGTGTGGTGACGGCAGAGTAGAATACAATTGTCACCTCCCCAAATCTCTCCCGTAGCATAGCGCGCTTGGCCTGCGATTGCGATAACTAAGCAATGTTCGCTAAGGTCGGTCATTGGATGGGTGACCAAAAATTTATTATCTCAATCTCCTCCGTGCTTCGGAAGGCACGTAAAGCTGGTGGTCCAGGCTGCATCTGCAGTCGTTAATACCCACCAACCCGCACTGGGCCAGCTTGGTGGGTTATGGCCCAATCTCCCTATATTCTGCCATCCATAGTGAAAGGCCCATGCCCCAGCAGTGGGAGCATTAATGGGCTGGTGATGATGATGATGATGATGGTGACCTCCCATAACATGGGTGCTAGTTCACCTCTGCCTACCCCTTCGGGGATATAGGCGTGATATATGTATGTATGTATGAATAGAACGATAATATTTTATTTGCCCGTCTCTGACAACAACAATTATAATGGAAGGCATCATTAGAAAAATAGATTGGATTTTTTAACTCAATATCAATGGACTGAATCATTATTAGTGTGGTAATTTTTTTCGTAAAAATCTTTGGTATTATTAAAAGTATTCTAACCCAACGAAATCGTAACTGAAAGTGAACGTCCTAAGTAGAAATAATCCATTGGGATTAGTTCACAAACATCCAACTCTTAATCAGTTATCACCGTAATACCTTCAAACAAACCTCTCACCAATCGAACACAAACAAAAAAGCCAAACCAATCGACCCGCAAGAAAAACTCACAAGAACCCTTTGTTTAGCCTTAAGCTCGTTATTTTCACCCTCCCGGTCTTTAGCTCCCCTGTAACGTAAGTTGTAAGCTCACAGAGATGAGTTATATATTCTTGGAAGCATCTCTCAATTTGCGTCTTTTTAAGTTTTATTACCAGTGTTATTGTATACTAAGAGATTCTGAATGCGTCGCATTTATTTGGTTAAGCTGAATGGATATTAGAAGAGTATAAAGCTCAGCAGAGTACGTCATGCAATTTACTTGATGAATTTACCAAGAAATCTATGTTTTGGAAGGTCTTTCTTTAAGCTCTACATGTATATTACTTTATGAAATTACTAAGAAATCTATTCTTATTGGAAGGTCGAAGGTCTATCGAATAATTGTAATAGAAATTCTCTCGCAATAATGCTTACTTTGTCAGAATGTGTCCTACCCGACATGCTGATATTAGTACTTTAAAAAAAATGCAAGTTCCATAACTTGCACGTTTTTATTATTTATTGTTCGAAATATTTTTGCTACATTTCCTCAGACTTAAACAAATTCTCAGATCAGATGAACGCTATTTTAATGTTAAAAGCTTTTAGAATGCTTTTAACTGATTGTCACTAAGATTTTAGGGTTAATTTTGATGAATGGGTTAATTTTGTTGATCAAAATTAAACGATGATGATAGAGCGGTATACAATTGTCGCCACCCCCATCTCTCAGGCTTGTGTTGTACAAGGATTGTAAATACTAAAAATGGGCAGAGCTCCTGATAGGTACTATTTCATGGGGCCTTACATAGTGCGCGAAATGTGGGTCTAAATACAACTCTTCTTACTCCGTTTGGGATAAACAGACTGTGTGTTTGCGTAAAATTAACAGAAGATTTCCTCTTCAACTATTCTGTTGGCCGTGATTTGAAAGACACTCAAAGTTATCTAGGACAAATAATAAAATTTCTCTAAACGTTATTGGTCTTGCAATAGTGTTCTATTCCTCTGAATAGATTATTGTAAAATTTAATAAAATATTTTCCACTGAAATGTCCCGCAAAAGCTTGTTTCGACGTTCTCACCCCAATCGCCGACGCCCTCCGAAACCCTTTTCCCATCCGAATCTAGAAACAAATTTCTCGTCTCGTTTTTTATATGTTCAATAAACTTAGCAATTTATATTATATCGATGTTAATTTCGGCACAGAACAGTTAAATCTTGCTTTCACCTCGACCCTTTCATTTGCAATCTTTTCAAACGTTAAATTAGAAACCGCACATTTTTTCTGGCGACAAATTTTAATTAAGCCCGGCGTTACGGCGAACGTTGACGATATAATATTTATTTTATATAAATCCATATAAAAGATTTAAATAAAAGCCAAAATGGTAACATTTGAACTCAAAACAATATTGTTTTTGATGAATAATCTATCCTCTATTAAAAAAACCAAATCAGTTTCAAAACAATGAAATTCAGTTTTCGTGAATCAAAATGTTAGATTGGCTTATTTCATCCCTCCGGCATCAAAAACAGCACTTTTGTCCCGTCATTCCTGAGAGTTATCATCGAACGCAAGAATGGCCATAGACCTTAAACGTCATATTTATTTTGTATTGGTCACTTTAACTCTGGAAGAATAATAATTAGTTTCGGAATCAGCCATTTCAATGGCTTTAGAAGCCAGTTCCGGTTTGGGCGCCATTACTCCGATTGTAATGGCCGCTCGCCTGCAGCGACCCCACGGCTTGATTGCCTAAACGGAATATAATAAACGTTTGAGCTAATACTGGCGCAATAAATACGTCATAAGCGTTATTGTTAATCTGATTTTATCCCTTCAAAAGCTTTTATTGCGTCTATAATAGCATAAACATTGCCATAAAACGTTATGTTGTGATTTTATTCAAAATCTACTTAGGTGAGATTATAATGTGAAACATTAGGAGTCTTCAGATCAAGCAGAAGTTAATTGGACTGGAACGGCCACAATTCGCCGAACACGTGAAACCAGAACTGTTGTTTTGTGAATGGGCAAAGTGTCTACATTGCCCAATCAGATATGCTCAGCTATCGAATCTTCGGAGCCACATTCAAGCCTACTTGCTCGCGAACGCGTTCCAGCTCATTGGGTTTCGGGCCGATTAATCTCGAAATTAGTAGAACGCCAAAAACCTAATTTCCACTCAAACAGCCCGAGCAAGTTGTTTCAATTATCAAAATGCTAATTCGTCTTTGTCCGGCACTGCGAGGCGGTAACGAGCGCACAATTACACCACGAGTGGGGGGAGTTGTTATTACAATATTTTGATATTCAAAAGGGAAACTTGGACGAAACAAGGCGGCTTGTTAGGCCGCTGCCCGCCCGGGAATCCGTCCAAATCCTTTGGCGGATCTAAATAAATTTGAAAGTCGACGGACAATCGGATTACGGGGAAGTGCGCCTCGTCTCATCGGCCGGTTCGATTATCCGGGATCCGCGAGACGTTTATTCAATTAGAGTTTCAAGTATTTAGCGGCGGGCGATCGCCGGCTAATGGGAAAAACGCGGTGGTGCCTTTAAAAATGCAAACCGCCACCTGCCGCCAAACCGCACGGCGCGCGCCAGAGGTGCTGGCCCATCGCTGGTTCACCGCCCACGCCTGGCCCGCCCCGCCCGCCCGGCCGCTTTAAGGTTAACGCTCATTAGACCCACCCGGCACACGACCAGCACCGCCTCGCCTCGCTCGGTTAGTATTCTTTATACGGATTTATAAACTCCGTAACGCCTCCGGATCGCCTCGGTTGGTAAGGTGTCCACGCGCGGACACCGAACGATCCACGCGTGGCCCAGGCCGAGGCCTTCATGCGAAGAAAATACAAGGCGTATTGTCATTTTCAGGATTTTTTTCTGACATGTCAGACGTATGGTGTTTGATTTCAAAATGGGTAAAGGATAAAAAATATTTATTTTATAATCTTAGTGACTCCAGATACAGTGACGAAAGGTCCACTATTTGATCGCGCAGCGTCCACCAGTGAACGCCGTGCGAGTAGGTGCAGAGTGGGTCTAATGAGCGTCAACCTTTACGCTTTTCGTTTTATTTAATTCTTCCATCATCGGCTCTTGTTCGTCTCGCTGGCTCACAAACGCAAATACCAAAAATATTTCGCTCATTTTCGAATCAAAAATTACCTACTGTTTGAATATTTTATTTACAAATCCAATGAAAGCGGTGGTTTCACTTACCTGCTTGCTAATAAAGAGTCTACTCAATGACGGGATACTTTTTGGGCTAAATTTAGAACGATACCAAAAGATTTTCAGAAATTGAATGAGAACTCTAACCCTCTTATTCATAATAACAAATTCGTTTCCAAACACTATTATAACTAAATCACTGATCTGTCTCTTTTCATCAAAGCGTAAATACAGTTTGACAAAAAGAGACAGATCAGTGATTTATTTATAACAGTGTTTTAGTTTAAACACTTATAAATCGATTCCGGAAAACGCAGGAACGAAATCTTCAAATAATGTCTGTCCTATTTTGCTCTGTTGCGAAGCAAGATGTCATAATATTATTACGAAGCACACGGCATAAATGGACGAGCGAACCCGGTGAATACAGTTGGTTTGCGATAAAAAAATCAAATAACGACTGTCGGCGGGGAAAGATGTACCTACCCGAATAGACGTGCCGAGCCAACCCTTCGGTCGGGCATGTCACCGTGACAATGGCTTGACGCGGGTCGATGACGCGATGTATTTATCATCGACTCTTGTTATTGACGCGCGACACTCGCTTTGACGGGCGGTGTCGGTGACGCGATAGTTTTTGTTGACGGATCGCGCGGCTGTTTGTGTTTCTGATCTATGACGGCCGGTGACGGAAAGCGGCAATGGTGCTGATAGTTTGTGGTATGACAGTCGCGCGTCAATTGCACTTAAGCGCGGTGTCACATGAAGACCACTTACAGATTCCATAACTTCAATAATGCGTTGTTTAAGATTTGTTCATTTTTTATTCATATCATTATCAATCACTATTCGATTTTAATTTTAACATTATATAAATGTTAGAAAAATTAGTACAAAGATTTTGGGGTTAGAAAAAGAATTTCGAAAAATTATGATCCCCGCCTCAAGATCATAATTTTTCGAAATTCTTTTTCTAACCCCAAAATCTTTGTATTATCAATCACATTAAACGAAAATGTCTTACTGATTAAGGAATGTACAGAAAATGTTTGGTAAGGTCCACAGACCGATGAACTAACGCAGTGATTGAGATGACAAGATCCTAATCAATACTGCTCGAGATTTTGACTTAGTTTTTACAGGTTTAACTTTGTAAATACAGCAATTTATTAAATTTTTGTCTTACGTTTAATAGAACTTCCAGAAACTGAATATGAACTATATGCAAATAAAGATTTCAATCATATTCTAAAGCACCTAGGCTTTCTCAGTCGAGCAGTCGACATCTACTCGTAGCTATCTAGGATACTGAACGTAAGTGCCAATGTCGTCGCAAGAGGCCTCAGCTTATCGGTACTTAAGTCCTAGGCTCTTAGTTCCCTTGAAATCCCACGAGATGGATCGATCTATCTCCTTTTAAAAAAGTACTATAGTAAACACTCACGGTCTGAAAGCGAAGAAATGGTCACTGTAATAAAACATTAAGCAATAAAGAGTAAAGAAGCGTATTTTTTATCTTAATCCAATTGCCATGAAGTGCAAAATCAAATGAACAATTGTTACAGTAGGTATGTGGCAGCCTGGCTAATGTACATTTATATCAGGTTTCGATTACAAAACAAGAAATAACAAAACTTATAGCATTAAAACTTTCATGCGAATTTCAAACCAAAATGAAAACAAATTGTATTATTTAGAGTCGTATGTGCGGAGAGATACGGCCTCAGAAGTGAACGCTTATATTAACAACCAAATTTGCACTGTACGCTGATGTATATATCAAGATTATAATAAAAGTATTATAGTAGAATACTTTTATTATAATCTTGATATAGTCCGATGCGTGGCGCCGCATGATTAGGAAAGCCGACCCCGCGTAACGGGAAATGGCGAGGCCAAAGAAGAAGAAAATTTAGTCCCAACGGCTATCAAACTCGGAAAAGCTGCGAGACTGTTTATGAAAAAAAAAATGGTTTATTCAATAATCAAATAGTTTTTAAAATATTTCAGTTTTTAAAAGAAAATAGCTCTCGCTCCTTAGTAACAGTATTAATGATAAAGTTATGAGAGAAAAAAAATACTACAAACGTATTGTGTGTATGTGTGTATGCTCATGTATGTATATGTGTGCATTGCTCCGTGTAATTATATTTAATCTATTTATGGTTGCGTTTAAGTATGGTTGTGTTGGTCATGTTTATGGTTGCTAAAGAGTTGCTAGCTAGGGCGGGCGGCGTCAAACAGCGAAGGGCGGGAGCTAAGCCTTGAGCGAAGCACCCGCTGTCTTATTATCCCGAGCTAAGTGACCATTAAAATTCATTTTGGACCCCGTGGCTACTCTCAACGCCACGGTACAATATGAGGGAATTACATGGGGTTGTTTGTCCAGCCGGCTCGCACCCAGACAGCCCGCGGCTTATTAAAAATATGTCCCGGCATACCCCGCTTGTGCTATCTGCTATGATCACTCTAAATATGGCGACACAATTGACAAAGAAGTAACGATTCGTTATTTAGGAGCAGTGTAGCAGCTGGAGCATTCGGAACATTAAGGTAATGACTTTAAAGCAGACATGGTTGTCATTCTTCTTCTTGCCCTGTTCCCAGTTCTGGGGTCGGCGCAGTATGTTTCCTTTTCTATTCATATCGGTCAGACGTCATCAACCTATCCATTCCATTATAATTCATATCATCCATCACACCGGAAAGGTACTAGTGATGAATGAATGTATAGAAAAAAGACGGAAAGAACCATGCCGATAGATCGATGAACGGAGAGAGTGATTAGGATGACAACATTCCAATACATACTGCTCTAAGTTTTGGCTTAGGTCAGCCGGCCTCCTGCCTGACACCAACTCTCTTTGGGTATGCTGTTGTTGGTGGTTTCCCCTCCATCATTCGGATGCCCCAAGGTACCTACTTATTAGTCTACAGCGGGCAATATCCCTTAGTCGACTTTTACGACACCCCCGGGATTTGTCCTTCTTCTGAGACATATTTTCACATATGAAACACATCCATTTTGGGATGATATGCATTAAAACAATCCCATTCTCGCATCCCCATAACGCAGAACAATATCCCGGAACCATTAACCCGTTGGCGCCTAAGCCCGAACCGCTCACGGCTTACAAGCCTCACCAGACAATGGCAAGGCATTCCGTGCCAACATTACAACCCGCAACATCTCCGCTTATCGTGTGACGTCATTGAGTGACGTCATTAAGCAAATAGATGTTTATTGTGCAGATTACGGCCTTTGTTCCAGCGTCGAGGGGCAAGGCACAATGGAACATCCTAAAACAACACGAGATCACACGGCTCCAATTAAATTTGATAGTCGTTTAATTGCGCGTTTTGTATTGTGTGGTGGCTGAGTTTTTTACATTACATTATAATAAATATGGAACTGGGCGTGGGTGGTTTTAAATGAACGTAGGGGGAATAATAGTTAGGATGTAGACTAGTTTGTCAATCAACTCCCGTGTAATTGATATCATGTATCATCACATCGGAAAGTGCTGATATCCTCCGCCCGGACACGGATTGCCATGGTCTACCTGGAAGTCCTTGGAGGCCTGCAGGAAGTTTGACAACGGCGGAAGTCGTTTAGGTTTGCTACTGACACGATGACATTAAGAAGTGCTAATGATGAAAGAATGCTGAGTAAAGCTATTATGGCAAAATCCATGTCGAGAGACTGATGAACCGATAGAGTCAATGTGACGATAGCATTCCAATCGACGCCATCAAAGTTTTTGATTTACCAACTATTCTTGGGTATGCTGTTGTTAGTGGTTTACCCACCACCAAACAGTGCTTATTGCTCTTCACCTCTTTACGAAACCCTTGGTGTGGGCCAGGGTTAGCACGTTCTGCGGTATTTCTTCCCTCCCAAGCCAATAAGGAAGAATTAGCTGGTACCAAATATGACAGCAGAAATCCGACCAAACACAGATAATCAAAAATGATATACTACAAGGAGCTCGGCTTAACGCGTTCGGCCTGCGATTGTGTGAACTAAGCGTTGCTAAGACTAGTCATTGGATGGATGACCAAAAATATATTATCTCGAGTGCCTCCATGCTTCAGAATAAAGGCACGTAAAGCCGTTCGTTGGGCTGCATATTCAGTTGTTAATACTCACCAATCCACACTGGGCCAGCATGGTGGGTTTATGGCCTTATGGGCCATTCTCCCTATATTCTTCGATCAATAGGGAAGGCCTGTGCCCCAGTAGTGGGTATGGTAAGTGCTGGACATGGTCTCTCATGGCGTATGTAATGTTTTGTCGGATTTCAGCTGGGTCCTTTGTCAACGTCTCAGTTATCCTCGGCATCTTATTTTCTTAACTCAACTGTCGACAGATGTATTGCACTCCCACTTGCCTCGTTCGGTGTTCGAGAATAATGTTTGATATTAAGCAAAACAGTGCCCGCATTGTGCGGCATGCCCGCTCCGGACGCACCTCCCCTACCTAATTGATGTTTCCCGAAAAAAAAACACATTTCGCCGTCAGGGAAAAACCGTAAAGGGAGCCGAGGCGTTAAAGGCCGCACGCTAGTTAAGGCGGGCTTAAATAAAAACCCGCTCCCTATGAAACACTCAATTTCCAAGGCAAACTAAACTCCTACACTAGACTCTCCTACGCTAGAGGTTCTCTAGCGGCATGCCATTAATGCAGATAGATGCAAATGTATTTTGCCCGCAGGTGATTTCTCGGATGATTATTTTGCAGGAGTGAAACTAAGCATTTGCGGCATATTCGGGATGAACGAAGATAGCCCGAGAGAATCGTACACTAGACAAGACAATTTGTGACGGGTTATGATCATTTTAAAATAATTATATTGATATATAAGTACATGTTTGTTAGCTTTTTCGTAATCTAAAATGGTCCTCTGGTTCCATTCATTAGATCAATCTTGGTAACTAAAGATGATCCTTCACATTTTAGAACTAACAAATCAATTAGTTCTCCAAACTAAAAATAAAATATTCATCTCGATTGAATGATCGGCCGTAGAAACTTTGTGCATTGGCTTTCTTCATCTTCAGTCCCTAGCGTATGCCAATAAGCTGTCAAAATATAATTGATGCTTTTTAAATTTTCGTAAAGGTTTCAGAATGTTGGTAAGCCCGATGTGTTGTCGACAGTACAGCCGGGGATCGCGCCCGCGGCGGCGTCTGATTGCTTCGTCAGTTTCGATGTTGCTATTCAGAATGCAATTATAACATCTGTTCGCATCTGTGAGTATGGGGGCAACTGGGAGAGAGAATAGAAGTACCTAATTACTTTTCTTATTCAATCTAACTTCAAATAATAGCACTCCATAAAAATTTACATTTCGTATTTAAGACGTATCGTTCTTTTTATTTGTAGTGTATTTTGTCATGGTGACAATCTTTTCTTCCTTGCTATCTGGGGTCGGCGCAGTATGTTTCCTCTTCCATTCATATCGGTCAGACGTTATCGAACCATTCGCTCCCTTTTGATTCATATCATCCATCACACCGTAAAGGTGCTAGTGATGAATGAATGTATAGAAAAGAGACGGAATGGACTATCTTGAGTGCTATCTCTCCCAAGGGTGTCGTCAAAGGCAAGTTATATATTGTGATGAGCCTGGTATATAACAATACCATGACTAATATGCCGAGTACATGGTAATACATCATATTACATGGTACTTAACACAGTTCACGAAATGTGGGTGCTTATTAATTTACCGTCAAGGGGTTTCTCTTGACAGTAAATAAATAAGCAATATAAGTGTACAATACAATACAATACATGTCACAATGAAGTTTCCACAGTTAATAAACTTCTGCCTATCTCTTGGGGGATGTTCAGGCGTAATTTATGCACGTACTATTGGGTAAGTAAGGGGCTAATCATTATTCGCCACGTCTTATTAATTCATTCGTAGTTCAACAGATAACTTTGTATGGAGACGGCTTAGAAACTAGCTACAGGAGTTACCCCTAATTCACTGTTCGGACTAAATACGTGTGAGGCGTTAATAATCCACGCATTACATACCTGAGCGACCGAAACTGTTTAGTACAATGGACGACGCGTGGGGAGGTGCATAATTGAGGGAGCGATGGCCGGTGTGACCCTCGTAATGTGTTACCAGGGGCGCTTAAACAAAACTATTACGACGGTAAACTGCGAGGCACGAGTGTGCGGTTAGGTACTGAATAAAATATATACGGCTGGGTTCTGAGCGGTTGAAATTATGTCAGATAACTGTAATATGTACGAGGCACGAACCTCGCACAGTCGGAGCTTGTAGTATCTTACGCCCTTGGTCTGGTATTGCGGAAACTAAGCAATGTTCTGTGTGGTCGGTTATTGGATGAATTATGAGGACGAATTGTTTTTCTAACTTTATTTTATTTGTAACATTTTTTATAACGCCTGTCTTATTGTGTAGTTATAATGTTCAAATAACAGTCAAATCTTAATAAGATCCTTGCGTGTTTGGATCGGGATTAAAACTCATGGTATGGCTCCCAATGACTACAATAATAGAATATATACCAAGTTTTAAATGATTACACTATGTGGCGGCTGGTTTGGTCCGATGGTCAGATCGCATGCTAATTTACCAAGATGAGGTTCGAATTCTGGTAGGGGCAAATGTTTATGTGATAAAAACCGATATAATTTGTTCTGGAGTCATGGCTGTTTAAATCTATCTTTGTGTATTATAAATATTGTTTTCTCTGTAATATGTAAGTTTGATATATTTGTATTCTATTTGATCGAATAGACTGGCCCCTTGTCTTGGCCCCCTGATATTTTAAAACTCATTGAAATTAATTGAAATGAATTCCTCCTTCATACAATTAAATATGTTCATACTCGTAATAATTATCTTGTTTCGCGAAATTAATTTTTTTAGTTTTTGAAAATACGATGGCATAGGGAACCGTTGGTCGTGGGTCGCGATCGCGCCCGCCGCTCAGTTAACCACTTGGCTTCTGCGCGAGTGCAGCCTTGTATTTTAACTAAAAGTGCACTGCTCTGGGTTGTGTCTGTACCTGCGTTCCGTGCATCCGATTTTCGCGTCACTGTTTTGCGAAAAGTGGAGAGAAAAAAGCCCGTATTTCAGTTTTTAATTCATTCAGATCACCGGCTTGTTGACAATGATGGCTGTCATGCCGGATTGAATTTTTTAACTACCTATAGGATAACTCTATTTTATCTTCATAGGTAGGTAGGTACCCTTTATTAGTTGCAAGGCGGATATGGAAAAATAGAATTCAGTTGTCTCCAAAGCCGACTAAGGATTATTGACAGCAGTCTTCCGTGCCCAATAGATGACAATAGGCTCGCCATTTATTACATGGGAGCTAACCCAATTAGCGAAATGTGCGTGTTTATTGACCTCTGCCTACACCTTCAGGGATAATGGCGTGATTTATAATGTATATATTTTTGATTCACATAGAATATTATTCATGGTAATGACGAAGGAATCCTCAGTGTTTGTGTTGCATCGCCAAGACTTGTATGTTCATTGACCCGACTAATTTGTATGCGATCTCGTAACTATTCTGTTTGACAACTGAGCTGTGGTGTATGTGCCAATTCTGTGTAGTAATGCGGCTTGGTTCACAGTAATGTGACAAAAATACAAACGAAACTAGAAATACTATTGATTTATTTTGGACAATAACTCTTTTACAAAACTTTTTATTTCTCCACAAACTGCCTTGGCGTCGACCAAGATGATAAAAGCTATCAAAATAATAATTTTAAGAAGGAGTATTTAAATCATTGAAAATAAAAGAGTACCTTGATTTGTGCGTAAAGATTGGAATGCTCTAGTAATATTTGAAAGCGTTAGTAGAAGACAGTAGAAAGATGATATGAATGAAAAGGGAGCGGATGGCTTGATGACGTCTGACCAATATGAATGGAAGAGGAAACATACTGCGGCGACCCCAGATAGACTGGGGCAGAAAGACGAATATGCATTTATTTAAATATAAATTTAAAAGCAGTTACCACGAAAACAACAGTCGAAATTTCCCAGGTAAGCTTCTATAGTACTATATGCGCCAACCAAGTGGGTGTGCGATAAATAAGCGGCGCTTGAAGGGTCCGCACGCAGGCTGCGTTTAATTTCGGCCGCCCTGATACGCACCTGGGCCTGATGAATGGCGTGCGTGCGTTTTTCAAGATAAACCCCGGCACGAGGCTCCTTTAAACAGATTGCTTGTTTCGTAAATTTTGCACTCATTACTCGGAGCCCCGAAGAGCTCGCTATGAGTCCGACAACTTCGTGCGCGACCTTCATGCGGTATGAGACGGTGGCGGGGACGGGCGCTCTAGATGTTAGCGGGGGCGGGCGATGCGGGGAGGGGGGGAACTCGCTCCTCGCCGCATCACCCGCCCCGCCAATATCCAGAGCGCCCCGTCCCCGCCACCGTTTCATACCGCAGGAAGGTCGCCCATGAACTGGTCGAACTATAGCGCAGTGGCATAGCTAAGTAATAAGTGGCATGGCAGTGCTAAGGCCCAGTCCGGGTTGGTGAATATTATTAACGACTGCAGATGCATCCGGGACCAACGGCTTAACGTGCATTCCGAAGCACTGGAACTCATACATACATACATACATAATTCACGCCAATATCCCCGAAGGGGTAGGCAGAGGTGAACTAGCACCCACGCTTCGCCAATTAGGCTAGGTCCCATGTAATAGGTGGCGAGCCTATTGCCATTTATCGGGCACAAAAGTCGCAGTACTTAGCTAGTTGGTAGGTATAAGAGGAATGCTGCTGCCCATTCCTCATCACTGATTTATTCTTAGTCGCCTTCTACGACACCCACGGGAGAGGTTTGGGGTGGTGACAATTGTATTCTACTCTGCCGTCACCACACGGCCAACTGGAACTCGATATAATAATTTTAAAATTGTTGGTCACCCACCTAATGACCGACCTTATTGCTTAGTTTTCGCAATCGCAGGCCGAACACGCTATGCCACTGCGTGAGCGTGCTCCTCAACATTGTAATCGCAATTTTAACAATTAATGTTGAATAATAATGAATTGGGTGTTGGTAAAATTCGCTCCTCCACAACAAGCCGCTATCGCAGTCTGGCACGCAAAAGCCCGTATGCAAAATGAGCGTGTTTTTAAAATGGTCGCAATCTCAAATATTATTGTAATCGTGTGTACCAGTTGTGACAGACGAATGGATTATAGAGGGCGCTAACCGGAACATGGTGTACATTTGGGCATCTTTCATAATTTTTATGATATTACTGTTGTTTCACCTTTTCAGGGATAAAGGCGTGATTTATGTATGTATGTTGACTATCATAAATGATTATATTAAAAATTAATATCGATCAAACCAATTTTACAACTAATTTTACAAACAATTTTATATTTTAGACGGGAACAGAAATAGTTTAAAACCATTAGATAAGGAGTGAGTACGTATGAGAAATAATTACGATACTTGATAATTTTAATATCAATTTCATTATTTGCCGACAGTTGACTTAAAATCAGCCTCGAAAAGAAGAACTACAAACTAGGACTTGTAAATTGTAATTGTAATCTAACACAAATGTTACTACAATAATATTTACACTAAGGGCCTCAATATAAAACATGTTCGCTGAGCCTAATGGCCAAGAAAGTATAAAAGCGCCAGCGTTCGATTTTGTTTTATAAAAAAGCGTCTTAACGAGACGTTTGTCTAAGGAAAAGCACGGCTTTAAACTGAAAGCGATATCTTAACAAAGGACTTGTTCTACACGGCCAACTCTACGATGACAAAGATACACAATAGAAGTAGGGAGAGTAAGCGATAACTAACATAAATACATTTCGTACTTAGTTTACTTGCAGGACGTAGATATGGAAATATGCCATTTTGTACTTTGTTCAATTTTAAAATCAATTTTTCTTCTTTCTTCTATTCTTTCATTAAAGTTCATGGGACTTTTGACAATACGACCTAGTAAAATATTAATAATCCCACATTCATGAAACCAAGGCATAAAACTATGCAATTTAGGACCGCAGGGATTTCAAAATTGAAGGCGTCTCATCTTATTATAAAGCTGTTTGGTAAGTAACCAAGTAGGTGCTTGATAAAATTTAAGAAATAAATAAAGTAATTGAAATCACAAAATTACTTTTGCATATCTTCAATAAAACATGCCTGCGCACAAAAATTATGTCACCTAACACTGTTGCAGCCATTACTTTTCAAGCGCATTATTAAGGCGAAAACCTGTCAAATAACATTGGAATTCGGTATGTGAAGGCAGTGTCAGCCAGGCTCTATTTGCGGAGGGCGCGTACTCAATAAGGCCGCATTTGAGAGGTTCAACCTTTGGCAAGGTCCTGTGAATAACTGATAGAATCACGGCCCTTTGTGGCGACGCCCAATGTGATTCACGGCTACACTCTAAAAGTAATTGTTGGTAAAAACATCTCCGGAAAAGTCAATTTCATTTGGTGGGGCTCCGACGACCTGCCGGTCATAAAGATGGGCTTTATTTAGCGCCAACCAGACTTATTTCTGTATCACTTTATCGTTAAAAGAAGTGTCTTGGTTGGCCGAGCGGTCAGGTACCTGCCCGGATAGCAGCGGACGCGGGTTCGATTCCCGCATCAAGACCATAAGTTTTAGAAATTCTTTTTCTAATCACCAAAATCTTTGTACTAATTTTTCTAACATTTATATGATGTTGAAATTAAAATCGAATAAAAGAATGATATTACATAATATACACTACTTCTGTGTCCTCGAGATATGCAAAGCATGAAATAAATATCCATTATGAAACGTAACACTGCCTTAATTCATATTTGAATAAAATGTATTAAAATATTTAGTAAGGCAATTATTGAAATTTAACTGCCGCACCCAGAGACGTCAAATAACTTTAATGAGTACTAAATGTCAAAAAAAAAACCATTTAAATTTCGACCATAGACTCGACAAGAATAGCGACTATTTTTCATTTATCATTTTTTGACATTAAATACTAATTAACGTTAATTGACGTCTGTGAGTGCTGCAGTTATATACGACCTAACGTCATCAAAGTTTAAGCCGATATTTTGCTACCAATTGCTACGGTTATGAAGGTGCTACGGTGAATAATCGTAGCCACCGTAGCAGTGAAATAGTCTTAGGATGTCCTTCGCTTGATAGATATGGCTAGATTTGCTGGACTAGTGGATTGCCAATTGTTCTTTTGGTGACTGCAAGATTTCAGCTGGTAAAATAGCGATTAATCAGTGACCAGCTACATAAAGGCGTTTTTACGCCTTCTCCATACTAATATCAATCGGTTTCTATTAAAAATTATTTATTTGATACATAATACATACATAGATTACGCCTATTTATCCCCGAAGAGTTAGGCAGAGGAAAATTAACAACTTTTCGCCAATTATGTTAGGCCTGTGTGGCGAGCCTATTGCAATTTATCACAGTAGCTCTGCCGTCACCTCACGGCATCATGCATAATAATGTAGCTTAAATACCTATTACATTTTCAATTTTCTTTACGGAACTCAAATTGCAAGAGAGGTAGTTTCAAAACTTTAAAACTTTGCCTTTATTAATGCAGTAAGTTGGTAGCTTATTCAAACAACACTAGTTGAAAAATAAGCCTATTCTATGGCAAAAGACAGATAATCAAAAGCCAATAAAGAGATTGCAAAAGCAAGTACACACACACAACTATCATGGCTGTACACTCAGCATCATAAGACGATTACCACTTTAGCCGTCTGTCATATTAAAGACATGCGCAGTAATAATCGCCACAAATTTGTTGGAACAACTATTGTGACAAGGTACTTGAGTGTTAATCTACTTATGATGCTGACTGTACCACGTCGACTCTAATGTGAAACAACCGCACCATTCAACTTCTTTTGATGGCTAAGAGCCGGCAAGGCTGGCAAACGGTGACGGGCGATCATCTGCCAGCAACTAGATTTATCTCGTCGTGCGCGAGTGCCTCAAAATCGCGACACGCCATATAAATCAGCGCCATTGTTGTCGCCATTACTGGCGTTTTTGTCGCACGCATTATTTGTAATGTACGCCCGCGAAGATATTGTCGCTGCAGACAAAGTGATGACCTCCACGGGTGCTCAGTAGGTAACGTTTTTTCCGTATTTTGGTTTAGTTACCAAATGAATACTGTACTTTATTTAATTAAAAAGGATAGAAGGCTGTTTTTACATTTAAGATTTTTTATCTTAATCGAGGTTATAGTAACTTTATCTCAACGATCGCTTTGGATTAATCAATAATATCCTATGCATATTTATCCGTGCTCATGACTGTATCAATTGCTTATCTACTTCGAAATAGACGCCACGTGTGATATTTTTTTTAATGATTTTTCTGGTTTGCAATTCTGACTGCATAAGGACTCAGTTGCTACTACCTAAAGGTATATCATATTAAATTTCTTCCTCCAATCGATATAATAAAGCTTAAAATAATAAAAAAAAAAGACAATAATAGTGTCATTAGGATAAAAGGCAACAAAGAGTTCACAAAGAACAATCCATTTTCTCTTTATATTTAATTATTTTAAGTTTATTTTTATTAGATCGATTGGAGGAAGAAATTTCATGAATTTTATCTAACCTGATATGCTAGATCAAGCATTTGTCTCAGCTTTCGTGTTTGTTATAATCGATAATCTTATTCGCTAAGACATAATGCGATTGCGATAGCAAATATCAATTTTAGCCAAGTATTTCCGAACTCAAAACGCGTATAAACTATCGGTCAGGCTCTGATGAGGTTGAAGAGGTTTTTGTAATTATAAAAAATACTAAAGATTTTATTCGATTTTTATTTTAACATTATATAAATGTTAGAAAAATTTGTACAAAGATTATGGTGGTTAGAAAAAGAATTTCGAAAAATTATGATCTTGAGGCGAACCACCAAAATCTTTGTACTAATTTTTCTAACATTTATATAATGTTAAAATTAAAATCGAATAGTTTATAAAGCAAACCCAAGCTTAACCGAACGCACGATATTTGTAAAAATATCTGCTTTGGAATGTTTGAAATTTATTTCTACATTGCTACATTTAAGCCAACGGGTACCCTACCCGTTGGCTTACAACGTGAAGTGTAAAGGTTAGAAGAATTTCGGCAAGTTAATTAGTGTCTTGGGTGGCCGAGCGGTCAGGCACCTGCCCGGATAGCAGCGGACGCGGGTTCGATTCCCGCCTCAAGATCATAATTTTTCGAAATTCTTTTTCTAACCACCAAAATCTTTGTACTAAAGATTTTTATAATAATCACGACTTTAAAGAAAAAAAGGTTTATCTATCTCTGAATTCCTAACTTCCTGCATATTTTCACATCAATTCTTTCTTTAATTAGTCATCACGAGGATTATAAATATTAACATCTAAAACAACAGTATACTTTTCACTTTACAACTTAAGAAACTTAGGGCCTGTTTGAAAATCGACAAGTAAGTTCTGAGTAGCTTACTTGGCAGATCATTTGACAGTTGTAATATGAAATATAATGTCAATATGTGTGCCAAGTAAACTACTCAGAACTTACTTGTCGATTGTGAAACAGGCCCTTAGTGTAGGTACTGATACTTGGCTTTGGCTTGCTATAAATTTTTCGAATACAGCATACTGGTATCTATGTACACTGTGCGCCGTTACAGATAGTCTGACGATATTTCTTGAGCATTCGCAACACGGAAGAGGTCTTTTGTGTACGCTCATGTGATATTAAAAGGTGAATTTTTCTTGTTCCAAGGAATTTCCTTTTTGTATCTCCACCGAGCCGTTTGGCTGTATCAATTGCCTGGAGCGAAAGAAAATGATATTAACACAACTATTTTATATAGCGCCAACGGAATGGGGTGAAATAAAAATGGCGGCTTATGTAGTATTGGACCAGTAATTTCTTGGAAGTGATTTAAGGCAATTGCGCGATATACGACCACGGTGTCCGTAGTTTACACCCAGATAAAAATTGTCACTATACAACGTGTAACAGAAATAACGTTCACCCTGAATTAGTCATAAATACTATGTTTGTTATTAAAAATCGAACTTAACATGACTTCTCGATATAAAACATTTTTGGTCACCCATCCCTTCCAGCCGTATCCAACATTGCTTAGTTTATGCAATCGCAGGCGGAATGCCACTGCGCTAGCGAGCTCCTTCAACACCAGATGAAGAACTAATGGAGGCAGAACGATGTGGAAGTATTCCTTTATAGGCAATCTAGTGATTAACCTAACCCCGCGAAATCCCATAAGTATAAAGGTTAAAACAATTTCCGCGATGCCAAGACGCAAATTGAAGCCGCGCGCCAGGTCAAATATTAATTACTTGCGGTTATCTTTGATCTTCGCTAATTAATTGGCTAGATTAAATATTTTGCGGCGATGCGGTCGAAGTTTGCTCTCGCGGTACAGTCGGTAGCATGTGCACTGAGACCTTACATTTCCACTCAAAGGAGCTACCAGGAATGAGACCAACAGGAATATATGAATCTTTTAATATCTTTTTATTTATTTAGGGTTACAAATAATTCCATATTTATGCTATAAACACGGCTAATGATAAAAAGTATTACTTAGAATGCAATCAGCACCGTAATCCTCAGATTATTGCATACAAAAAAAAACATATTACTACCTACCTATCAATTCCCAATAATCACTCTAATGACATCATAATCACAAATTTTATACTTACAACTGTAATGAAACTTTGTAACATGTTTATTAAAGAGTGTACTTTCTTCCTCTAATGCATAAATACATTTATAGCTCCTATTTTCCCCTGAGGTGAATTAGAACATTACTCTAATACCATAACAGCAGAAATATAATATTTAATTTTATTCGGGAAAACAAACAGTTATACAATGGCAAGTTTCACGTTGAATCGTACAAAACATAATGCTTTATGTGTACCTAACCAGTTATCCACCATTCATAGAATATAACCACACCAACTATTACGCCAGACAGTTGACAAAAGAAAAATAATCGAAGCACTGTCCTTACGAAATTGTCGACGAATAAATTTGTTTCACTCAACTACTACTACAACTCAACAACTAAACATAAATCACGCCTATATCCCTGAGGGGCAAGCAAAGGTGAACTAGCACCCACGTTTCGCCAACTATGTTAGGTCCCATGTAATAGGTGGCGAGCCTATTGCCATTTATCGGGCACAAAAGTCGCAGTACATAGATTGAGTGAGGCTTTGTAACCGCGCGCGGTTCATGACGTGCTCAAATAAATTTCGAGTACAAAAAATGATTTACGCAAATGCATAGTGGGATTATTTAATTGAACGTCGCGTTGGCTCAGCCCGGCTCCTGAGTCGGCAGAAATACTTGACGTTTTAGGATTCCGTACCCAAAGGCTAAAAATGGGACCCTGACTTCGTTGTCCATCCGTCCGTCCGTCTGTTACCAGGCTGTATTCCATGAACTGTGAAAGTTAGACTGTTGAAATTTTCACAGATGATGTATTTCTGTTGCCGTTATAACAGCAATTACTAATAAACAGAATAAAATAAATATTTAATTGAGCTTCCATACAGCAAACCTGATTTTTTGCCGCTTTTTATTATAGATAACGAAACCCTTCGCACGCGAGTCCGACTCGCACTTGGCCAGTTTTTTCTATCTGTTGATTTCTGTGTTGCATTTTTTTCGGATTTTACTCTGAGAATTTAAATTTCGGATACGTTTCAAATTGTTTCCGTGTTTTAGTGGTTCGCCCACCGGAATTAAGAGCCCGAGGTCCCGGGTTCGATCCCCAGGGGAGTACTAATTTGTACTAGGTTTGGTTGGTGGTAGCACTTTTTTCAAGTCCGCCTGACACCATCAGGTTATCAAAATATGTCGCACTTATAAAATGTTAAACAGCATTATTGTGATAGTGATAAGACAGTCAGCCCCTTTGTGGTTGAGGGTTCCAAGTGAAGCTCGATTCCATCTTCAGACCTTATCGTCACTTATATTATCTTATCACAAATAGTCGGAACACAACAACCCTGTTAGCATTATTGTTATGGCGACAGATTTTAATGAGATGGTAGTAGCTAGCCAGTTCGACTTGAAAAAAGTCCTATCATCTACCAAACGGAATACAAGTTGGTACTCCCTTGGGGATTGAACCCGGGACCTCTGGAACTTAATTGCGGTGGGTGAACCATCAGACCTCCTAGGCGGGTAAAAGTCATCTGAACCAGACGGAGTATAAATCAAACACTGGCCACTTTAATGAATAATTTTTAACTTAATCTGCTATGAGTGGTGCGAGTTTTAAATTAATCCGCCCCAAACTGAGATACGGCATCACCAAATTTATTTCCGACAGCGAAGGGCTTATCTCGCGTCACAGTGCGTCATAGTGCGATTTGATTTACTACGACGCGACCCGAATGACGCAAAAGCGCAATTCCGATTTTGCCATCATAATAATAATAATTATTCTTTTTCTTCCTTATCCCGCACTAGTTCATACCTAACATTCTTCTGCTTCCGGTTTTGTCGTAATTAAGTTTAATGAATTCAGTCGTCTAATATAAGTCACGAATGGGCAACGTAGTAATAGTGCTATGGTAATGGTAAACCTATCGGTGGCAATAGGCACGCATCCCATTATACAGAACATAAAATATTTGGTGAAGACAGTGATAAGTATGTGCTAATATACCCTTTCAACGACCAACCGTTTTGAGGACATCTAACTACCTCAAAGCTGGTCTAATTTTGTAAATGTCTTCAATTCTGGGGCACAGGCCTTTCCAGCTATGCATATCAAAATAATACAGGGAAAATCCACCATTCAGCATCAGTCGTATCAATGGTGGTCAGAGGCCGTGTAGTGCAAAATACAATTAGAACCCTCAATCTCTCCCACGGGTGAACTCGAGATAATAAACGTTCGATCACCCATCCACTGACTGGCCTTAGCGAACATTTCTTAGTTTACGCAATCGCAGGCCGCGTTAAGCCACCATATCGTCGCATTTAGGACGCGCCATTGCGCGAACTCGGGCGGCGTATTTACAAACAGCAGTGGCACTCGGCTGTATCTCGAGGAGCCATTAGCGCTTTGAATGCTTAGTGCCCGCATTAAAATTCATCTAGTCTGCGACGTGGGGGCATTTTAGCGACAGTCCGCAGACAGTACAGCACTGCAACTTGTCTACAGATGTTGAAGAGCTGTCTAGCGCTGTTCACGTTTATTACATTGTCATTTAATGGCAAGGGAAGGAGGTTAAATGGAGAGAGGGGTAAACCGCAATAGCAAAGTCTGTGTACAGGTCTGTGGCAGAAAATAAATAAAGGTTGCAGTGCGATGTAACATTGTTTACAGCTAAATTTAAGAGGTCACACACATAATTAAGCTTCATTTCAAAGAAACAATTCATGCATATTATACGCACACATTGCATGTCACGTTCAAGTTAAAACCTATGTCGTCCCGGCTACATCTGCAGTCGTCAATATCCACCAATCCGCATTATGGCCTAATCTCCCTATATTCTTCCATCAATAGGGATGGCCTGAGCCCCAGCAGTAGGGACATGAGCAGTAGGGGCTCGTGATGATGATGATGTTCATGAAAATGTAGTAACTGTTCAGTTGGATTTCCTTGAACGAAGCTCCCTATGACTAACAGTAGGGCTTCTTTAATGATGAACTGTTCATCATTAAAGAAACACTACACTTTTCAACGTAGCTAAGTTAAAGGCCATAGTAAACGAAGATATTGCCATAGATTTAGCATCAGGAAATAAGTTATTACTAATCGCCACGTACCACACCCGCGAGAGAGCCCCATAAAAAATTAAAAAATAAATTAGGATCGCCCCATATATAATTAGTGGCATTAGTCACGAAAGTAACAACCAATTCTGTAACGATAAAATGGAATATATCTTGTACACAATCATACAGAAGTCTTCCGAAACAGTATTACAGAGAGACAGCAAAAAAAAAGGAGAATAGAGAACGACATAGTAAGTAAACAGCATCTCTTAAACAGAGACGCGTATTACCAAACAGCGTGTCTCAAGAAGCCATTAGCTGTTAGCGCGGGACATTAAAATTCACCCTGCTCTCTGAGGCAACGGAGACGAGTCTCCGCTAGTTCACTTTGCATAGCCAATTAGTTGTATCGCTTGTAGTTATTTTGAGACGGCAAACCAGCTCATTTGGGATCTGATTCTTGGGGTGGAATTGTGTTTTTAAAATAATTCTCTCTGTGCCTTGAAAATTACAATAGTGTCCAATACCGCCCTTTTCACTTATTTTTAGGGCTCCGTACCCCAACGATTAAACGGGACCCTATTAGATACTAAACTGCCCTGTATTAGGCTATGCGATTTTTTTTTTGTAAATTATTAAAAATTTAAAAGTAACTGAACTGTGGTAGGTCTATTTGATCTGTAGAAAGAATATTATAAAACAGTCTGTAGACTGTTAGAGGACGAGGTCCCAACTCGATAAAGTTGTCGAATCATAATCATAATTCAAATGCAGTATTTATCTCTAATTTTTATGTCCATTTTAATTAGGCAAGAATATATGAAATATTTAATTTATTTGTTATTGTTAGGAACCCATCCCTAGCCTTTACGGCTGGAATTTTGCCGTCTATCTTCCTCCAAGTCCAATATATTAATCCGTACACGAGGTCGGGTAAACGTCTTATTGATTCTCTATTTTATCTTATGTGATGTCTGTAACTAACCGTCGTAGTAATTAAGTGTCTGCTTTACATTTCTAATTTGAGCGTAGTTCTCAAATTATTTTAACTCGAAAAGAGTTGACTTCTCAAAAAAAAAAGCCAAGTTCATCATTTTAAAAACTTAATGCAAGTGTCCTGTAGGCTGGCTATCCCTGAGGAGTTTTCCCGCAAAAATGTGCGGTGTGGTGCGCCACGGGAGCAGATAAACACGTTTTAATTACTATACCAACTTCGGCCTCTAAGTCGAGGGAGATTTATGAAATGCGCCCCATTCACGAGATGAAGCGATTTGATATTAAATTTTGCAGTTAACTTGTCAATTGTGTACAACAGATAGAGGCTTATAACTCTTTTAAAAACAATAGAAGTACACATCTGTGTATGTATGCCCAGGCGTGTCAGTTAATATTTTATTATAATTATGTATCTCTGACCGTCATGATGAAACATATTCATATCAATATACCTATCTTTGATTTGAAAATCCCAAATTCAATAAGATAATATTAGAATTTATTACTTTGAAATAACTGTTTTTTAAATACTTCGAGTAATTCGAAAAATTTACAGCAACGACATATTTTATTGGAAAAAAATTCACCACTTCTCGTTGCATTTATAAGATTTTCAAATAAAAAATCAATTAATAAGGAAATCATTGATGTTATCCATCGGATTATCATCATCATTAAAATGATAGCTGAATAGTCAAATTGGACCATTGCTGCCGCTGTCTCCTCTAAATTACGCCTGCAGCTATATCTGGCAAGTTGCGTTCTCGCAATATCCCGCTGCGTGCTTTCATTGCGCTGATATTAGTGAGGGATTTCTCGCGCCGCGGCATCGAGAGGCGCACCCCTAATATCATGGAAATTGCTAACTGGAATCACTTACACTTTCTTAAAAACATACATATACATAAGTAAGTGTCATATTGGTTTATGCCAGATACTATACTTGCATTAATTATGGACTGCAATTGCACTATATGACATTTATTTATATTTCAATTTTTCGTAGCCTTGTGGTGACGCCAGAGCAGAATACAATTGTCACCACCCCCATCTCTCCCGTGGGTGTCGTACAAGGTGACTAAGGGTAAAGACAGCGATGAGTAATGGGCAGCAGCATTCCACTTTTACCACCTAGCAATATACTGCGATTTATGTGCCCGATAAATGGCAATAGACTCGCCAACTATTACATGGGACCTAGCTTATTTGGCGAAAAGTGGGTGGTAATTCACCTCTGCCTACCCCTTCGGGGATATAAGCGTAATTTATGTAATATATGTATAATTTTTCGAACTCTTCCCGACCTGTAATATTTTTTCTAACATTTTTATAATTTTCACATAACAATCAAATTAATAATAATTTATAGCTTTCCAAAGAATCATCCTAGTCGTAAAAGACAAAAGTCAATATCTTACAACGGCACATAGCATAGTTCCCGCCCGACGGCTGCCTCGTATTCATTACCATAACACACACAACAACCCATTGAGCACTGTAATACATGAGTAAATAAACGGAACAGAGAGTAACCTTCATACAAGCGCGCGAATTGATTGCACTACTACAAGCACGCGGAGCATGTGTGCGTTACCACTGGCCGCTGGTGACCGCAGAGCAGAATACAATTGTCACCACCCCCATCTCTCCCGTGGGTGTTGTACAAGGCGACTAAGGGTAAATACAGCGATGAGTAATGGGCAGCAGCGTTCCTCTTATACCACCAGCAATATACTGCGATTTTATGTGGCCGATAGATGGCAATAGGCTCGCCACCTATTACATGGGACCTAACTTAATTGGCGAAAAGTGGGTGTTTAATTCACCTCTGCCTATCCCTTCGGGGATATAGGTGTGATTTATGTATGTATGTTCTTAGGAAGCTTTTACTCTGTTCGGTTTATCTACTCATGTGACTGTAATTTAAATCCGGCAGCAGATTCTCGTGTTTTTCAACAGCGTCCCACGCCAAGTTTCATTTCACCATTATTGCATTTTTAAGCGGCCCCTCCGCAGTCTGCCTAGTAGTATCCACCCCGGCTTATTCTTGAGAGAAATCCCGATTTTTTTATTAAATTATCGTGTGTAAAAATGCTACGCTGGTGGGTGATTTAACATGCTCAGAAGAAAAATATTTTTGTTAGGAAGAGGTCCAGGATACATTTTTTTTTTCCCGTGTTCAACATACTAGGAAATAAAAAGGATCCTATATGTTAGTTCAGTCTATGAACAATTTTACCATAGCCTTGTGTGTTAGTGTTTGGATATTCTGATAACGAATATTATTTTTTCAGCCACAACTATCTTTCTCACCAACAGTGGAGTAAAGGTAATAACTTTAATCAAATCACGGCTGAGTTGTTTTATAAATGAATTGTGTGCGGTCAGTACTTTCAGGAATACGAGTCTCTCGGTAGTACAGTACGGTAGTACGGTACGGTACGGTAAGTACGGTACGGTAGTAGTGCAGTACAGTGATAAACGGATCATCAGCATTTCTATCGTCATAGGTTGCTTGAGTTAGATAACATTCGAATACATCTTTCCTAAAGCGAGTAATGTACCGTAGTTTGTTGTTCAGATGGTCGGTTCGTATGCACGATATTGTTTTAAACTTTAATAAAGCCACTTAATTCATCCCAATTATAACACTTGTTATCTGAGTGAACTGGCAAAGACTGCTCTTTTAATTTGTAGCTTTCGGTACCTAGAATCGTTTGTAAATAGATTGTCCTGTAATAACTGTTGTAAATGTGGTTGCAATAAATAAACTATTAACAACTTTGGCTACGGCTTGAGACTCTTCGACGCAGCACTGGAACTTTTAAGGAAATCGCTGCCTTAGGATTTTGAGATTTCTTACAGAGTAATCTTTGATTTCAGTCTATCTACATACAATACCAGCAACCTATTGCTCACCCCGCACTGTTCGTAGAAGCTCTAATACGAATCTTGGCATTGAACCGGATATTTTGGGGATCGGCGTCGAAACGAGAAAACGTTATAGTTACGAGCGCGTTCCCACTGTGTCGTGATGACAGCACATCGTGTAGTTTTAAGTGTCGTGGCTTATATGTTTAAATGGAGGTGTTCACATATAGAACGACGCGATGTGCTGTCGTCTACGACCTTTTTTGCAGTGATGACAGATTGTCATGACAGTGGGAACGGCTAGCACGACAGTCGTAAAAAAAAGTTTACACGTGTAGAGGCGATTGTACATTTGTAGCTTGCTAATGATGTGTAAACGACAAAGCGTCTGCCGTAAAACGATAAAATGTCGTGGTGACGGCAAACAATCGTTATATTGTGAACAGCTAGAGACGACAGTCGTCCGACGATAAATTATCGGTCACGACATAGTGGGAACGCGCCCTTACGAGTGCGCTGATCGGCGTCCGTCGCCGATGAACTCGCTCCCGATGCCAAGAACTCGGACAATAATCGCGTGTGCCGTTAAACTTATAAACAGCTCAAAACTGAATTTGCGCTGAGGGACGCGGCTGTCATTTATGGACGATGGCTGTCCCAGTTCGAAAAAGGCTGGTGACTGGCTGGACGACTGTTCAGAGTGCGTTATGATTTTGACGCATTTCTATCTAATCGATTAACTTACTGTATTCGTAAGTATTTCGAGGCTCGAGGCGCGCCACCTATTAATATACGCCTCTGCCTACCCCTTCGGGTATAACTAGGTGTGATTTATGTAGTCTGTTATGCTCAAAGGAGTAGACAGAGGTAAATTAGTATCCACATTTCGCCAATTATGTTAGGTCCTTAGACGGTATATAGACAATGGGCAGTAAGTCGCACTGTACTTATTGCTAGGTAGATATTAAGCCATAAAAGGAAAGCTGCTGATCAGATTACTCATCGCTGTCGCCTTTTACGATATTCCCGCGGAAGATGACTGTGGCGACGTTTGTATTCTGTTCTGCTGCCACCAAACGGCACCATTCATAATCAATTTTAATAAAATACACACTTATAATTTTCGTAGTTCACGTAGCCGAGACGTTCTCTAGAATCTATAAAAAATTACTCTCTTTGGAATATCTTATAGATTCAATCGGAATTGGATTGCTTAGTAGTCACAATGAAGCATGATTCAGATAAGCTGCCTCTATGCATGCTATGCTTGACTTTTTGAAACGAGCATATTACGCGGTATTCGAAAACATGAAAACAAGAAATTGAATGTGAAAATGTTCTATTAAATCTCCAGCGTTCAGAGGCAATAGATTCAGACCATATTTTAAAGAAGTAATTTTAACCTAAGTGTCTTGATACTTTTCCAATAATATTCTCCCGGACGGACTAAGGTGAACATAAAGTCTCTACTGAAGTGATTTTTCAACTTCATATCCTTGAGATTAGAGCCAGGGCTAGTCATAAGGCTAGGGTTTACGATAGGCCATTCTGAAATAAATTGCCAATCAGAAGCACTAATATAGTTAATCTAAATTCAACCTTACCCCCACAAAATTAAGCGTCACAAATGACCGGTGGTCGATGCCTGTTTGCAGACGGAATATGAATTCAACTATTATACTTAATAATAGTTGAATTCATATAAATTAATAGTGGTTGAATCGTGCAAGTCAATTTTATACCTAATGAATTTATCCTAGAGTGTTTGTAACGGTTTCTGGAAAATTGTCAACGCATCCAATTTATTATTTTCTTTAGTTATCTTGGTACGACTTACGAACAATGATGGCCGGACTGCAACTAGGGAAAAAGTAATATTTAGTTCAAGTATTTCCCGAGTCATGGTTGTAACAATGTTTATGTAGTATAAGCGCCTACCCTAGATGAACTAGGAACAGGGCAGGAAGTTGATAATGTACTGCACTTATGTGTAATATGATAGGAAAACTAGCTTATTGCTACCGACTTTCCGAAACCGGTGTCATTACAATCCAAATGATGTGAACCAACGAGGCCTAAGGCCGTGTGGTCGCAAAATCGTTCACAATACAAATTTAATAAACAAAACGCTTCGGACGGAGCTACTAATTTTCTCAACTGTCGGTTGTATAGTAGCTCTTATCCCACTAATTATAAGGTCACGAGTCGTCCGCGTCACTCTACAGTTTCCGCGAATAAAGCAGTGTGCACACAGGAGCGTCGATCAGTTTGTCATCCAATTACGGAGCATGGACTAGTGTCGGTTCAATAGCGTTGACACGGGACAATGCGCTAACTACCGCTATGAGGACGGCAGACGTGCCTTTGAAAACTTACAGCAAATAATACGTCCATTGCACTGTGCAAGATGTCACACCATTGTACTACTGTCATTGAGAATTGTTCAATAGCTAGTTAGTCTTTATTAAGCTATTATTTGGATTTTAATTTCAACATTATATAAATGTTAGAAAAATTATTATAATGAAAAATGTGGTAAGAACAAAATTATATTTTTTAGAACTTCTAACAACAATTTTATTGGCTACAATTAGCCGTCAACTTTTTATTCAATTTTGCTTTTCGCTTGAGGTTGACAATAAATTGATGAAATCTTTTAAGTTAGGGATATATCTAAGAATGCCTTTAGCCTAGAGTTGAGTTGAAGAAATGATCTATTCTCATATTGACAAGTAAACGCTTAGTGTAGGCTCACACTGCAAGCAGTATTTTACTATTACTTAGCAGGAATTACAACTAAACAAATCTTGCCATTATAATAATATCATCAATCATCATCATCATCACCTTGCCCTTATCCCATCCTATTTGGGGTAAGCGCATTATGTCTGCCTTCTCTACTCTCTTCATCCACACGCATCACTTTTCATACCTCACACAACCCATTAATCTTAAATATTTTAATTCATTTTTATAATCTTATTCATTTTTTAAATCTTTCATTGCGTTATTGATCCCAATTGCCCTCGCATCGCAATCCTACCAATGTACACTTAAGTAACGCTCCAAACTTTAACAACCCATAAAGACTTTCATTGACCATGAAATAAATCTTTTTCCGTTAAACGTATATCTATCACGTTGACATTCTTTTATCGAGTGACTGATAGTCGGACGCAGGTGTACACCACCCCCTACAAGCCGTTTTGTATCTTAAGCCTGTAGCAATAAGGAGTGAAGTATGACGTCGTGATGGCGAGGGTAAGTACGAACGTAGGATATCGAGGGTAACAACTAGATGGAAAACGATTGACACAGATACGTGGGTTAGGTTGTTTGTGTGTGTGTGTACTTGTACAATAGTACATACGAAAGATTTCAGTAGCGCTTAAGATTTCAAGGATTCTTTACAAAGAAAACTGTAGTTAGAAAAGTCCGTATCATTGTAGTGTTGATGCGGGCTACTGTACCCCTCGATACAGGCATCTGCCCGGATTGCAAAGGACGGGGGTTCGATTTCCGCATCACGGCTATACATTTACGAACTTTTTGTAACCACGAATTTATTTGTAAATTTTTTCTAAAATGTATATAATTGTTTAAATTCAAATCAAAGTTATCATCAAATTCTGTGTTTGCGGTTGGTTAATAAGGGTTCTTATGTTACAGGATAACAATTCTCATAAAACTACGCGTAATTCCTGGTAAATGGAATGACTGCGACGGTAAACGTTTAACATCTCACCTCTGATGACAACGATTATAGCACACGAACTCCCAATCACCATGTCCATGCACCTTCGCCCGCTGCAATAAGGGTCACTTTCGACATGTTCCTCTCGACCTGCACTCAATTCCACTTAAAATAAAACACCGTTGCGGAACTTTGACGAAAAAGCCAACACCAGTAACTTGCAGGCTGATAAATTAATTTAATATAACTTAAGTGAATGTGCATTAACCGAGCGCCGGTTTAAGTTGAACCGTAATGGCGCGGGACGTTAAGCATTAAAATTAAGCACCGAAATTTCTTTTCCACCCGCACCCCGCCGAAGATTGTTTGGAGAGTTGGGTTGTTTCGTGTTATTTGGGAACAAGTGGTCCGTACAGCCCCTCGGGTTCCGGATGAGAATGGTTCTGTGATCAAGCAAGTACCAACAAGTTTTCTTTGAGTGGTTTCATCACGCCTTGTTCCCAGTTTGTGTGGGGTCGGCGCAGTATGGTTCCTCTCCCTTTTGTTTCATAATACCCATCACATCGGAAAGGTGCTAGAAATAAATGAATGTATAGAAAAGAGACTGAAAGGACTATGTCGAGAGACCGATGAACAGATAAAGTGACCGGGATGACAAAATTCCAATCCATAACTTCTAAATACCAGGACTAAGGCTCGAGTTAACCAACACTTAAACAGGCGATTAAATGATAACCGTCAGTTTTTGACATTTCACCGTATGGGAGAACTGCCAAAAACAGACGGTTAAATAATCTCCTGGTGTTGGTGAACTCGGGCCTAAAAGGTTATTCCTAATGTGAAGTTGATAAGCCAAAATTGAAACATTTTTATTAATTTGCTCAAACACAGCAAAGTCCGTTGGGAAATAAAAACTGATGGGAAAATTAATTGAAAACACGTTGATTGTAAACAAATATTCCTAGTTTGGAAAATGTCTGTAGATTGCTTCTATTTGAAATGAAGCAATCAAATGAAAATTTTAGAAAATCAGCACAGTGCAATGAAATATTTATCGTGACGTCTGAGTGATATTTAATGGAAAAGGAAACATAATATTGCGTCTACGCCAGATAAACTGGGAACAGGGCATGAAGAAGACTGCAATTTGCGTACCCTAAAGTTGACAATAGTCCCGCCACCCACATGGGACTTAACATAATTGGGGAAACGTGGGCATTTAATAGACCTCTTCGTAAGGTTAATTTATAAGGTAGATTTATTAAGGTTACAAAACTGACTGTCTTGGAAACGTTGTAATCAAATTTGCAAGTCAATTAACTTCAATGAGTACTTAGTCAAAAAAAATCATTTTCAGATATCGTTCAAAACTCGTCGTGTGTCATTTTGTCCTATTAAACTAGCAACGTTAATTCGTCGACGTCTCTGAGTGCGGCAGTTAAACTTGAATTATGAGCTGTCATCAAACTGCCTGCCTGTCTAGAAGCGACGCCATCTCCTGGCCCCCATCGGGGCAGTACAGGCAGAGGCGAATCTTCCCCTCGGCTAAGCCCGTTCTAAGTTGGTTCCTCAAAGAACTTCCCAAATCCCCCGTTATCAGTTATTCTGGCAGCTCGCGGCGCCACCATGCGGAAATCTTGAATAAAAGTAGGGTTACAGCCGGATTTGTGAGGTGAATATGAATGGGACTCGGATGCCTGGCAAAATATTACGGCCCAATTCATTTGCTTTTGTTGAGAATAAACCTAGAGCAAATATAATGGGGAGAGAGGCGTCATTGTGTGGCTTAAGAAATGCGTCAGGCTTCTGGTTTAGGCTTTGGACGGTGATTCTGTATTTTGTACTTGTAAGAGCTCTATTATCGGGATATTAAGGTTTACTTACTTACACAATTTGAAAATGTTGATAGATTTTCGGTTATTATTGACAGTAGCTACTTTCAACAATAACCGACAGTATATCAGGGGAAGTTTGAAAGTAGCGCCAGTGACAGAGAGACTGCGGAGTAATAGACTGGGATGGTTTGGTCATGTTATGCGAAGAGACGAGAGCTATGTTGGCAGAAGAATGTTAGGACGTGGAAGGACGTAAAAGGAGAGGAAGACCAAAGAAGAGATGGAGGACATGCATGATAGCGAGAGGAGTGGATGAGAAATTGGTGAAGGATTGAAAGGAGTTGAAGAAGAAGACATGTTACGCCGACCCCGCCTAGAGCGGGATAAGGGCAGGAGGAAGAAGATTGACAGCACCTACTGAAGCTCTGATTTCAATTTAAAAATCTTCGGTGGGTTCTCTTGTGTATCTCTTTTTACAATATGCTCATGTCCTCTATAGGTGTCAACTTCATAGCATTGTTATCTGAAAAGGCCCATTATTTTATTAAGTAGATATATGTAATATTGTCTCTATAGATCTCATTATTATTATCTAAAAGTTACATTCTTTTATTACATAGGTACTAAAAGTAATTCCGAGTTTCATTTGGAAGCCAGAATTTAAAGAAACTCTGTCATTTCAATACCAGTATGAAACCTAATACAAATGTTGAAGAGGGCGCCGATATAAAAGATAATGAAGCCCCTGCGTCGGCGATAATCCCTCCTCATCACGTCCCGTCAAGCCGCACTAAGCCCAACCCGTTTAAACTCGAGGCTCCTGTGACTTACTATTTTTCCGGAAACATTAGAAAGACGTCGTCGAGAGTGATTAGGGCGATTGTCGGTCGTTAGCTGCGCAGAGTAGATAAAGATTAAGACGGAGCGCTGCTGGCGGTACACTCGCGCTGGGACACACGGAGGACCGCTCGCACGGAGACGCCGCGAATGCAAAGCGGCACGCATCAACAAATCAATCCATGAGCGGATATATGATTGCATAGTATGCCTCAGTCTATACTGATGGGTCCTCGAAACTTCTAAGCTAACTTATAAGATATAAATTATTAATTGTCCATTTTTGAAAATTGTTTGGCTTAGTAACATTTACAAGTCTAGTATACTATTATAGATAAAATAACTTGTTTGATTGATCCTACACGATATTAGCATAGCATGCTTAAAATAGAGCAATGAAATTTTAATGTGCCATGGTCATTCTTTAACATTTATAATTATTTATTGTATTTTCCGTCATGTAACTTTATTATAGGCGAAGGCTAAAATATATGAAAGCAAATTATTTGAATGGATGGGTTGGTTAGTCATTAAGACACTGTATATTTTTTGACGTTTTGAAAACAAACACGACGGAGGCGTAGCGTGTTTCAGTGAGTAGCTCTCCGTGAGTATCACCAGGTACCAGTGCCTTAGTAAAGTGCTGCCGTGCCCCGATACCAGCCGGCTTCACGATAACTTCGTTGTAACTTTCATTTTGTGCGCGATTATTAACATTTACGTAAGATATTGCAGTTTTGTTCTATGAGGATCGTAGCAGAGCGTTCCGTGGCGCTTCTAGCACAGCAAATTGTTTGGGTAACCTTTCGTATCATACAAGACAGTGCCATGTCATAAAAATAATTTACTTTTATACTTATATAATTTAACCGATGCTTACCTCATTTTGCAAACTATGTTAGATCCTATATGATAGGGTCTATTGCTATCTATCGGACATGGAAATCGCAGCATATTACAAGGTGCTATAACAGGACCGTACCACACATTTCTGCTGCCGTTACCACATGGTATTATTAAAAAAGATTTTAATATTATATTTTATAGTGAAATTTTATTTGTATTATGTGATTAGTATCAGTACAAGTTTTCTTTTATGTTGTCTTTTGGTTACACACTTAAATTCTAAGTACATTAGTTTGTACTGTACAATAAGACAATAATTTTCTTTAGACTTCGGTTATGTTTATGGCAGTGCTTAAAACTTATCATATAAATTATTGTAAACAGTCTTCTTCTCGTCATATTCCATTTAAATTTAGTAGGATTAATTGGTTTGTCATGTATAGTTAAGTAGAACTATTCAAAAATACTACGAGTATGTATCTTCATTTTACGAAGGTGTAAGACATGTATTACATTGTCAAAGATTGATACTCGGATGTGTGTGGCACCTCCATTCTGTGAATAATTAACGTTGCATAGAGCATCGATCCCAATCACTTAATTATTAAAACGAATCCTATACGACTGATCACGCGTCCTAATTGTAGGCTCTCGAATGGTTTGAAATAGGAGAATTATCATGCAATGGCAAATTAGCACCAAATTTTATATTATTTTGTAAATTTATTGTGATTGTTACTTAGAATATTTAAAGCTCATAATTAATGGGCATACAATACAACTGTATATCTGCGAAGTGGTGGCAGAGGCATGTAGCCAATTTTTTTTAGTTTACTAATTTGTGTCCTCAGTCAGTGCGACGTCTTATTATAGTCATATCCGATTTACTATGACAAGTGCTAGAATGATTTATGATAAAACACTTGATTGTACTTCGAAATTTAAAGAACAAACATACATACATACATTAATCAGGGGTAGGCAGAGGTGAACTAGCACCCGCGTTTCGCCAATTATGTTAGGTCCCATGTAATAGGTGGCGAGCCTATTGCCAATCATTGGCCACAAAAGTTGCAGTAAATACATTGCTAGGTGGTATAAGAAGAACGCTGTGCCCATTCCTCATCACTGATTTATCGTTAGTCGCCTTGTACGACATCCACGGGAGAGATTTGGGGTGGTGACAATTGTATTCTACTCTGCCGTCACCACACGGCATTTTAAAGAACCTCCTTAAGAGATAATTATTCTCCAAAGCCGACGGAAGCGAGTATTCTAAAAAGTTGTGACGGCAGACAGCCCCGACGTAAAGCCAGTTTTCAAAATTAAAAGCGACGCAGAGCGGCCCCTTAGACGAAACGTGAGTTAAGATACCTAGCACTAGAAGATTTCTGAAGCGTCTGGAATATTCGTCGCCCTTTTCTAAATGCACGAAGAGTAACAAAAGTTGCAATTCCCGAAGGAGGTAGACAGAAGAGGGCAAATGACCAAATCCATACATGCCAACAGATGCATCGTTCTAAGACGCTTGAATGGTTAATTTAAATTCCGACAGCAACTTTAAATACAATTAATAATTAGGTATAAATATCATTAGCAACCAACTCTTCTGTGCCTAGTCTTTTAAAAGGGATTATTAGTATTTAGTAAGCTGGAAACACAAATCATAATATTGATCCGTAACTGAAAGCTAACATATGGTACAGAAGTAACCACCGAATGCCTATTACCAACACATCATTATTCGTTAAACACAAAGGGACACAGCTGGAGGAGTCACTCTAATAATATATAAGCGAAGACAAAATAATATATATCAAAAATATCTTACGCAGTAGCACTATTATTATCTTTCCTCATATCGTTTAAGAATTCCTGACAATCTACTTTATTGGTGCCCCGTTTGATATAAAGATAGAGGGTAGTATAATGTCCATAATATTATATGAGTTCTTGGAGTTAGAATAACCTAACGCTTCTCACCCCCTGCTTTTCCAAGATCCAAATCCCCAACCATTAACAAATAATTGGGAGGAAAGTTGTTTCACCCTGGTTGCAACACCGCAAAAAAATACATTATCCAAGGACAGTATCCACATGTCGTGTGGTGACGGCAGACAAAAATACAATTGTCACCACCCCCAATAACTCGGATTTGACAATGCGGCTAAGGGTGGACTGCGACGAGTAACGGGCAGCAGCGCTCCTCTTATATCCACCAAGCAATATACTGTGATTTACGTGCCCGTGCCATGAGCCCTAATATTGACAAAACCTGAGTGTTAACACACCTCTGCCTCCCCCTTCGGGGTTAAATAGGCGTGATTTATGTATGTATGTACGCATCCAAGGACCGCAGCTGGGTCAATGAATGCTGATAACGATGAAGACGAAGTGCCTCCGCTCAAACTATCCAAATCCTGTCGGTTTTATAAGCAAACACGTATAGGCACATATAGGCATCACACAACCCAGGTCACCCAATTCCGTGCATAATAATTATTAAACAACAAACCGGGCGTACGTGACCGGAAAGCCGGCATCCAACACTGGGGCACAACAATAGTTTGCGAGCTCGCACAATGCGCGAGGCACTCGCCGGAGAACAACGATTCTTGCCCACTACCACACTTTTCCAGATGCCTTTTGCGTCCATCGACTGTTCGTCCATTGTTTTGAAAATTTAATAGGGTATTCATACCGTGTAAGCATAAATATAAAAATGCATGTTTGGGATAGATTTCATAAAAAGTAAATAAGACGAGAAAAGTCGATGTTTATTCTTAAAAATGCAATTTAAATTTTATAATTCTATTCTCTTTTTTAATATGTTTTCTAATGTCTAAACACATTGGATACCGCGAAAATTCCAAATCATAAATAAAAATAGGTTTTCAAAGCATTAAACTAAAAAAAAATGAAATAAAAATAATTCTCTTGGTTTATTTTTGACTTCAGGATTGATGTAAAACAGTTTAAAAAAATGGTGTAACCTATTGCGTCTCATAATTCGCACGACATACATCTTGTATGAATCGTATCGTAGGTACGCACCCTTGTCATGGTATTACTATCTAAGCCTTCTGCGACCGCTAAAACACAGGAAAATCAATGCCGAAGTATTTTACCAATTATAGACACAATTTTCGTGGCTGAACTATAGCGTATGTTTATGTTCAAAGGCATGCGGACACCCACTACAACCAATTGAATAAAAAAGAGCATATTGATAATCAAATTCTAAAAAATTGACAAAGTTAATTTAATTACTCAAAACAACCAACGTTCTGCCCCCATGTCCACCTACAGCGTGGTCCGCATCTAGATTGGTTTCAATTGAAATATGAATTATTCCAAGAAATTCATCAAACTTCAGTCCACTAAATTCTCGGAAGCGAAAGACTCTCTGGGCACTAATGGGATCCAAATAGAGTTTCCAACTCATCAAAAAATCAGCGAATTCGCACAATGCGAATTGGCACTACTTATTCCAGAATTGTTTACGGTTCTGTTGTCTTGTCCTTATCAATTTTTAATTCATTATATTTTTGTCATAACACATTTATGAATAGAGATATAATAATAAACTTCTCTACTGTTCCTTGCAAGTATTTCTGATAATAAGTTACTAAACTTTATTTGGATATTGAGTTCTGGCTCATTTATATACTTTTAGGTATGAGTTGAGTGATCATATTATTACTTATTATATGGACACGACTGATGCACGTCCATTTCTCTCCTACTTGCTCCTGTCAAAGAACGTAATATCCCATTACATTCATCGCGGGAAAGCCGTTAACTCGTATATCATTTTTCGAATGAATTTTTCCATGATTAATGTCCCATTAGTATCCATTTGCGGAGATTTCCGACGCGAGATACCGCTCCGTGGACTGTTCCATAAACATTACACTATTCATTTGCAAATCGTATAAGTAAGGAGAAAGAGTCGTCTGGCTCGACGCCACGCTCACAGTTCACTGCAGAGGAGTGTGACTTCCTCCAACCGTCTTCTCATCCAACGACGATTTGCAACAACTTGAAGAGAGTTCTTTCGAGAACGACTGTATTTTGGAGTACTGTCAATAATGACTCGTCTCTTGTTTCCATTCCATCACATATGCTATAATGTAGTTTATGTAATATCTCAAGATAAGCGTCCAAAAAACTAATTCAGCGGTAAATGTTACTCTCTGCGCGTGTGTCCACTGTGCCGCACCAAGGGATACATGGCTATAAAATATTCATAATTCCCCGTTTGACACGGGTTCCCGTATTAGGAATCAATTTCGATTATGTTAAGAGATCTGTTCCGTTGGAAACTTACCTTTTGCGTTTTGGCGAGACGGAGTCGGAGTCGTATTGATTTCCCTCTGGACGTGAAAATAAAAAGAAATTACCCCTAATGGCATCAGGGTTCCATGTGCGTGACGTTTTGATCTTAATCCGGAGCAAAGTTGACATGTCTCCTATCTACTTCGTGAGATATTTCATGGCTGTATAAACAACGGTAAACTCGTAGGTAACGCGGGAGGAAACGGCACGACTAAAATGGCGGCAATAAACTCATAACGACGGGAAGTCAACCCAAGATTCCGCCGTTGAAACATAAACATAAAAAGTTAAACTTAATCTCCCATTAGAACGGGCCATTACTCTCCATCGCAGCCCAGCACTGGGTCAAGTTCGCGCTAATTAAAGCCTCGCTGGCTTCATTAAGCGAGGAGTCACCTCGCTGCGACTAATCTAAAAGATAATGAGCGGGGAGGGAGGCAATTAAAATGATTGCTGTGACTTCGGGGAAACTTCGATTTGATGGACAAAATGGAGGAATGTTCATATCTAACATTTCTCTGCGTTCTTGGAAATTGTGAGCACAAAAATGTGTACGTATTATTATCATAATAATATAAAAGTTTTGGAACAGATATAAATTTATAAGACCTCCCGAAAAGCAGAATTAAATAATTGACAAATTAATGCACCCTTCTTTCCACATAAAATATTGGGACATCAGCGTTAATATTTTAATTACGTGTATTCCAGGTAGCTGTGATATTAAGCCTCAAGTTTGTACAAAGTTAGATTGACATTTTATTAACATTTGCTATGTACACACGTGCTGAACCCCGAGCCGGCCCATCCAAAATGGCTCTTAAAATCGTATCCCTTAGAATTAATCTCGTCTGACTCGAGTGGGATTTATGTTTGTTCTGTGACACACCCGACCCATTTTAAAGGAAGCGAACCGAAAATATACACGAAGAATCTCCAATGTTGACAAAATATAACCAAACATGGCGGCGCGAGTCTTAACGTGATTATTAATTTCACTTGACAGTTGATATCAGTGGAGTTTTGCTCGGAAATTAATTTTGGGCAGTGTTTGATATTTACAAATCCCTCAGAGCTGGGATGTTTGTGAAATATTTCCAAGATTAATAACTACAGTCTGTTTGTTTGAAGGTATTGACTCGTTCTCGAGTTCACAACAAGTTCTCGAGTTGGCTGGTGATCTTCGGAATCGAATTAGCGTTGTGTGTAATGGACCGCTCCTTTGTCTCGCGATCTCCAGAATGTCCAATTTCCCGACATTCTTTTGATGCTACTGTTTCATTAGCCTCTTGTTGTATTTGCTACCACATACACAGCAACAGACATACAGTGCAATCAAAATTAAATATATTCAATCGAATGAGTCTCTCAACTTGTTTGACTTACTGCCGCACTCAGAGACGTCAATTTACTTTAATGAGTACTTAATGTCAAAAAATTTCATTTAAATCTAGACCATAGACCCGGCAAGAATAGCGACTAGTTTTGAATTGTCATTTTTTGATACTAGGTACTCATTAAAGTTATTTGACGTCTCTGAGTGCGGCAGTTAAAGCGATTGTGAAAATGAAACTGTAGTAACCTGACGTGCAGTTGACTATGTACTACTCTTATGAACATATTTGTAGTAAATTTTATAAATATGTTCTTAACAGTTTCACGACAATTTTAATAGTATCTTTAAAGTCCAAAGGATACACTTGTACAAGTATCTTATAAATAAGCTCATCATCAACCTCATATGTATCTTATTTATTGAAAGTGCTGTTCAGCTAGCGACAAGATTTGTGTGCAATTTATTATACATAGGTTCAACATAATAATTACCAGCAATAAGAGTGCCAGCTCTGCGCTGTAACAGCGCGGCACTCGCATAAAAGTGCGAAACTACTGAATAATAAAGCGGCTAAAGCGCACGTTAAACTAAAAGTGTAATAGGAACCGTCATTGTCGCGGAAAGCGCTTGCAGCGCTCGAGGCCCGACAACTCCGTCAAGGGTTTTATGTTTGGAAACTTTTTGTTTGGGCCTCATTGGTTAAGGCTCTCGTTTTGTGACCCCGTGCGCTGCTATTACGCTTGAGCAGTTCAAGTGGTAAAGTATTGTACTGTAGAAACATTCCACCATTTCCGTGCCCGATAAAATGTAAGGCACGCCACCTTATTACTTGGGACCTTACCCCAATTGGCGACACGTGGGTGTGGGCGTATGTATATAATGCACAACTATTCCAATATTATTATTGCGATCTTTCACTGCTTTGTAAATGAGGCTTTACATTGGGCCCAATTGACCAAGCAATATTTCATAATATTTGATAAGTATTATTCTTTACTTTTCGTCATTTTACAAAAGTAAAAATAAGGGGACAAAATTCCATTATTACCTGTACACAATTTTCATGGAAATCCAATATCAAAAAATATAAAATAAAAATAGTAAAATTTTCAATTTCTAGGGGACATAGTAATAATCTACCAAAACCCTACGGTTGCACATGCGTCGCTTTACAACGACCATGTTTTAAAACTTGAGTAATGGAAAATAACAAAATACTTGTCCAGTTTTTGGCTCAACAACACTCCACACGTATCACTATTTACTTAAAACATACTTCATATATGTAGAATGTCAATTTCATCAAGGAATTTGCAATTATGTGACATGTACAGTAATTTGATAGTCGATCAGTCCAATGCCGTGATATTAATTTTTTCAACACATTGTTATTTTCTTAATGACAGGCAAATATTTATTTTGAAGAAAACAAGGTTTAATTCTATTCCATGTCAACACGATCTCGAGTTAATTTATGACCTGCAGAAATTAGCAGTTCCTAAGATCCTCGAGCATAGTGATAGTTTTTGTTGGAGAAAGTTCATTGAGTTCTTGAAAACTGCGGCGTAGGAAAAACTGGATCTCCGACTTCAATCTTTGAAAATTATTTTCAACATCTTTAACCGTTGCTAGACGGCTCGTTTTACTTCCAATTAATTATTAAATAGCCTTCAGACTTTAAGTAATTAGCGCAAGTGTCTCAAAATCTCTGAACCTAAAATTACATTTCATTAAGCATCTCAAGTTTCGACAACAAATTTGAAAACCTAATACATTTTTAAACAAATTACATTACTCACTGCTTCAATTTGTTGTTAAAAATGTAGCTAAGTCAGTTCAAATGAAAATTGCTACAGAATGCTTCATTAATTAGAAATTAAGCACGTCCCTTTCGTTTCATTGTGCAATTACACCCACATTTTACATTCTGAATGGCTTTGTGTAAGTACACACACTTACAAACAAAAACGTTTGCTTTGTTTGGTGCTTGTACGAAATCTTGTCCATTTCGGTCTGTGACTACAAAGTGAAAAAACAATGCGTTTGCGCTGTGATATTGCTTAGCATTGCAAATGGGGCTCCTGCCTTGGCACCAACTTTTTGCCGTGGAACTAAGATGTACTGCAGATTTATGCAAATCCCGATCGGGTGATGTTTTTGCGAACAAACTGCTTCGCGCCTCTCGTTCTTGTAATCTATTGTCTGAGCTCCGCTAGATGATAGCTAGGGCTGGTTGTCGGGCCGGGCACGTAGTCATTCGGAATCTACTTTTTTTCGCAGTTCGCTATGGAATTTTATATGACGCAGGCATGATCCGATTAATTCATGACTAATTCTATTTTAGTTTCACCTCACAAGAACTACATCCATAATGTCTTTCTCGCATAGTGGTAGGCAGAAATAATTTGTTTCAACTTTCTACGACCCTTACATACTTCTTTCGCTTCATCCATGCTCATTAATGTCTTCATGCATGCCGGTTTCTGATACTCTTAGCCTGATCCTTTTTTAATATACTTGTCTAAGCCTTCCTCTTCTGTTTTCTTCATTCACTTCCGACTTATCTTAGAATCCTTTTCTGGGAGTGTCTCTTTACATTAAACAAAACTCGAAGGTTTAAAACTTAAATATCCTTTGAAATAAAATCCTTCTTTAGATACTAAGCTACTTTTGAGGGTTATCTCACGTGTAATAGTTATTTCACATTGTTCCCGTATTTCTTAATGTCGCTTTTACGGCATTCGTGACCAATTAAGCTTGAATTCTTCTTCATTTTCTTTAAAAATCTTCCGTGGATACTCTTTTGAAACTAAAGCCACCGGCCAGCAGGTTAAGCACAATTCCTGCACGTAATTGTTCCTTAAACTGCAATATTATATGTTTTCCTTTCAAGCACCAAACGCCATTACTTGCAACGGGTGTCAACCCGGCACTCATTTGTCAAGTAGCAACACTTTGCTCAACGACAAAGTTGAGTTTACTAAAATAGAGGCGATAACGCTTGATCGACTTTATGCTCGAGAGAGTGAGAGATACCTAAATACGACGTGTTGTAAACTTTAATTTATCAAGTTTCAATAATTTCAAAACTATATTTAGTAGGATTTTAAAAATTTTGGACGCATGTGTTCTACCCCTAAATATGAATGTGAATATTCAATTAAATTTAACAGCCTAGTATAACTACCCGAATTTCAGACGTTTATATAACCAGATATTAGGAGAACCTTGATAGAGTAGTGGCCTAGCTCTCTCGGCCTAAGCAATGTCTGGTTTCATAACAATAGCTCTCGAATGCACGAATGAATAATTAAGTTTTAATTTGTGGAGTACGCCTGACAGAGGTCATGCTAGTTTTGTAACAAAGCCGTATTCGGAAAGAGATGGATGGGTATGAGAGGGATATGATCCGCCGAGAGCAAAACGCATTCTCATTATTTTTCCGACAGAAGGGGGGTAGCTAGAGAGTTTGAAACTTAAGAGTCGTTAGTGACGTTATTTTTTATAGCTGCCAACGTTAACCTCTATATTTAGACAGTATGTTGTTGATTTAAATAGCTAGCATATAAAATAAGAGAGTAAACCATTTATCTAATCTTAATTTCTATAAAAGTAATCTTCAAAAGAATGAAATAACACGAGGCCATAATACTATCCTGAATACCCTCAGTGCGTGTTCCCCGTTTTGCCGTGACACAGAATAGTTTACGCCTAACAAGTCGCAAATGACGCCGCATCTCCCGCAATCGGGACAAAAAGCACAGGAGACAGCCCGTCTACGCTATTAATTAAAAAAACCTCGCTCCAATTCGTAACTTTTCATGCGCCGGTGGGCGACGCCGGGCGCCGCTAGTGATGCGACGCGCTCCCTGCATAGCGGAGGGTAGTTTTATTTTTCAAGTTTTGATTTGATTTACAATTTTTACTTATTATGGAAACGAGCTTATGGGATCAAAACCCACTGCAGTAGCAAGGTGAGATATGCATAAGTCACGCCTCTTCGCTCTAAGGGGTAGGCTTAGGTGTATTAACATCCACATTTCGACAGCGTATTTCAGGTCCCATATAATGAGGCAAGTCTATTTGCCACCAGGAACTTAAATCGCAGTAATTGTCTATATAGTGCATCAGGATCACTGCAGACCTCTTTATAACTCTTTAACGCCTTGCAAGACACCCGTGAGAAAAGTAGGAGTAGTGACAATAGTATTTCTGTGCCGTCAAAACTCAAAACCTATGCTCTATTTTTACAACTAATATTTATGAAGTAGACATTTAAGTACATTTCAATTCGCCGAAGCGTAAATTTTTCTGCGCATAATTATTTGTTTTTGTGAGCTAGTTCCTACGAGGACATCACTACAGACCCGGCACCGGAATATCATTCTTGTAATTAATAGACATTCAGAGCTGCGCTCCTGTGTAGATTACAGCTGTATGGAGGCATTACGCGGCGTATTATTTATGAAATGTGTATACCAGACTTGTATTACATCACTTGTAAGTAGTTAAGGAGTTTAGATGAAACACTTATTATGACCAGATACTAAGTAATGCTACTATTATATTTGGACGAGTTTCCTCTACTGTAATAATCAATTTATCACCATATTATTTAATTGTTTCATATAATTTAATGTTCATGATTAAAAATATTTATTTTACAGTGATCCCGGACTAAAACAGACGTCGGCCATATTTATTTTGTTCCACACGAAATAGATTCACGCTAATCTGAACATCCGGTACAATGGGTAAATCATGGCTCCTCTTTGATTGTTTAATTAAAGACAAATATCATTAGCAAGCGTTATCGCTGTATTAAACTTTCCCCAACTTCCTGCTCAATCTGTGAATATTTAACCAGAACGCGCTGCGGGTACATCACAAGTTTGGATCTTAAATTACAAATCTATAATCGATGGGAATCCCTCAAAGCATCATCAAGTATTGCTCTATTAACATAGTTAAGTCGCGTTCAGTAGGCACGTGCGAATGAAACAGCAGGTTTTGGTCAGTAATAATGTAGTCTAGCACTAGTTGACCCACTTATCCGCACCGGGAGAGCGTGGTGGATTATGGCCCATTCTCCCTATATTCTTCCATCCATAGGGAAGGCTGGCAATGATGATGATAATGAATGTAGTTGATTCTTGGAACTAATATGTGATATCCAAAGTATGCAGCGTTTAGTAAAACGACTTACATACACTACTGTGTATGTAAGTCGTTTTACTAGATTACAGTCGTTTCAATAGAGTAATAAGGATTAATTAAAGCACGCTACAAAAATTAATACAATTTTGTTAAGGTTAAAAGAATTTCAGTATTAAATTAATTTAATACAAACATACAAAGAGATACTTGTAAGTACGTAATACAAAATTTTCATGAAGACATGTTAAGTCCCATGTCTCGCTAGTAAAACGGCCCGGAAGTATATCAAGTTACCCGTTATTGTCGACGAGTTTCACGTTGCAAGTACAATGTAAATGTTGCACAAGATGTGTAGCTTTATTTTAACTGGTACATTTACATTGTCCCCAATCAGTCACCATTCAAATAAACCGAAACATCCGCGCACTAGCTTTCAACCCGCCAAGACCAGTTAACGATTTCTAACAACATTATCTTCGCGAACGGACATTAAACTGTAAGGCATCGTCCTAATAGAACGCGAATGCGCGATTATCGTAGGTTCGCGCGAATTTTACTCGTACGAACGTGCGATCAAACATACAACGTCAACTGCCAATCGCGCTATGATCGCGCAATCGTGTTCTATTAAGACGATGCCTAAGGATTCTTCCTTTCTTTACAAGGTATAGATCAACAACTATTAAATAACGTTATACATGTGCCACTAAAAGATTCCCTACCGGGTTGCAGTGCACTGTGCCAGTACAGTGTCTGTTGATTAAGTTAATCAAGTATCGTCTGCAAATCTGGTGCAGACGAGTGACGGTAATTAATAGAGATCGTTGTGTGATCAAGTCGCCGCTTCGCTGCCAGTCGCCTTCCGACTGAACATTACCTACTGCTAGTGTAAGGTAATTGTGTAATTTACTATGGTTGCCTTTTTAATGCGAAAAATGTCAAAGATTGACCGTGCGTTGACAAATGGGCCATTTGACATGACGGTCGCCATGTTGTTTTCTGTATAATACGTCAGTTTCATACAATTTTGTATTCTATTCGTTGGAATAGATTGATGGCCACTTTTACTTTTACCTTTACCACTAGAGACTTTTACTTTTACCTTTACCACTAGAGACTTTTTTTTACTTTTACCACTAGAGGGGTAGGCCTAGTATTGAGACCTGTGTTGTGACTCATATTATTACTGGGTATGTATTTATTTCTCACCACGCATATGTAACAACTTGATCTTACAAAGATTTTGGTGGTTAGAACTTGATCTTAACAAAAAATACAACAGATGATGATGATGTGAATAAAATAATTTAAAATAATTGTGATTCTCATCATCCTACGAGATTTTGTGTATAGCATTTCAATGTGTTAAGTCAATCAATCAACCAATGAGATTTCTTTACAAGTGGAAAGTTCAGTTCGGTGGGATCGGCAGACAAAATATGAATTCTTTTGAAAACTTCAGAAGACGACCCGGCAACCTTTGTTTTGCCCTTATCACCTGGGGGTACAAAAATAGCATCAGACCTGCCAAATAAAAACTAAAAAAGTCATAGAAATCGGTCAAACCGTTTCGGAGGAGTGGGATAACAAACACTGTGACACAAGATTTTTATATATTAGATTCTTAAGAGACACGATACGAATTCCTAAAACAATACTCCCAATCCCTCAATCTTCTGCAAATGTCCCCTTCGATGTCCACGTAATCGAATAACATTTTCCTTCAATCACGGCCTCACTTGACTTAGTGCCGATAAAAAATAACGAGCTACTTCACCGGACATAACGTGTTCCATATTTCAGCGAAATAATATAAATCTAAATTATATCTGGAGGTCTGGCCACAAATATTGAACCTCTTGTCGACATAAGGTGGGTTCTCTAGTTTCATTGTTAATAAGCAAGAAACAATTATTTATGATCACCACCGGCTCTTTTTTGTGAAGTGGCTTTTATAACGGCAGCAGAAAAGGGCTTAAAGTAGTTTCCATAGCACGGCAAAATTATATATCATAATAATGTATAAATGATTACTATTATTAAAAACATATTATTATGTTATGAATAAGAAGAGGAAGACCAAGTACAAATAGCTCGAGCACTCCAGATAAGTAAGAGCTATTAACAAAGTAACAGACCTCCAGATAAGTTAACTATTTGAAAAATAGTACCTAACTGAATAATTAAAGTTACAAGTAAAATCCATGAAATTTGTTAAATTTAAGATGTGTAGTGTTATACAAACACAATATTTGATAGAAAGCAGTAATAATTTAATTGTAAAATTATATAAAACACGTGTTTGCTGTGTAGACGCATATATAACTCCAGGTCCCAGGTTGAATGCATAAGTCGAAAAGTCATTGGTATTCTGAGGTCCTTTTATCATCTCAAATATTTTCTACCAACCTCAACGAAGATCCTCTTAGTTCAATCCACCATCCTCCCAATTTTCGATTATGCTGATGTGTGTTACACTGACATTACCCAGGAACTTCTTAACAAATTGGATCGCTTACTCAATAGTTGCATTCGCTTCATTTATGGACTACGTAAATACGACCATATTTCTTCTTATAGGCGTAAGCTTAAATGGCTTACGATTCGCCAACGACGGGACTTAAGAACCCTATCCACGCTTTATTCTATTATTAAAGATCCATATGCGCCTGGATACCTGAAATGTAAGTTTCAATATCTGGGTGCTTCTCATAGTCGTAACCTTCGATCAGACAGCAAACTTACACTCTCAACGCCTTTCCACCGTACTGGTTTTATTTCAAACTCCTTCACTCTTCAAGCAATACGACTCTGGAACGTACTCCCAGCTCACATTCAAAGAGCAAAGAATAAACTTGCTTTTAAACATCTTGTGCGCAATCACTATTTGGAATCTGTTACACCAATCTCACTATAATCATCTGACATTGATATTTATATATTATTTATACTTTTTTATTTATTATAAATATAGTTCGCATGTATTTATTATTATAATTCTAAGTATATGTTTTATTATATGTATATATTTATAAGTAATCTATGTATATTAACTTATTTATGTAAGTTTATTAATTTGTTTTAAGATCATTTATTTACATTACAGTATTCACTTTCTGCACCGCCAACTAATATTTCTGTACCGAGCTTTCCGGTTGACTGGTAGAGAATGCCTAATAGCATTAAGTCCGCCAATTGTAACTTTTGTGTACAATAAAGTTTAAATAAATAACTAAACTAAACAAAACTAAACTGTATTCCATACATTTGAATATTCGCTGACACAATGGAATACTCCAGATTGACTGCTCTCAGGCTACACAACCTCCAACAATATAATCCACGACGAATTACTAAAGAAATCCACTCGATTACCTAAACAGCGGTGACTTGAGCAAAAGCGAGAGCCGTGCCCCTCAGCCCGGTTCGGCGGTGCGGCCGAGTGGGCTCGATCAGCCGTCCTCTCGCCACGATGCACGAGGTGAGCCTCGCCCGATTTATTGGAAGCCATCGGGAACTCGGGGACAGCGTGGTGGCATAGCGCGCTTGGCCTGCGATTGCGTAAACTAAGCAATGTTCAAAGAAATAAAACAACTTTTACAGATCAGACTCGCATATAATTAGGTGTTTGGCATGTTAATTATTTAACCGGACGTTTCGATCACTTTACAGCGGCCGTGGTCACGGGGGGACCCCCGGTCATGGAGTACATGCCAAACGCCTAATTATACGCGAGTCTTATTCGTAAAAGTTGTTTTATTTCAAATGTGTAGTGCTCGTGCAAATACAAGAAAACATTAAATGTTCAAAGACTTTGGTGGTCGGAAAAAGTTCGAAAAATTATGGTCTTGATGCGGGAACCCGCGTCCACTTCAATCCAGGCAGGTGCCTAACCGCTCGTCCAACTAAGACACTTTTTTCAATCCAGGCAGGTGCCTAACCGCTCGTCCAACCAAGATACTTTTTCTAACCACCTTTCTAACCGTGTGGTGACGGCAGAGTAGAATACAATTGTCACCATCCCAAATCTCTCCCGTGGGTGTCGTACAAGGCGACTAAGGATAAATCAGTGATGAGGAGTGGGCAGCAGCGTTCCTCTTATACTACCGTCCTGACAATGTACTGCGACTTTTGTGCCCGATAAATGGCAATAGGCTCGCCACCTATTACATGGGACTTAACATAATTGGCGAAACGCGGGTGAGAATTCACCTCTGCCTATCCCTTCGGGGATATGGGCGTGATTTATGTATGTATGTATGTAAAATCGAATAAACCGGCCGGTCATGGGATGGGTGACCAAAAATTTATTATCTCTAGTTCCTCCGTGCTTCGGAAGGCACCTTAAGCTGTTGGTCCCGGCTACATCTGTAGTCGTTAATACCCACCAATCCGCACTGGGTCAGCGTGGTGGGTTATGGCCCAATCTCCCTATATCTCCCTACAAAGTACTCCCCTAGGGATGGAACCACGGGATATTAATTCCGCATGGTGAATTACTAGACCACGCTGGCACATGAGTAAACAAACGGAACAGAGTGACAGCTTCTCCACTGGCTGTATGAGCGTAAACCGGTTTTTTCCAGTCTCGCCTAGCGGCCAGTGGACAAGCTGTCACTCTGTTCCGTTTATTTCCTCATATGACGCCGGCGGCTGATCTCAAGTGCTCCCTGTGTACGCGTGCCTTTAGCCATTCAGAGTGGAGTCGGGCCGCCCACAGTCGGCGAGTGTTGCGTGGCGTTTGCCAAACAATGGCTGATTTATTGACTTCTGTCCCCGTTTACCGTGGGGGAGGATCGCTCGAGTGGCGATTAGACACATTTCGATGATAATAGATCCCAGGCTTCTTGCGTCGCCGAATATTTGATTCGTAATTGGGGAAATATTTAAGGGCATCGAAGAGGAAACTGTTTTTTTTTGTTTCGGTTGCTGCTGTTCGTTGATAAATATATGTTCTCGTATTTAGGGCCTGTTTCATAATCGACAAGTAAGTTCGAAGTAGCTTACTTTACAGTTCAATTGACATATAATTCATATTACAACTGTCAAATGATCTGCGAAGTAAGCTACTTAGAACTTACTTGTCGATTGTGAAACAGGCCCAGTCTTCTTACCAAGCTTATTTATAATACGACCTCAGTTTAAAGAAAGATCCATAAAATCATGTTCAATTTCTTAAAATATACCATGAATTAAAAATCTCGTGCCACAGTATTTGCTATCGATCTCCTCTGAAACGGCTTAGCCGGTTTTCATGACATTTTTCGTTTATTTGGTAGGTCTGAGAACAGGCAGTAGACTATTTTTAAACCACTATGTGATAAGGGTCAAACAACGTTCAGCTAGAAATCTAGAATATTTCCTTATTTCGAGTTTTGTAAGTATTTCTACGATATTTTTACCAAAATCACAGAATTAAACGCGAAACACTTCACAGATTCACAGAGCGATAGCGGCGGAGATGAAAATAATAGTGCAGCGGAGTACCACGGATAACAAACTCAAAGTTTGAATCTGGGAAAGTACACGTCCAAGACGGAATATTTTATTCCAGCCCTGGAAGTTCCCGGGAAGAATCCTCGGTTAAGAACAATGGAACTGTTACCATCGAAAATATTAAGATTCCCTCAGTGCATCCGTATTACTTTCGGAGTCTGAGGCTTAAATATTTACGCTGCGCGATTGTGCTCTATGAAATATTTAGCAGCGCATCTCGCGGCTGTAGAGCCTTCACTGTGACGGAACACTTTCAGCTGCTTATCAAAATGTAGATTTATCGAAACTGCCGTGAAACCAATTCATTCGATTCTATATGGAAGTAGAGAAGAGGATAAAAGAGATGCTCTGAGAAGGAGATGGCTAGTATTGTTTAAACATACACCTTCTTCTTCCTGCCCAGTATCCAGTGTCGGCGCAGTATGTTTCCTCTTACATTCATGTTGGTCAGACGTCATCAAGCCATCCACTCCCTTTTGATTCATATCATCCATCACACCGGAAAGGTGCTAGTGATGAATGAATAGATAGAAATGAGACGGAAAGGACCATGTCGAGAGATCGATGAAACAAGAGAGTGATTGGAATGAGAACATCCCAATCCATACTGCTCAAGGTTTTGGCTTAGGTTTTACAGCCGGCCGCCTGCCTGACACCAACCCTCTTTGGGTAAGCTGTGGTTGGAGGTTTGCCCTCCATCATTCGGGTGCCCCAATGTGCTTATTGGTCTTCACCGAGCAATCTCCCTTAGTCGACTTTTACGACACCCATGGGAGTCAGGGCTGGTCTATTCTACGTTATTTTTTCGCTCCCAAGCTAACATGGAAGACAATTATTGAGGTTGGTTACTTTGATGAAATCTATCTTTGAAACACGGCTTCTCGCTGGCGTATCCAAACGATAGTTCTGAGAATCGCTGATTTGTGTAGGCGAGAACGTCTAGGCGTATTTGGGCAGCAAATTTGCTCTTTCAAATATCTAGCCTGATATCTTTTATGAAAACAGTGAGGGGCGACCACAGAAACGTCCTTTTCGGCGGACGGGCGAATTTGACAGGTAAATTGGGATCAGGATTGGCGGGAATCACCGCCATTGTTTATTTAGGAGCGAGGCCTGGGAATGGGCATGACCTTGTTTTCAATTTAAGGACGCGCCTCGCAGCGGTTTTATTGCCCTGCCATAAAAAGGTTTAGTGTTTTTTGCGGTGGACTCGTCAAACGGACGATTTCGATTCGAGCACTTGTGTTGAGCTAAGGGTCGTATTATATCTGTGGAAACTTAATTTGATGTGTAAAATTTAATGTAAATTATTTGTAAGAGAACAAGCAATTTATGTTTCCCTTGAAAATAACATAAATAGTGTAACTGACCCTGCAAACTTTATTTTGCCCTTATTAGCTAGGGGTATAGCCTATAGCCCTTATAGCCTACGACCTATTCTCAGAATTACCAAATATACACAAAAAATTTCATGAAAAATCGTTCAAGCCGTTTCGAGGGAGATTTGTATTAGATCACAATTTTTTAGTAGGTATTTTGTTTTACTTTACTTTATACCCATCCTCTTGATACAACCAATTATCAAAAGATGATGGCTGCTTTATGATGTTTACGAATTTCAAGTGGATGCTTAACCTCGTTTATTCATCCTCTCTCTCTCAGCTCTCTTTAATAATATACATCGGATATAGAGCAAAACTATATCGGGTGATAATTGCTTTCAACAAGTCGTTTTTTAGTCTTATCTTATCTTGTGAACCCAACAAACAGCGATGCCACACATTTCATTTGTTATGACACCAGAGAGCAGGTGTATCCCAGAGATCCAAGCCAACGATCTGACGATTCGGCGAAGGGCTGATAGTGGCAGTTATTCGAGCACAATCATAAGTTGCGGCCCCTCAGCCGGCCCTGTTTGTCACTGTCACACGGGTGCGGACCGGAAAAACTAGGGGCTAAGGCTGCGTGCACGACTGTTGCGGCTCAACTGATATTATTATGCTATATCAAAATATAGAAAGAAATATCGTAATTTTGAGAAACAAGAAAAAAAGAAAATGGAATTATGACTGCATCTTTGACTTTATATATATATTAGATAAATAAGTCTTTGATACTACATATTTTTTAAACGACTATTAGTGTTAATAATTTCGACATTATGATAAAATCTTCCTGTTTTCATGGGATCATTTTAAACTAAGTATTATTTGGTAGAGAGAGGTAACGTATTTAGTCTCCAGTCAACTTGAAATAAATAGATGAAAAGATTGGAAATGGATGAAAAAATGAATGAAAATGGAAAGAAAGGATCTTTAACTTTAACCTTGGCTTGTTGCTGTAGGTCGTGTGACAAAATTGTAAAAAATTTGGTAGTACATCGTCTGATAAAATAATTAATTAAATAAGTAATTCTTTTTCTTTGTATTTCGTAAATATTATAAAATTTTCTGCCTTTTTTTATTTGTACTTTTTTTTCTGATATGTAAAATAATGTTATATAAATAATTAAGAATAATAGTATCGCAATCACACTTGGTAGGATTATCCGAACCAATCCGAACCCTTCTAAAAGCACAAAAGTGTGATATTCGGTGTGACCGCACCCTTTGAAGGCATACCCCGAGCAAAAAGTGTAAGTTTGAGTCGCGTGTCGGTGACGACCGTCATTTCATAAATGTCGCGCAGATGCGGAGGTGGCGCCATTACGGAGGTGCGGCCGGGCGGCGAGAGGGCGCGGTACGCACCGACACTCACTGACATACATACATAAATCACGCTTATATCCCCGAAGGGGTGGCAAAGGTGAACTAGCCCCATATTTCGCCAATTGACAACATTTCATTTTTTCAACAAACCTTTATTAAGATGTTATATGAAATTAAACCAAAAATGAAGACACCCATATTTTTTATTTCTTCTGAATTCCGTCGTTTTCATACAAAAAATAATGATCGAAATACCGGTCATTCTAAACAGACGTAAGTGCCAAATGACGTCACTGGCGTAGACGAATGGCGAAATCACTCTTGACTCGAAAAATAAAAATATCACTTGTCAAAATTGACGAACTGGCGGTTCCGGTGTCGAAAATAAAAACATTACTAAATACGTTTTAAACTAAAGTTTATGAAGGATTTTATTTTATTGCTACTCTAATATTGTTAATTTCGACGATGACAAGTAATAACATTGGATTTGATTTATGACTGACGTCTGTCATCATGTCTATGATAACTTTTTATTCTTCCATCTAGGAAGGCAAACGTTTTAATTCATACATCCCCGCCCGGGACATCATCGCATGATTTTTACATTTTATTTTTTTTCTCTGTAATTAAGTAATAAAAAAATTCAATAAAAATATTTTCGAAGTCAGGATTGGAAAATAAAGAAACGGTATTTTTATTTTGGGAGGTTGTCATTTTTGAAATGTTATAATTCGGAATCATAAAGACATTTTATCATAATATTCAATTGAGACTAAAAAGAAATTAATCCGCAAAAATTCTGTGTAAAAATATTTGGAATGATGCTTTCATTCCAAATATTTCGAAAACTTATAGTCTTGATGCGAGAATCGAACCTGCGCTTCCGCATTCGTTCGATTCCCGCGTGTTTATTTATATACAATGTCCAAATAAAAAAAAATAACAATAAATCTGTCTAGTTAAAAATCAATGCATGTTTAAATCCCAAATCTTTAAATTAAACGGTCACCGCATAGTTAATATTAACAGAGGACGCGGGTTCGATTCCCTTCATAAAGAAAATAAAGTCCATTTGAGTCCCCGCACCAAGACAAATAATTTTTGAAGTTTGACTATAATATTTTCATTGTAATATTTTTCAAACATTTTTACATGTAATGTTCGAATAAAAACCAATTAACTTCAACCCGTTATCTTCGGCTTGTTAACTTGAAGCGTATTTACGAGCAATCTGTCAGTGGCTTGTCCCACGCGCCAACAGCGAGTGCCGAATAAAAGATAACGATTGAAAGATTCCCGAGAAAGTGCGGCGGCGGCGCCATTGAACACATGTGCGTTTGATGGCCGCCGGCCGTCACTCGCCGCAGGGGACACCCACGACATCACTGGGTGTTTTGCTGGGGGATTCGCCTCTTTCTAGGCATATATTGTCATTCTAGATTTGACATCAACACCTTTCATTTTTTTATGTTGCACTGGGAAGCTCTTGCCCTTAATCTCACCTGATGGTAAGTGACGATAAGCGCCACAGATGGAATCGAGCTTCAACTGGAACCCTCAACCGCAGAGGGGCTGGCCATCTCATCACACATTGTCGGAACACAATAATGCTGTTAACATTATTATTATGGCGACAGATTTTGATAAGATGGTGGTAGCTAGATTCGATTTGATTGTTCCAGTTTAGTATGTCGTCAATCATAATGCCTAGAAATTTTGTTGTGTTGGCGAAACGTGGGTGGTAACTCACCTCTGCCTACCCCTTCGGGGATATAGGCGTGATTTTTCGAGTCCAAGTGACCGCGTAGAGCGCGTGTGGTCTGCACGCAGAAGCGCCATTGACTTTACGGCTTTGAGGCAATAAAAAGCGGTAACTTTATTTGTTTGTCGGTTTTTAACAGACTGCGACACAGTTAAGGGGGATAATGTGAGTCATTTCCTCCCCCTACTCTTTCCTTCCTCGCTCTATGTCACCGCGAACTTGCTCCAAGTTACTTTTAATGATTTCTTCGCAAAAAAAATTAGTTTTCATTCCAGTATGTTTGTTGCGTCCGAATGAATATTTTCGCTAGTAAGGATGTTTAAAAAAAATAAAAAGGGAAAGGGTTGAATTTCTACGTCACTGACAGTGATCACGAGTGATCATCTGCAATTATGAGTTACAATCGTTATTATCACATGAACAAAATTACTTATAATTGTATCATTATTTAATTTTATACATGCTGTTGTATCAAAGAATGTAATGGTACATACATAAATCACACCTATTTATCCCTGAAGGGTAGCGAAGGTGATAAATCACCTACGTTTCGCCAATAAATTTCAGATCCCATGTAATAGCCTATTGCCATCTATAAGACACGTAAGTCGCAGTATGTTGCATGTTGCTTAAATGTATGAGAAATACTGCTGCCTATTACTCATCGTCTTTATGTACGACACTCACGGGCGAGATGGGAGTGGTTACAACGTTATTCTGCTCTGCCGTTAACACACGGCTAATATTAATTTTAATTGCCTCCATGCCATTTAACATATAAAAACATCACTTGCGACCGAGTCCTCCCTCCTGTCACATAAAGTATCCAACATGCTACGGTATGCAATAAAAATTGGCATTTTTGTACAAAAAAAACTGCACCTCTTCCATTGTTGCGTCCGCTTTTCATTTCAATTTTAAACAAAATATTTTCGCAGTTGCACACGCTTTGTTTGATCGCCACCAACGCGCACCGCGTGGCATTCGCTATGGCGATGAAATATCACATAAATATTTTCCTCGTTGTCATCAAAGATATGTACTGGCAGCAACGCATCATACCACGACAGTTCAACACTGCATGTAGATACTGCGGTCCGTTGTATAGCGCGATCACCCTTGTTTTGTACGTAGCAAACCAAGCTTTTATACGCATACATACACAAATATAACCTATTCATCTCCCTTTATTCTTCCATCCATAGGGAAGGCCTGTGCACCAGCAGTGGGTACTTTAAAAAGTCTGGTGATGATGATGATGATTCATCTACAAAAGGCTGCGGTGAATTACTATTAAGACCCACGTTTCGTCAATACCTTTATACATACCTTTTGCCATCTATTGGGAACGTAAATCGCAGTAAATAGTAAAGTACATACAGTTTTTGAAGAGATTAGTAACTCAAGTAGAACCGCGTTCTAACCGTCCTATACTTTCAATCAGTGAACTCAAATGAAATCAGCTCTAACTGCCGCACTCAGAGACGTCCATTAAAGTTAATACGTACTTAATGTCATTTTTTTAAATTTAAATCTAGATCATAGACCCGGCAAGAATATCGACTAGTTTAGAATTGTTATTTTTTTGACTTTAAGTACTCATTAACGTTAATTGACGTCTCTGTGCGGCAGTAACATCAATAAAAAACGAAAGCATTTTTGATTTACCAACTTGTCCATTTATCTATAGGTGGTCTTAAGTGTTATCTAAAACTACAAACTATCTTTCTTGCTCCACAAAGTCCCTCGCTAAGTCCTTAGTACATTCGAAGGCGAAAGTGTTTAGAGCGAAAGTATAAGACGGCCGGGACCTGAACTAGAACTCTTAAGTACAGCTTAACTAGTTCAGTTCATTAGTTGGAAAGAACGTAATTCACTGCTATCAACTTTCTGTTATGTTTTAGGAGTAGCTGAAGCTGAAGCTAATTATTGTTTTATGATTGTTGGTGGAGCAAAGATGATTAAGGTTGTTAGCTGCTTATGTTCGTAACGAGTTAAATAATTATTAATGTATGACTATAAAACAGTTGTCGTGTGGTGACGGCAGAGCAGAATACAAATATTGTATCCAACCCCTATTCTTTCCCGCGGGTCTTGTACAACGAGACTAAGGGCTTAGACAGACTACCTAGTTGCGATTAATGTGACCGATTACATGAGACCTAAAATAATTGGCGAAACGTAGCTGTTAATTCACCTCTGCACCCCTTCGGCAGTAAATCGGTGTGATTTATGCTATGTTACGTAAAAAACACTATTCAATTTAACAATCCATCACACTGGCCGGTTAAAATCCCGAAAAGGGTTGGGAACTTGCTCTTGTACAGTTTAATATTTAACCTACTTAATTGAATTGGTATGTCCTAATAGTGCGATTACATGGTATTTGTAGGGGCGAGTTGTTGAGAGTTTGAGATATTAGACCGGCAGGATTATGACGAGGGTACACGCAAATTGTTATAGTGGGCACCGGCCCGAATTGGCTTTGTGCGGCCCACACAGAAATTGGGACGGGATTGATTGGGACGAGGATGAGCTCGGGAGCGGACCACTCCACTAGTTTACTGGGGCTGAAGCAATTTTCAGAAGACTACGTGTTAATTTTATTGAAACAATCATATATTTCAATCTACTGGACAAATAATTTATACTTACTTTCGGGGACTGTCAAGAAATACCTTCTTTAGACATTGGAAAAGCCACGGTCAAAAGACTTCCAATTTTTAAATCGAAATATTATGCTAAGTTTTACTACCTACTACCAAAATGATATTTTTCTGAAATGAAAAATTTTGTCAAAAAAAGACCTCATAAATTAATGACTGAAATAAAAATAAATTTACTTTAACATTTACAGAAACCTTTCCTTACAGTAACACTACCTTATAACAACAATAAACCAACACTTCGCTTTGTGAATAACCAAAAAGATGTTAGAGCGTACACGGTACATTTCGCTGGACGCCCCTCCCTCCAATTCCAACACGGAGAAACTATTAAGGCTATGAATAATATAGGTACCATCTTATTGAATCTCAAAGAGCATCATAATGCGAGAGGTATCAGGGCGAAGATCTAAGGCGTCCCGATCCCTTGCAGTGCTTAAACAAAAATTCCCGGGATTTACCCAACCAGGACCCCATCTTTAGTTCCCCAGCACATTCCTACAGAGGGAGAGAGAACTTCTCAACTAATCAAACTGTCTTAAAGACCACCTTCAACATATCGACTGCCCAAATTAGTGTTGTTCGTGCACGTTCACATTTGGAGGACGCATTTCGCTGGGACGTCACAGAGCAGCAATTTTGCGGGTCTGATTCTTCTTATTTGCAGACGGTCTAGAAGCTTAGATTAAGCTTTATTGTTGCTTTCCAATGATTATAGCTCTTCTAGATGACTGCTTCAGAAATGAAATAATACTGTTAATATGCATACTACTGAGTAATCTAAATAAATTTGATTTGTGAATTTTGAAGAAACATTTATTTTCTTATTTTTACTGGGACGCGTTCATGACATCTCTAGAAAGACTTTTTCCGCTTCATCTCAGCACACTGTCCTCATTGATTAGAGGCAAAAGATCTGAAGGTGTGCCTCGGCAAATTTATTCACATGATCACACGACATGCTAGAGATACTGCGTACACTGTGCGGGCGAGGGAATATCGCGGCATTGATATCTGAACGATAACAATCCACCCCTCCGAAGCAGTTTCGAGTCGAACTTGCCAGATACTGTTTTAAGGGGCCCGAGGATACTTATGGTTATTTAGACGTAGATACAGGAGGGGCTTATGTGGGATTTTTGCGTTCCCGAGTTTGAGTGCGCGACTGATATAATCGAATGGGATTCTGGAAAGTTTTCTCAAGGAGGTTGTTGCTAAATTACTTTCCTCTTTTAGTTACAGTTGCGTCGGGGAACGGAATCAGATTTAACACGCTATCTAGGAGTTGCAGAGTAATGGACGCTCATTGGATCACTGCGGATTTCCTCACTTCTAAGCATTGCCTTTGTACAAGGCGGATTTTCTTTTTTACAAGCATGTAAAAAGTGCAAACATTACAGTTTTTTGTCACTTTCGTTAATCAGACGGCGGCTATTGTAAGAAAAATGTCATCGACAAACCAAGTCGCGCTTCAGGATATAAATAATTTTCGATATTTTCTGACCATTTTTTTATCACCAATGAATTAAAGAAGCGAGCAGAATACTGGATATTTTTCTGACCATGTTCTCTTCAAGAATAAGAAGGATCAAGCGAGCAGAATAACAACACTGAATTCTAATACAGTCAAGTTGTAAGCTAGACCGTGAAGAAAGGCGACATTGTGATTATTATGCAGACATCTGAAGAGTTTCAAATTAAACCCGAGGGTGCTATTGAGCGAGCATCAGGTGGCGGCTTTCAGGCTCGCTGGTACAGTAATGAAACACGCCTCCGCTGGAACAATATGCTTCATTACACCTAATCCGGAATTTTATTGAAGTAACTAATTAGATAGGGTTTATAGGTCAGTAAGGCAGTAAGGTGGACCGACGATCTGGTAAAGGTTGCGGGAAGCTGCTGGATGAGGGCAGCGCAGGACTGATCGGTTTGGAGGTTCTCGGAGAGGTCTATGCCCAACAGTGGGCATCTCTTGGTTGGCATGACTATGAAGTATGTAATTATTTTTGTACAGAAATATCACACTATCTTCAAAGGTCACGCAAAAAGATTTTCGACACGATGATTTTGAACTAAACCAAAAGATCCAGTTTGGCACCAATTGTTTGTTCATTCATGATGTAACATTGTTAGTATACTATTGCCTGGATAGCTAATAATGTTAGGCATTCCTTTTCCATATCAACTTGGAGCTCCATTTAAATATGTCTACGAGAAAAAACTATAAAAATCACTTTTGCTCGTGTGTCAATGTTTGATAGCGCATCCACTCGAAACGGTAGTGTGAGGGCTTTAATCTCGCCGCATATCAAAACAGAGGGCCCATTGTAGCTGGAGAGCCCATAAATCAAAGATGTTCAAAAAATCCTATCGTTATGATTTGATTTCTAGATTTGACGTTAGAAAAAATATAACAAAGAAAAGAAAGCCAGAAAAATTCCTGATTTGGGAATCTCACCTCGCCCAAAGCCGAAAGCCAGTTCGATCCCCGCATCCTATTAGTACCAAAATAATTTTTCCAAATTTTTCTGACTATATTTTCATTGTAATTTTCCATCGTCTTCTGATACAAAATGTTAAAAGTAATATTTTTATCTAACCACGTAATTTTGTGTAGGTATTACCACGTCACGTCCCGCGCGCCGAATTATAATACGTCTGCGTTAAAAGCGCTTGGCGGCGTGAACGTTTTAATTTGTCAGTGTTACGTCGGCGCGCGGGCAGGTGCGGGTACATTTTGAATTGGGAGCGTCTCATCTTCGCCGAACGAAGAATGGCGCCACCACCGCTCTTTAATCTTTCATTTGGATTTGGCCAGATAAGGCCCTCACAGAGGGTCTTTTGTGATTACATGCTACATAAATCACGCCTATGTATCTCCGAAGAGGAGTTCCGACTGCATCTACATACATACATAAATCACGCCTATATCCCCGACGAGGTAGGCAGAGGTGAATTAACACCCACGTTTCGTCAATTGTGTTAGGTTCCATTTAACAGGTGGCGAGCCTATTGCCACTTATTAGGCACGAAAGTCGCAGTACATTGCTAGTTTGTGTAAGAGGAACTGCCCATTTCTCATCACTGTTTTAACCCTTAGTCGCCTTGTACGACGGCCGCGGGAGAGATTTGAGGTGGTGTCAATTGTATTGTACTCTGCCGTCACTACACGGCATCTGCCTAAACAATACCTACCAATCTACCAAGCCAAGCTTGGTGGGTTATGGCACATTTTCCCAATTCTCCTCCATGACAAAGGGAAGGCTTGTGTCAAAGAGCTGGAGATGATAAAGATAGTGTTTTAATTAGGGCAGGCCAAATTGAATTTAGTATTACGTATGTTTGAAGTTAAACTAGTAGCAGCTTAGTAAAAAAAATGTTAATTCATAGGTATCATTGCGGATTTATATTATTTATAATTTATATTTATTTTTCAAAGCCGTGTGGTGACGGCAGAGTAGAATACAATTGTCACCACCGCAAATCTCTCCCGTGGGTGTCGTACAAGGCGACTAAGGATAAATCAGTGATTAAGAATAGGCGGCAGTGTTCCTCTTATACCACTTACTGCCGCACTCAGAGACGTCAATTAACTTTAATGAGTATTTAATGTCAAAAAAATTTCATTCAAATCTAGACCAGACAAGAATAGCGACTAGTTTAGAATTGTCATTTTTTGTCGTTAAGTACTCATTAACGTTATTTGACGTCTAGGATGTCTATAGTGCGGCAGTTAGCAATTAACTGTGACACTTTTGTGCCCGATAGATGGCAATAGACTCGCTACCTATTACATGGGACCTTACATAATGTGGGTGCTAGTTCACCTCTGCCTACCCCTTTTGGGATATAGGCGTGATTTATGTATTTGTATGTATGTATGTATTTTTTTTCATACACTATACATATACATTATGCTTTATTTATTTTCACTTAAACGAAAATCTGATATTAAGTTTTATATCATCGTAAAGCAACTACAGTGCAGTTAGTGTGTTACGAAGTTGTTTATAAAATTAAATTGTGCTCACAACCTTACCTAATTAGCGCAAACTAAAATGTTACGTCCTAATTAAATTCATCACCTTAACTTTTCAGTTCCACTACGGATGTTTATAATTAGACTTTGTAACTTTGTTTTAGTGCCTTTAATCAAATACTGAAAATTCACAAGTTTTGTTGCGACCATTTCTTGCTTTAGACTAAAAAAGTTAATTAAGACTCCAGCCTCTGTAAACGTGGGATGGGCCATCTTCAACTCAAAGAACGGTTGCCTTTAATCACCCACCTCATAATTAAATAGGTGTTTCAAGTTCGCTTATACAACAAAATACAGAGAAAAGTACATCGCCTAACACACTCTAGAATTATCTTTATTCATTATTATCTAAGGGTTAAGATTTTAAACCAATTCGTGTTTTTTAATGTTGTTTTTCTTGTTGGCCGTGTGGAGACAGAAGAGCAGAATGCAGAATACAATTGTCACCTCCCCCAATCTGTCCCGCGGGTGTTCTACAAGGCGACTCAGGGTTAAGACTGCGAAGGGCTACTTTTATACATGCCTAATGCGAATTAATAGGTGTTACCGACTACAGATGATGCCGGCTTAACGTGACTTCCGAATCACGGAGGAACTCGAGATTATTTATTTTGGTCACCCAACCCATGACCGGTCTTAGCGAACATTGCTTGATTTCCGCGATCGCAGCCGAAACGCACCTAATCACTGCGCTATCGAACGTGTGTAAAAAGTCAGATGAGACTCAAATTGTTTATTGTAATTGAATTAATCAAAGCTAAGCATAAAAAAGCAATTTCCATAATAGATTGGACCACTCAAGATGCGGCGCGAAGCATCGCTAGAGACCAGAGACCCCGGGGACTCTTAGCTTCCGATAAAGGTTTTATTGCAACAAGAAGGCTTGGTCTGTCGGCTTTGCGGGAAAAAATAAAGAATGGCGACTGTACCCATCTCCTTGAAACGTGAACCTTTGCTGGAAATTAAAGGGAACCGTCTCTGAAAGCAAGCTAGCCTTGTGGGGGTTGTGATTGGTAAATAATGATATTATAAAGAATAAAGTCAGCGTGGGGATTTTCATCATCATTAACATTGTTATCTGAGGGTTTAGCCCTTTAATGTCAACATGTTGGAGCACAGGCAGGCAGACCAATGTAGGTATGAAAAATATATGGAGAACGGGTTATAACCTACCAAGCTGGCCCGGTGTGGATGTTTTCCTAAGCACGGAGGAACTCGAAATAATAAATTGTCTATTCACGGTTTACCTTGTCTACATGTGCTTATTATTAAGTTGTGTCTAAGGTTCCTTCTTCTTCTCCCTGCCCAGTTCCCAGTCTATCTGGGGTCGGCGCCGCATGTTTCCTCTTCCATTCATATCGGTCAGACGTCGTCAAGCCATCCACTCCCTTTTGATTCATATCATCCATCACACCGTAAAGGTGAAGTTGTGTCTAAGGTTAAGTAACTAAATACCAGTGAAAACGAACCCTAACGCGAAAGCGACCAGTGAAAAGTACACTCGCAACTCCAATTACCGCTCACAATACACCACTTAAAGTCCAAAAGGCTAATCAAGGCGACCCTCTCAGTGCGACTTAAAATTGTAATCCGTATGTTGAGACTTCGTGTCGCGTTTCTCCCGCTGATTCTACTGGAAGGAAAAAACCAAAAACAGTCCCGCGGTCCGGTGTAAACCGAAACAGACACAAAAGTTGTTGAAGAATTGTTTTTTGAAATTGGAATCTTGACCGATGTTTTAGTGTGAAGTCCTCTTTTTAACCGACGAAAAAACGGAGAAGGTTAATTCGTACCCGAAGGTTTTTTCAGTGAAAGTTTGTCACTGCAAAGATAAAGCAGGTGAAAATTGTACTATGTCAATCTAAATCACTTTTTTACTTAAAATGGATGCACTCTGTCATCCGTCTGAACCGGGGTCAAAAATTTTATAATTATTTATTAATTATTATAATCATCATCATTTTCAGCCATTACTGCTATGGCTCAGGCCTTATCTATGGATGGAGGAATATATGGAGAATATGCAATAACCTGGCCCAGTACAGATTGGTGGGTACCAACGACTGCAGATACAGCCAGGAGCTACGGCTTCGTGTGCCTTCCGAAGCACGAAGGAGTTCGAGATAATACATTTTTGGTCACCCATCCAACCACCGCCCTTGGCAAACATTGCGCTATCGAGCTCCTTATACCAATACTGAATCTATGTTATAAGAAGGCCGTTATTTTTATTTAAAGAGACTTCTGATAATTAAAAAGACATTCGATTTTAATTTTAACATTTTATAAATGTTAGAAAAATTAGTACAAAGATTTTGGTGGTTAGAAAAAGAAAAGCAGCGGACGCGGGTTCGAATCCCGCATCAAGACTATTATTTTTCGAAATTCTTTTTCTTACAACCAAAATCTTTGTAAAAAAACATTGTCATTGAAATATTACAAACATAATAAAAAAAAACATATTGATGATTGTATTAACTATTAGTAAATTAATGGATTTATTAGGTACTTTTTCATATCCTTCTAGTAATGTAGTAATCCTTAAAGTTTTCTCCTTCTAATTTGCTTTCTATTTCAGCGACGTACAATTTTAAATATTTTATGGTCTGTATTAACGAGCAAACTATATAGGTACGTGATATTCAGTGCTTATTTACTACTATTTATATCTTTTGTAAAATAACGGAATAAATTTAATAGGTATATAAAGTTAATTAATTTGAGTAACTCGTGAAAACGACTTCAATGCGAAGGAAATATTACGGCGTTCCTTTGAGAGTCTGAGGAGGTATTGATAACTACTTCTGGAATGCCTCGGTATGAAAGCCCCAGGAATATCGCAAATCAATAAGAGGGAATTGGGGCTTCACGTCACGCCAGTAGCTTGAAGTAGTAGTTTATTTCATTGGCATTTGGTTTCAAACTAATAAATTAAATCCCAAGATAATATTTCCCTTTTTTTATCGCATATCCAGCGTAGTGATGACGGTACAAGGTACAATTTTGCACCATCTCCGTTTTGGTATCGGTTCCATTGGTGAGTCCTCTGTCAGTTTTCTTCATAATAATTGCGTGTGACGTTCCCTCTGAAAGTTGGTGGAAAGCCATGAAAACCTAGCCAGGAGCAGCATTGTTAGAAGAATTACAATGAAACCATCATAGTTGGAAAATGTCGTAGCACAAAACCAAACGGCACCTTCTCAGCATCAAGGAGATATCCTACTCTCCGACCACCAACTGCTCGAGCCGTAACTTCCAGAGCAATATCCCGATATTCCTGCTGAAGTTTTTATTTAGGTTAAAGGGTAATGGTGCCAACCGTTACACACATTTGTATGGCGAGAGTTACGTTCGACTTGTTTTGCGAGTATTGCGAAAAGAAATTGCCTTCTTTATGTACTTTATCACGCATAATATCGCGCCACCAACTTATATCCGCCATAATTTCTCAGGTTCCCGAGCTGAAGTTGTGCTTATTTATGTGCCTGTCCGCAATACATTCGCTTAGCCATTGCATAATGAGTGTCCACGCCGTTAAAAGAGTATTATTGTAAATGTCTATAACAAACTAAAAAGAATCTTTGTCAGGAGTAAAAACAAAAGGCGTAAAATTGATCGATAACATAACGTCGCGATATAAAAAGGGTGTTTGAAAAAAACGATAATCTTTTTATTGCAATCCTTGTCGTCGCTCCGCGCACCATCTCTGAGCCCTGTACCCCGCAAAAACTCCAAATAAAACTTCCCCATGATATAAAAGGAGATAGTTCCTATGATTCATAGCGGGGTACCGTCGTAAATCTCCTTTAAAAAAACAACTATGGAAAATCTCGCCCCCGGAATGGTCGGAATCAAAACGGCAAGAAGTGAAACTAAGTTTGGAGTTGATGAAAATGAAATGAGTAGATTAAGAGGAGAGGAAAGTCGCGGACGTAATTGATGGTGCGGTGCAGGCGCGAGATAGATGGCAGCACTTGCATCGATCGAAACGCTTGCAATTGATTAATCTGCTCACTGTCGCCAGGGAACAATACGGAAGAGTAAGGGAGGAGAACTTTCACACAAAAAGGTGTAATTATTTAAGCGACGCCGAATACCTTCGTGGACAACTTAATGGAAATTTAACACTGATTGATGGTTTGGTCTGATGTGTTCAGTTCTTGGACCCATTTTGGATTCCAGTACCAACTACTTGGTGATAATGTGACAACAGAATCATTATAAAACACAAGTAATATTTGTAATATTTCAACTTAAATCCTTTAAACAATGTCACCTTTACTAAAGCAGTTATTCATTTTGTATCATTTTCACGAAATTCAAATTGTATATTTGCACACTAGGCTAAAACACCTAGTACTAACTGTAAGTACTGGTTGCTAGGCTAAGTAAGCGGCGTCGATTGCTATCGCTTGGACTTTTTATTACATTACATACAATTTAAAGACATCCACTTTGTATTACACATAAGTTACGGAGTAAAGTCTACTCTATGAGCTAAGAGAATTTCACAAAATGCAGTTAACACATAAACGGAATCTGGCAAAGTGCCCATAATGCACAATCAAACAATTCGAACAAGCCTGATAACATGTAATTATCATGGCAAAAGACTAATCAAATATGTAGTCTACTTCCAATAACACCGGCAAACAGCAGAGAAAACTTGTTTGCGTAATTAATAATTATCCTAACGCGATACTAAACAAAATGAGCAGCCATCAATTGCGCTTAGAGCACATTAAATGCTTAAACAAACAGGAACGATGGCAATCACGATTCGCGTGTAATTAATGCAAATGGATTATGGCTACAGTAACGATTGGGGCTCGCTGCTGACGGGGTATTGGCACTGGCTTGTTGGGGCTGCCCTATTGGACGCTCCGTTTTCACATCTGCTTTATTCAACTTTAATCACCCTGGCCTGTCACTTCGTTATTTATACATGCGCACATAAACCAAGGACGTAAAAGGATAGGAGACCAACGATGGATGGACTCTGTGACCGAGAGAAATCAGTGAAGATAGAGAGGAGTGGAAGACGAAAACATATTGTGCCGACCCTGCCTAGAGCATAGTGAGGGCAGAAAGAAGACATACATGAACCACGCCTATTTTCCCCGTAGGGGTAGGCTGAGGTGTTAGAACACTCACGATTCGCTAATTGTAATTACTAATTATGTTAGGTCCTGTGTAATAGGTGGCGAGCCTATTGTCATCTATAGGGCTCGTAAATCGCAGTATATTGCTAGGTGGTATAAGAGGAACGCTGCTGCCCATTACTCATCACTGTCTTCACACCCGCGGTGTCGTATAAGGTGACTTAGGGTGAGATGGGGGTGGTGACAATGGTATTCTGCTCTACCGTCACAATACGGCCACGCCTGCATTATTCAACATTAATGACCCTAGCCTGTTACTTAATTATTTACTGCGTCCAATTTAATTTAGTTCATTGCTGTGGCAAGCGCTTGCCTGGTCTAAACCACTGGCGTTTTGTTTTGCATGGTGCTAGCTCTAAAATTAATGCCCGGATATGGATATACGAACCAACCGTATCATTATTAGTGGCTTCCATGTCTTATTAAAATGTTTTTGTTTTAAGCAATGTCCAAAGAACTAAAATATTGATAGAGAAAGAGAGAGAACTACCATTCTCTTTTGTATCTGTTAATAGTTTTTAACTTAGTATTATTTAGTTAATTTCAATTGAAAGTATATTAAAAGGGGCCATGTTAAGAGTACCCGAATGGATGGCGTGAAAGAAGTACCTATGCAAGGATCGTAGCAAGTCGAAAGAAGTGATCTCTGCCTACACATGTGGGAGGAAGCGTGACGTTTATATAGTCATTGGTTAGTTCGAGTGGGTTGAAACGGTTAGAGAAATTACTATCCATATTTTTGTCCTGTTGTTGGCTATACGCTTGCTGGCTAGAGAACGAAGGGGCGAGGGAGAAAAAGATGATTGGCAATTGATAATATGTGAAATTGTGTGGTACTTTCTATTAGAGCTACGACTTGTGTTGGCAAAACTGTTTATTTTTTTTTATCATCGTTGCTATTTTAGCATGTAGTAAATAGCCTCATAAATAGTACGGGTCTTTTCTTTATTAATAAAAATTGCACGTCAAGCAATTTGTAAGCAATAACAATCATAACTTTTACTATCAATTTCTGGGCCGAGGTCCAATGTACATATTTTATTATAAGTTATTTATCTGAAGACCGATTACTAAGCGAGCCGTTAATTAGACATTTCACTTGGGAGGCTGGGCCTAGGCGGGCCGCTAACGATCTCGCGCTCAAAGCCTCAAATACTATTAAGCCGGGCACAGTACAGTCAGCAACGATTGGCGATTCACATCTATACTTCTACGGTGTTATCCAAAAATTTCATGGAGCATTTTGGTCAGAAACAGTTCGAAATTATTGTCTTGTCTTGTGATTTTGGTTGACTGGCCAAAATTACTCTAAGATAATCTCTAAGTTAGGCAGAGGTCAAAGAACACCCATGTTTCGCCAAAAAGGTAAGGTCTCATTTAATAAGTGACGAGCCTATTGCCATTTATCGGGCATGTAAATAGCTGTTCATTGCCTAGGTGGCATAAGAGGAACGCTGCTGCCCATTACTTATTGCTGTCTTAACCCTCAGTCGCCTAGTACGACACCCGCGGGAGAAATGCCGGTGGTGGCAATTGTATTCTGCTCTGCCGTCACCACAGGGCGGTTAAGTTTGGGTTTGCTTTATTCACTTACCATGACTCTTTGTTCCTTTAACGTCATGTCAACATTGCGAAAATCGGGTTACATAGTGGTACCCGATTTCCGGTCAAGCTAAAATATTTCCTGTCTGACCGTACTATTCAGCGTTGGCATCAATTTGTCGGTGTGCGATTCCTGCAATCTAGATTGGAACCTTTTCAATATCCTGCAGCATTCGCTCCTGCAGCTATATGTTGATCTGTAATCCACGTTGGAGCGATAGTAACGCAACTGAATTATGTCAGTTCAAATATAGGACACAAGCGTGCGTAGGAGTTACCTGACAAACTTCAGCAAATGGAATTGAAATCATCAAATTAAAGTATCTACATTTGTGGAACATAATAATTATTTGGCATTTGAAGGTGACTGATTGATGATTGATATGATTGTTTTAATTTAAGTTATCAATAATAATTAGCAATTACATGCATACATAATAATATGTCATATAAATCACGCTTATATCCCCGAAGGGGTAGGCAGAGGCGAATTAATATTCACTCCCTAGGTCCCATTTAATAGGTGGCGAGCCTTTGCCATGTATTGTGACATCTTTTCTGCTCTGCCGTCACGATACACACGGCTAAGTTCACAATTTACTGTATTTTATTTTAAATAAAACTAGAAAAATGTTTTATGCCAAGAAATGCTACGTCCACTCGAACTAATAAAGAAGTTCAATGGCAAAACCCCCAATGATTGATGGAACAAAACGTTATGAATGAAGCAAGGACAGAATAAACATTAATCTTGAACTACAATCGATCATCGATAGACCGCTTAAATTCTGTCAGAACATGTCTGTCGATGTTGGTACCTTGGACATGCGACAGAGCACAATGATCCGAAATAGCTGTGTCACTAACAAGCAACTCAAATGGCTCAGTGTTAAACATTTTTTCTCCTCCATGCCCTGTGCCCAGTCGATCTGGGGTCGGTGCAGTATGTTTCCTCTTCCATTCATATCGGTCAGACGTGATCAAGCCATCCACTCCCATTTGATTCATATCATCCATCACTGTAAAAGTGCTAGTGACGAATGCATGTATAGAAAAGAGAAGAAAACATTCCAATCTGTACTGCTCTAGGTATTGGCTTAGGTTTGACAGCCGGCCGCCTGCCTGACACCAATCCTCTTTGGGTATGCTGTTGTTACTGGTTTGCCCTCCACCATTCGGGTGATGTGCATTATGGTCTACACCGGGCAATCTCCCTTAGTCCACGTTTACGGCACCAACAACAATGGGATGAGACGGGTCTGGCACATTCTACGTTATTTGTTCGCTCCCAAGCCGGCGCGGAAGATCTTTATTTTCAATATTTATATAATTCAAAGATTTTAGTGGTTAGAAAAAGAATTTCGAAAAATTATGATCTTGAGGCGGGAATCGAACCCGCGTCCGCTGCTATCCGGGCAGGTGCCTGACCGCTCGGCCACCCAAGACACTGACATTTATTTAATGTTAAAATAAAAATCGAATAATTTAAATAATTATTATTATTAAGTGCATTTAAATTTTGTGTGTCATCGAGTATCCATAACACAAGTGCTTATGCTACTTACTTTGGGCTAGATGATGGGCGTGAGTGTAAGAATCATATTTATTATTTAACGGCCCAGCCTACATTCGCTCAAGCTCAACGGTAGAAGTCTTCACAAAGCTCCCAAAGGAGTAAAAGCTTACAAGTATTTCTTGTAGTGAATTGAGTCGACCAGTTCTTTAAACGGCAGTCGATAGTGGGTTATGCCGCTAACGAGTCGCGCACAAAGAATTCCAAGTGCTATTACGTTCGCTTTGAACGGGAATAGTACACGGTATTCTGCGAAAATTAATCTGTACTTTATTGACCAGTAATGAGGTCTTTATTTCTCCACAGCCCCTTGACAAGGACACATGGAAGGAAGTCATTAACAATTAATGTTTTTATTCGAATTATGTACTTTATTTATTATATTATTTATTATTATTATCCCCAGTTCCTCCGTGCTTCGGAAAGCACGCAAAGTCGTTGATCTGTGTTGCACCTGCAGTCGTTATTGCAAACTATTCGCAGTGGACTACATTCTTTCACACATACGGAAGCCGTAGCATCATTATAACCAGCCCTATAATGTCATGTTTAGTACCATCTGTCTGTCACCATCTTTATAAGAGCTGATAAAGATGGTGACAGAAGAAAACATAAATAATACGGGCTATCCAGTTACATAATTAAAATTAAATACAACAATCAAAATTTATGGCCGTATTTATGGGCCGTGTGGTGACGGCAGAGTAGAATACAATTGTCACCACCCCAAATCTCTCCCGTGGGTGTCGTACAAGGCGACTAAGGATAAATCAGTGATGAGGGATGGGCAGCAGTGTTCCTCTTATACCACCTAGCAATGTACTGCGACACTTTTGTGCCCGATATATGGCAATAGGCTCGCCACCTATTACATGGGACCTAACATAATTGGCGAAATGTGGGTGCTAGTTCACCTCTGCCTACCCCTTCGGGGATATAGGCGTGATTTATGTATGTATGTATGTAATCAAAATTTATTCTTATGGTAAAATATTTTTCACTTCTCATGCTCTGAAAGTGCTTGTTTGTGCAGGATATAGGCTGCACAAAATCGAATTTTGTGCTCTAGAGCATAAACGTATCTAATCATAAAAGTATCTATATTAAGGCAATGAAAATTAGCTATGCAGCCAAACTCAATAAGAAATTCAGACATAGAATTTGTTATTTTTTAATATTTACTTAAATTTATTTGCCTAATGTGATTTTTAAGACATAAAAGATATTAAAATTTTAATTCAAGAAGTACGGTAGGTATAAAATTATTTAAGAAAATTATTATTTCAAAATTAATTTAATACTTGGCTGTATAGGCTGTATATGTCTGCAGCCCAAGTCTAATATCAATGGGAAAAACAATTTCCTTTAGTATTCAAAACTGAACTAATTTTAGTTTGAATTTTAAGAAATGTTAAGATAAATTACTGTTTTATTTCCTCGCAATCGAAGTGAAAAGCAGAGTTTCTAACTCGTCCACAAAACCATTTTTATCCTCGACATTACTATCAGCCCTCGCCTTCGGCTCAGGCTGCTAAAAGTCTCGGACAAAAATGATTCGTTTTGTGCACTTGATGGAAAATCTACTATTTCACTTCTCATGCTCTGAAAGTGCTTATATGTGCAGGATATAGGCTGAGTAGATGGTTATTGGGAATTCTGCCCCACCTCCGTTCTTCGGGCTCACGCCCTCACTCACTTCGGTTGTACAGAATTCCCAATAACCAAATGTATGCTATTGTTCCTTACGTCCTGTACCATAGTTTTTCCAGTCGAGCAGTTTCGGTGGTTAACCTTATCATGAGCTCTGAGGAAGGTGTGAAGGATGTTTAAATATAACAACATAATAATTTGAAGTCATTGTGTGTGTGCCTTTGATACACTGCAAATAAGCTAATAATTAATTATGAAGTTTATAAAACAAAAAGATACTTTAAAATTAGAATGCATTAGTCCAACATCATCTAATGAAGCTAAGCGTCATGGTAACTTATTACCTAACACTATTCGTTGTCTTGTTTGTGGTCCGTCAAATTGCGGAAAAACTAACTTGGTTATTAGTTTGTTGTTGCATAAAAACGGTCCTCGCTTCCGTAATTTGTATGTGTATTCAAAATCTTTGTACCAACCTAAGTATAGATTTCTAGAAGACGTTCTACAATTAGTACCTGGTACTTCATTTTACAAATACAACAACAACAGTGAGATTTTGAGTCCTCATGAAGCTTTGGTCGACTCAATTATTATTTTTGATGACGTTGCTTGTGAAAACCAAAACAACATTCGAGATTATTTTGCTATGGGACGTCACAAGAATATTGATTGTTTTTATATTAATCAGACATATTCTAAAATTCCAAAACAACTTGTGAGGGACAACTCTAACCTAATAATTTTATTTAAACAAGATGATATAAATTTAAAACACGTTTATGATGAACATGTAGGTCCTGACATGTCATGGCTCCAATTTCGTGAAATGTGTTCTACTGTTTGGACCAAACCTTACAGTTATCTTGTAATAAATAAGGACTGTGAACGAAACAAAGGATGCTACAGAATGAAATTTGATACCTTTATAGTGTTAGATTAACGTTCATAAGTGATTGTAACATTGTTTACTATCACTTTCATTTGTGATTTCGAAAGGAGTAGAATTCTAAACATGGAAAGAAATCTTAAAGAACAAATTGTAAAATCTGCGGAAGCAGTAAAAAGGAAGGTGAAAATGATAAAAGATGTAAAAAATGCTAACAACATGGCTCTGGAAACAATTTTTCAACCAATAGTTAACCCCCTTAATCAATTGGTAAATAAAAACGATGAAAAATTTGAAGAAGAAGAATTTGAGTATAAACCTGTACTAAAGAAAAATAAGGATAGTGAGAGTGAAGAGTCGTATTCTTCCAACGAAGACTCTGAAAGACCTCTTAGTGATGATGATAACTTGGATGGTGCTGGTACTAACCAATCTAACAAAACTCTTACGGTCTCGCCTTTTGTGGATCATAACGTGAGCGGAGAGTCGTTTAAGTCCTTTCAATCATCACCAAGCATAAAAGATCAGTCTATCTGGTCTGGATCATCTGAAATTGAGAAAAACATACCATACGGAGTTAAACTTGAGCGTGGAAAACTTTTTCTGGGTAAAACACGTGTCTTCGACCGAAATTGCACCTGGCGAATTGGAAATCGTATTGTTATGAAAACCCTCGGTTTAAAAGAATTATTATTTAAAAAAACACCGAATATGGATGTGATAACGGAAGAAGATTTACAAAATTATAAAATATTGTTGATTGACACGAATGCTCATAGGCGTAATTTTGACTCTACTAAAACCATAAACAGCAATAAAGGGTACAAATATACACACATTATCAAACCATTATTCAAGTACTCAAGAAGTATAAGTACAACAAGTACTGAGAATCTTTCACTGGGGAAAGGATTAGAACTCTTGAAGGAAGTAAAAAAAAATACTGACTTAATTTATTGGGATGACCCAAACGAGCTAGTAGATAGACTAAAATTATTATTTGCATCGCGAGACGCAGGTAATACTGGTTTAGATAATGAAATTATTGCAATAATTGAAGAACTATATGAAGCAGGCATCATTAACAAAAAATATAAACAAACTACATAAGAATAATTAAGCAGTATACTTACAGTAAGCAGCTGAGAAACATTGGCATTGCAATGAATATAGACAAATTTGGTCATCACGTTCATAAGCGTTTACGATTATCTGAATTATTTGATACCAACAACAGTTGTTTACTAAAATCAGAAACAGGAGACTACGATTTAAAATCAACAAGATTGAAAGGATTACTGCCTCCAGATAACGACGACGAAGCTGTGAATAAAGGATATCTGGATAGATCAATCCAGCACATGGAAAAAGAATTGAAAAAAGTTTCGAGTGATGTTAAACATTATCTAAATAATTTAGAAAAAATTGTTTTAGATCGTTTCAATACCGTTTTAGGAAAAAGTGTTTCAGATCGTTTGAATACCGATTATTATACAAAAACTGAAATAGATCAATTAATACAAGATAAAGCGAGCCAAAAATGAGTAAGCAAAATATTGTTGATGAACTGCATAGAGCTGTGCGAAAAAATTTCCCACGTCGATGTACAATTATAAAAACGATGGATGATTTATGGCAAGCTGACCTAATAGATTTTCAAAAGTTTTCAAAATTCAATAAAGGATATAAATACATATTAGTAGTTATTGATGCTTTGTCGAAATATGTATGGGTCCATCCTCTGAAATCTAAAGCCAAAGATGATGTTACGAATGCAATGGAATGTATATTAGATGATTCATGTAGAAAACCAAAAAATCTGCAAACGGATGGGGGGAAGGAGTTTTATAATGAAAAATTTAAGCAATTAACGACTAAGTATAAAATAAATCATTATTCTACATATTCTATAAAAAAAGCCTCTATTGTAGAACGAGTGATAAGAACATTAAAATGTCGACTTTATAAACTATTCAGCCTATGTGGTGAGTATCGATGGTTGGGGAAAAATTTGGAAACCTCTGTACAAAGTTATAACAACACAATTCATCGTATAACAAAATTTAAACCAAAAGAAGTAAATAAATTTAATGAGATGTTAGTTAGGTCTAACATTATTAGAACGCAAAAACAAAAGAAAATTAGGATATCTAAATTTAATGTTGGTGATCATGTTCGTATTAGTAAATATAAAGGAGATTTTTACAAAGGTTATACACCTAATTGGTCAACAGAAATATTTTCCGTGGTAAAAGTAAAACATACCAATCCACCAAGTTATGAAATAGAAGATAAGAATAAACAAATAATCTTAGGATCATTTTATGAGTATGAATTGCAGAAAACGAAATTTCCTGACCTTTACCTCATTGAGAAAATTATAAAAAGAAAGGGAAACAAACTTTTTGTGAAATGGTTAGGTCTTAAAGATAATGAAAATAGCTGGGTTGAAAAAAAAGCATTGGTGTTCTAATATAAATGAGATACTATTTATCCATAAAATCACTTTGCCTGTACCAATGAAGGAAGGAAGTGGTATCATTAACAGTTTAATAAATAAAATACCTTTTGAATTACACTTACCTGGGTATCAATATTGTGGACCTGGGACAAAGCTTAAAAAACGTTTACTGAAGGGTGATCGAGGAATAAACCAATTAGACAACGCATGTATGAATCACGATATTGCTTACAACGATAACGATTTAAACGTTCGACGTAAAGCTGACTTGGAACTTTTGAACATGGCTAAGAGAAGACTAAAATCTAAAGACGCTAAAAAAGGAGAAAAGATTGCTTCGTGGATTGTAAAAAATGCAATGAAAGCAAAACTCAGAGCTGGTGGTGGTGTACGCTCATTTATGTCAACTGTGAAAAAAATACAATCTAAAATAAAAAAACTAAAATCGAAAAACAATCATGTCGCAATTAAATGTGCATATGCAGCTGCTAAAAAATTATTTACTAATAAAAAAGGAGTTCGTTTGCCACGTTGTATACCCCTCCCAAAAAGTGGTGGAATATTACCTTTGATTCCAATCTTTGCTGGACTGTCAGCTTTGGGTTCATTAGCGGGTGGCGCAGCAGGAATAGCAAAAGCTGTAAACGATTATAAGGCCTCTCAAAAAAATCTTCAGGAATCTGAGCGACATAATAGAATGATGGAAGCGGTTGCTCTTGGAAAAGGCGTATATATCAAACCTTATAAAAAAGGAGCAGGTTTATACTTGAATCCTTCAAAAAACTAATACGTCGGCTGCCCAGAAGAGCGTTAACTAATTTGGATATATTAGAGCATGCAAGCACTATTCCATATTTCCGTGGTGTTTTTATGAGAGATACTTTACCATCAAAACCAAGAAAAATAGAGTGTGCGATAGTAAATTTGGACAGCTCTGAGAACTCTGGAACACATTGGGTAGCCTACGTTAAGAAATTTAATTACGCTGAATATTTTGATAGTTTCGGTAACTTAAAACCGCCATTAGAACTATTAAAATACTTAAAAGGGACTCCTATAACCTACAATTATATACAACATCAGAAATTTGGATCAGTAAACTGTGGACATCTTTGTTTGAAATTTTTAAAAACTTTCTGGAAACTGCATTTAAATGAAGAATTCAATTAAAATGTTTATCAGTACAAAAATGTCTTTCACTGTGTCGATAACTGGAAAAGAAGCCTCCTTAACAACATATTATTCACCAACCTTAGAATTAGATGGAGAATATGAATGTGGACTTTTATATTTTTCGACATTTAATTCCATTCCGAATATAGATAAGAGAAATAACAAGTTCTACTATGGTGACAATGAAGTCATTGAGATTCCTGAAGGATCATATGAACTTCAAGATATTTGTGATTACTTGAGAAATAATATAAAAAATGCCACATTGAAATTAACTTGTAATAATAATACTTTGAAGACAAATATGTTCTGTTCGAAAGATATTTTCTTTAACAAAAATGATTCAATAGGTAAAATTTTGGGTTTTGGTATAGAAACAGTAAAGGCTAATATAAGTAGCGAGTCCCAGTACCCTGTAAACATTTTATCAACAACCATCGTGCGCATAGAATGTGATATTGTAAGTGGATCGTTCGTGAATGGAAGAGCAAGTCACATTATTTATGAATTTGTGCCTAACGTACCACCAGGATATCGAATCATTGAAATACCCAAGAACTTAATCTATTTTCCTGTTAATCAAACCTCAATAAGTGCAGTCAATATAAGATTATTAGACTCTGAAAACAAGTTAATTAATTTACGAGGCGAAGAGGTACAGTTGTATTTACATTTTAAGAAAAAATGTTAAATTTCAATAAAAACTATACTACATCTTGTAATGAAATCAGTTCTAAGAGAACAGTTAAAAAAGAAAGACCTCTACAAATAAAGAAGAAACTGACAAAAGCCAACAAGGAATTTCTTAAACTAGTAGGGTTATTAAAATGAACATTTTAAACATATCTCAATCAACTTCATGCGATAACAGCATAGAAAGTTTCGAATATCATTCGTATAAACCATACGTGACAAGTTTCAACAAGAATGATGAAATACGAATACCTATCAACCAACAAGACTTATACGTATTACCCTCGCTCAGCACTTTGTATATTGAGGGCAAGGTTATCGTGTATGATAGCACTACTAAAACAAAAGTACCAAATGTACATTTTGTAAATAATCCAGTGCTATTTTTATTTCAAGATATTCGGTATGAATTAAATGGAATTGAAATAGACAAAATTAAGAATGTTGGTGTTTCTGCTACTATTAAATCTTATCTGTCGTTAAATGAAAATGAATCTAAGTCTGCGAAAGTTTGGGGTTGGTCTACTACTGGTATAAACAATATAAAGGATGGTATGTTCTCAGCTTCTATACCTTTGAATAAAATCTTAGGATTCGCAGAAGATTATGATAAAATTATAATGAACTGCAAACACGAGTTGGTATTACTAAGAAGTAACACAGACCTCAATGCTTTGAAATTAAATGAGGGTGAAATAGTGGATGATATTATAATCAACAAAGTGGTATGGCGTGTACCCCATGTAAAAGTATCTGACCGGGAGAGGATTCATTTACTGAAGCATTTAGAAAAAGATCGTCCAATAACTCTAGCATTTAGAAATTGGGATCTTTATGAATATCCTTTGTTACCAAAAACACGCAAGCATACATGGTCTATTAAGACTTCATCACAAACAGAAAAACCAAGGTTTGTTGTTCTTGCACTTCAAACTAATAGAAAAAATCAAGCTGAATTATCAATGGCTGAATTTGATCATTGCAATGTACGCGACGTAAAAGTATATTTAAATTCTAGATATTTTCCTTATGAAAGCTTAAATATTAGCTTTTCGGAAGACAAATTTAGCTTATTATATGAAGAATATGTTAGATTTCAACAGTCTTATTATGGACGTAGACCAGAACCATTATTGAGCCCAAAAGAATTCAAAGACATTGCACCTTTGTTCGTTATTGATTGTTCCCGTCAACAAGAAATGTTAAAAGGTTCTATAGACGTGAGAATTGAAATAGAAACTGATCAAGAAATACCGGATCAGACCGCTGCATATTGTCTCATTTTTAATGATTGCATATTCGAATATAAACCATTAAGTAATATTGTAAAAAAAATATCATGAATAAGGATACAATCATAGTGGACGTGCAGGGATTTAAAAATGAAAAAAATGAGTTTATTGTTAAAGAATTAGTTATAGCCACTGAACAGCATACTCAAGTATTCTTAATAAAACCACCCTATCCATTCTCTACATTAACGCTTGAAGAAAGAAAACATGTTTGGTGGATAGAAAGAAATAGAGGATATCGATGGAGTGAGGGTTATATTGATTACAGAGAATTTAGAAGGCTTATTATACCCTACTTGAAACAAAGAAAAATCATTGTAAAAGGCGAAGAAAAAGTTATGTGGGTGCAAGAGCTATGTGGACATAAAAATGTTTTGGATATATGTAACACGGGCATTCCTAATTTAAATACTTTAACTGAACTCTACTGTAAAGATATATTTGCATATAATTGTTTTAACCATTTAAAATACTGTGCTTTAAAAAATGTTATATGTATAAGAAAGTGGTGTGTAGATAATAACATTACTATTTAATTTTTTTTTTATATATTAAGTAACTATTGTAGTGTAACTTTTACATGTCTGTAATGATTTTCTTTCTTTAATAAATATTGATAACATTTATTTTATTGTTTTTCTCTTATAAAAGCAGATTATGTTAGAAAAAAAACTAGGTATTTTGAAAATGAAATAATAAAATATTTATTAATTAAGTTCATTTAATTTATACATAATACAGAATTTTTCACACAGTGAAACTATAACCTTAAGATTGGTTATTGAAATGTATCTCGGTAGGTGTTATTGTATGAATTATGATAAATCACACATAAACTGAACCTTCTTGAGACCTTTAATATTTAAGTTAATTGCAGATATTCAATTAAAAACTATTATAACTATATCCACACAACTTTTTGGAGATATTACTAATGAGACATTCAGTCTGGTCCATAATACCATCAACGTTGTCTTCAACCACGTATTGTGCACGCAGCATCGTGTTATCTTCATCGGAATCACAAGGCACTGGTGCTTCTAAGTCCACAATTTTAATTTTAATTAAATATCGACCTTTTTTTGGAGCACTTTTTAAAACAAACGAATGTTGTTGGTTGTGGAAATGTTTTAGATAACATCTTTTCTTGCGATGTTTTTTTAACTTCCTAACATAAGGCTTCGTGCGTGTATTCTGTGGTTCAAAGTGATTCGTTTCTTCAAGGTATAGATTCAGGTCTTGAGCATCTTGTTGATAAAATGCTGGTCTCAGATATTGGAGTTCTTCATCTGGTAGAGCCAAAACTGGGGACGGCGGTGGAGTATCCTGAAATGTATATTTTGTTAGATGGCTACAGACAAAATCGATTTATTATTATCAAAATCTTAAATTTCGCAAATGAACTTACCATAATAACGTCAAATCCGTTTTGTATGCAAACAAAAGTGAATTTATTTCATAAAAATATTTCATATATATAGGTATTTCATTACACGAGTGTTGTGGTGTGGTGTGTGTGTGTGTTCGTAAAAACCTAACGCTGACAACGCAACATGGCGGAACGTTGTGGATCGGATTGCATTATTCTATGAACATGTTAGAACATGATTTTTAAGTGTGATTTATTCACTTGGGTTATTATAACAAGGCTCTACCGTAATCTAAAGCAAATATTGAGTATTAATTGAAAAAAAAAAAACAAAAATAATAATTCATATAGTTTTATTAAGTAATTTTTGTTTCATATAAATGTAGGTAGGTATACACAGTTTCATATTACATATTATTATGATAAATTTGATATTTATATAAGTACATAATAAAATTCAAAAGTTTTTAGACACTAATAGTATTAACTAAATTTACAACCAACTTAAACTTATAACTTAATATACTTAACACACATGTTAAAAAGAGGTTTAAAAATTAAGTATGTTAGTATGTCCCCATGCTCTTGTAGAAACTTTATCTTTTAGTATCAACCTCTTGTCATCATCACCGGATAAAGCTATTTTGTTCACTGCACATGTGAAAATGTCGTGTTTAATGGATTTAAATAAAACGTTGGTTTTGCGGACAATGTCACCCTCAAACAGTGTTTTTTCATAGTCCGCTACATCCAATTTTGCTACAATATTTTTTTTTATTCCCTTTGCTTTTTTTATTGTGTTGTCTACAGTTTTTATACAATATAGCTTAGAACGAAGTCCAACAAATTCAGAAACAATTTTACCCCCCATTTCGTCTTTAAACAAGCCTGGAATTTTTTTATTTTGTATGGGCAAGTTATATTTATTAGTCTCTCGGTAATTACTTGTATCAATATATCGTAGGAAATTTTCTTTTAAATCTTTATAAAAATTATGTGTATATATGTGGTATATAAAACTATCAGTATCCGTGTAACACATCTGTACGTTCGTGCTGTAATAAGGTTGAATTATAGAGTAGTGGAAATCATACATATGACTTTTTGATAATTCTAAGACCGTAAAACCTATATAAATTGGTTTGTTTAAAATGACTTGCTCTGGCTTTAATTGTACTGCAACTAAATTTTCTGTAAATACTGACGCACTATGAAAATTAGGTTTAACAATAAGTTGTCGTGCGCTCTTCCTTTTTTTGGTAACATTTTTGTGATCTGACCACTGATTAACCATATAAACGTTAACACGTTTCTCAGTATTTTCCAAAGTTTTTCCAAACACACTGTTATTTAAAAGCTTAAAAAAATCTTGTTCAAATTTTGAGGTACTTTTCTGTCTTAGTTCTGTATTTAAATCAATGTACTGTTTTAAGTATGGACTTTGCTTAAAACTGATTACTCGATGAATTTTCCTTAATATCAACCCATGTTTAAGACAGGTTTTCAAATGTATATAATGTATAACATAATTGAATTTGTCATATAAATTAGGAACGAGTTTATGATTCTTTCCACCCGGTGGGATACATTTTTCGGGACAGAACGGTAGGTCGTTATGCAAGTGATGCAGATGTTTGGGATATTCTAAATCTACTTCAAGAATAAAACCATACTCTGCATCTATTGAAATATCAGATACTATCAAATTATCAATTTCGTGTTGTTCTAAAAATCTGAAATTCGATAACGGTAAAAATTGACACATGCTATGTCCATATAAATTATTGCAGTCAATGTAAGCAATATAAGAACTAGGTTTAGAACGATCATAATCTGATAAAAATACGTTATTTGCTTTAGCGTATCTGTGAGAACACAAGCACACACCGCCTCTGATACCGCTTTGTAACATTCGTAACATAGCTAAGTCATCAATAAGTTCAAGCTGTACTCCCGTCTTTAACAACATCGCGTCAAAAGACAAACTAGGTGCGGTTAGGTAGAAAGCCGGATCTAATTGATAATGTTGTCTGCAAGTTTTTCTAAAATGTTCAAAAATATCGGTTAGTAAAAGCACATCAGTTTTCAGATATAAATCCGTATAACTTCCTAAATCACAAATATTAAATGTTGACCATATCAAACGAGCATGTTGATAATGATCGTCAGAAATTCCGTGACCATTGAGCGCACTAAAAAAGCATTCCTTCTGAGGAAGGGATCTTTCTTGATACCTTTCCCATGAGTCCATATATTCGTAAGGATAGATGCCCTTGCGAGTAAGCAACTGAAATTTTTTATCATTGGGAAAGTGACTTTTTAAATATTTAAAGTCTTCTGGCTTTAAAGTTTCAGCTAATTGACTTAAACTGGTACCCAAAAATTTGAATGAATCGACAAAACGGAGCTGAAAAAACTTATTATTGGAAACTGGTACAAATTTAGTAAAAGAAATGTAATTTTCTTTCGTTTTTGGGATAATTTTTATATCTCCATCGGCTTCACCTAATGCTTTAATAAATAAGTGGCAATCGTATCCACTTAAATTATGGAAAAATATGGGAACAAATGAAGGGCACTTATATTGCAAATTGCAATAGGGATGTGCGGCCCCACGGTATCGTCCCGTCAAGTGACAGTGATCGCGGACTTTGTCTGAAAATACTAAATGTTGGCAAATGTGACAACGTGTTGATTTCTCAAAATTTACTTTGTCCATCTCACTAAATATCATGGGAGAGATTGAACTCACTATTTCATAGATTTTTTTCACATCCTCAAATATACAGCGCACAAACCGCTGGTCGCAATCAGGCCCTCGATATGACACGTATCGATTATAGCTCGGATCTTCGCAACAAACAATATGATACGCGAACGCGATGGGTATATGTTGATGTAACGTAGACGTGTTGCTGCCAGTGGCGGTACAGTCAACATCAGATCTTTGTAGCATCGATTCGAAATCAGCGTAGATACAAAAAGGTATGTTTTGTTTACGATGGAAGTTTTTAAATTGAATTACTGAACCTTTTTCAGGTAGCACCGTCACTACACCGCTACATATATGATAATCAACTTCTTGTGGCGTATTAAAAAATATAAGACATAAATCACAGAAATATAACCTGCTGTGATGTGAAGTAACCTGGCTTCGAAAAAGTCTGGAACAATCTTTAATTAAACAATAATGTGCAGTATTACCATTATCGAGATACAACAAATGTATAATTTTGTTGTTGTCATCTTTATTAAAGTCTGATTTATACAGCGGACCTATTATAGTTTTATTATTTTTTAAGCCATATATTATAAACTTAATATTCGAATTATTACCTTCGAAAGTCTGTATGTCGCGAAAAGTGACAGGAAAACGCATTCCAGAAATATCAAACATTTTAAAAGTATTTGGATAAGATGTAACTCTTTCTGGGTGTTTTTTGGCTGGATAGAGAGCTGCCGACACACACCATAAAAAACAGTATTGATCTTTATTATTGATATTTAGACATGCCTTTTTTAGTTGAATTGATTTAGGCAATTCAATAAAACTAGAACCTCCGAGTGGCTGGTATTTATTTAGATTGATCTCAACATGTGAATTGTTTAAAAAAGCCCACCCGCTGTCACGGTGCTCAAATTCTTCGATACGTTTTTTTAGATAATTAACCACTTCGAGATAAAAATTTTCGAAGTTATAATTAAAGTACAAAAGTTTATTTTTCGACCCAAAGGATTTTATTGATTGTGAATTATTTTTAAATTGCAGAAATGTTGCAAATAGTTCAAAATTGACTTTCACACATATGTGCTTAATAAGGAATTCATCTAGGAGTGACTTTATTTTGATATGTATTTCATCAAAAAATCTATCAACAGACGTTAGTTGGTAATCATTGATTGCTACTATTTTATAAGTTATTATACGATTGCGAAAAGCGGATGTTATAATTTCCACACCATCGCTATGTTTTATTGAGTGGTTGTTTTGCTTGTGCAATTTACTTCTCAAATGACCCACCCATGATTTATTCTGTACAGATATGTTACACGTCGTACAGAAAGGCATGTTATTGAATACCACAAAATACTTTAATATTCTATTATTATCAGTTACCTAAGTAAAATATAAGTATTACGTGGTTTGAAAATACCTACCTACCAATATGGAAAATAATAATAATAATAAGCATATATAAAAAATTTAATTAAAATGAACTTAATTATTTAAAATTAACTTTATCCGAGTAGTGCGTGGGCTCAGAAAGCTCGAACTCCTTCCAGGCTTGGCTCAGGAAGCCTTGAACTGCTTCCCACGATGGTGATTGGTCGTCGCTCTGTAGTCGGACGGACACTAACGCAGCCTTGTATCTAACATCGATCGGCTTAGTTAGATAGTCACGTTTATTATAGACCTTAAGGTCTATAACATAGTCCCCAGTTGTCACGGCAGTCCGACGAGAGGTACCAGTTGAGACCCGGCTAGAGAAGCTTGACGTCAACACTCCACCCTGCTTAGGTTGGTTGCTGACGACCTCCTCTGACCGTAATATGTTGAACAAGTCAGTGCGTGGTTTCTTGTTTACTCTGTAAAAAAAAAGATATTTATAGTTTAAGTTCATTTTATTATGTTAGCGTAAATACTGTTATTTACAGATACTATTATTTTAGGATAATAATGTAAGAAACAAGTATACGGATTGGCTCGCAGGCAAGCCGGTGGTGCTGCCTGATGGATTAATAATATTAATAAAAAATTACATTTCTTATTGAACTATTTTCTAAGATTAGCATAGTTGTAATAGTGTTTTTATTAAGAAAAAACGGGGTGAGGGACTTCAGTTTATAATAACTATGTAATGAGATAGTATGTATGTAACTATGGTATAGTATATGATTATGTACCTCTGAGCAGAGACAGACTCGTATGACGTGGATTCGGTCGACGTCCGGCGAATGCGTGGCTTGGCACTCTTGACAGCAACCGATTTCCTTTTCGTAGTGGTTTTCTTTTCGGGCGCCTCGAACACGGTGGATTCAAACTCTGAGTCAGACCTGTTAAAATAAATATTTATACATGTATCATTTACAGTTGAAACACTGACACACAAATAATTAATAATTTTCATAACAATCTATAACATAGACATTATGTGCTATCCTCAACAACACATGTGTACGATATGCTTGCTATCCATCTGTGGAAAATAAGTAAATTATTGAAAAAAAACTAAAAGTACTTACGCACATTTTAATTATATTATCTTTGATGGAATCAAACACTGATGGAAACTGATGGTGACTGTTGAGCACTGGCGGGTACTGATGGGTACTATGATGGAGTCACGATTATGTTGAACCACCGAAGTGAATTGTGGAAATAACGAAATTTCCTCAATTGTTGTGTTTTTATGTTGAAAAAGGTAGATGTCATCATTAAATAAAATCAGTCAAAATCAGTAGAGCATAAAGTAATACTTTTTATGAAAATCTGATCATTTTTATGACTCTTATTGTAAATAGAATAAGGTCGCTAAGATTTTAACAGTGTTTAATCATTACTATTATAGCATAGAACGACTCATTAATTCTGAATCCAAACTTTGCTGAAACTTAAATAGAACAATTATTTGTTTGAAACTGACAGCTGCACATAAGACATTTTATAATACATCATATTACAAGTAACATTTTATTAATTCTACTACATTGTAATTTAAGCTGCAGTGGCTGGTTGCGAAAACGCTATGATTGCGTTTTATTGCTTAGGGACGTTCCAATAGAAATAAACATCGAGTTAATTTATAAATCGATTCATATCGTAAATTATCAAGCCCATTAAAAACATTGATTTTTTCATTCGTTTTTCAATACAATGTACTTACTTACATATAAAACTTTCAAGACATGTTATTTCAATTTTGTGAATGTTAAATGATCCCGGGGTATTTTTGTTTTAACTTAAGTAATGAATGTATTTTTGGTATCACAATTTTACAGATTGTTGAAGGTGTCCTCTCTTTAACAATCTGTGTTGAGAGGGCTCCTCTCTATCGTTTAACAATATATCTAATACTAAAATAGTTTAGTTATAAAACTAGTACCAGTAGTTGAAAGCTAATAATTTGTAACAAAATACCGCAGGAACAATGTTTTACCCAATATTTATTTAGTTGTAAGTAAAAGAAAACATTGCATAAACTTTAACCCTTATGTATTGGAATATCGAGTAAATATAAAACACCATCGAACACATTAAATTTTTAACATCACTATTATAGTTCGAGAGCTAGCTTTAAAGGTTATTGTGTAAGTAGCAATATTCTTTCAAATAATTAGGACCTTCATATTAAAATCCATTATAACAACATGAAACAATTAAAAAACTAAAAAAAATATTATATGCTCTTGTTTGTGACAGAAAAATAAAGATTTATGACTGAAAACAATGGTATAATTAGAATTGTATTTTTTTTTGTTTTCATATTTATTTTAAAAATATTTCATTATTATTTAAGAGCATTTAGTTTATGAAAACTAACGTATCATATTTTATTATAATTTGACTTATTGGTATGTTTTAATGTGTTGATAAAATAGTGCTAAGCTCTCAGACTTTAACGCGGGGGGAGTGCAAGCGAAGCTCGAGTTTCTGTTCCCACGTTCTCGTCCATTGCAATGGGAACGGCGACGACTTCGGCAACTAGCTATCGACCACGTGCGTGTTCAGTGTATTAATAATTAACATTTTCTATTCAATGTTAATTACAATAAACGAAGAAAATTGTGAAATATTATAAATAACATCAGGTAAGTGCTCACAATTATTTCTGCTTACTTTTTTTGTCCAATTAGGTATTTCTGGTTATAAAAAAAATATATTTCAAGAATTATTCTTTATTTTAATTTTTTCCTATCAAACCTATCTTTTATTAATTTAAAGCCAGAATAGTATATATTTTAAACTGATCAAAATAATGTACGATTTATTGCTAATAAATTTGGTAAATGCAACACGTGGTAGTTATATAATTTATAACGATTAAATAGTTTTATCATATTACTTTAAATTAACTAATTACATACTTCAAAATCCAGAATAGTATATTTTTGAAACTGATCAAAATAATGTACGATTTATTGCTAATAAATTTGGTAAATGGAACACGTGGTAGTTATATAATTTATAACGATTAAATAGTTTTATCATATTACTTTAAATTAACTAATTACATACTTCAAAATCCAGAATAGTATATTTTTGAAACTGATCAAAATAATGTACGATTTATTGCTAATAAATTTGGTAAATGCAACACGTGGTAGTTATATAATTTATAACGATTAAATAGTTTTATCATATTACTTTAAATTAACTAATTACATACTTCAAAATCCAGAATAGTATATTTTTGAAACTGATCAAAATAATGTACGATTTATTGCTAATAAATTTTGTAAATGCAACACGTGGTAGTAATATAATCTATAACGATTAAATAGTTTTGTCATATTACTTTAAATATAAAGGTAAGGAACAAATTTCGACAAAATAATCGACGAACAGACAACCTCTTTTTCGGTCTCAATCGATTCAGGACATCTATTAGACCAATATACATCATATAAACTATTTTCATAAAATGCATATTTACCAAGGTAATTTATTTCAAAGATTTATATATTTTGTTATTTTTTAAATGTTCTTGAAAATTATGAGTCAAAGGTTAATAAAATGCATTTATTGGGTCGATGATACTAACTTGTTAAAATTAGCAATTGGAAAAAAAATCTCAAAAATTTAAAGACCCAAAAATTATTACAACTTTACCTAACGATTTAAGCAGAAAAAATTATTTGTTAGTTTTATTGAATTCTCATAGAGCCCCAAACGCTTACTCCAAGTTTTCCCCAAAAAGGCGACACACTAACCTCTTTATTCCTAATGAATATATTAAAGTGCATAATTATTATGATTATGAAATTGACATATTATTATCTATTTATTTTTAGCTAGTAATAAAAGTTAATACATGTTTTTAATTTTAGGATACTTGTTCGATAATGGAGTTGGGTGTTGGTGATTACAACGACAAGGTGTTTGCTTTATGTAACTTGTAAGTATCCCACTGCAACAAAGGGCATTATGAGGAAAAGTTTTCAATTAATGTAATATTTTTTATTGTTGTTGATTTCAGGTCAGAGAGTGAGTTCCTGCTCATTGCAAGACAACAGGGATGTTCAGCAAACGTAGAATTTTAGTATGCACGATAACAATGTAAAATTTTATTAAAAAATGCTACCCCATATTCCCCATTCCCTTAGAGATAGTATGATTATTTGGTAATAAGCAATCACATACAGTTTACTTATTGTATGTGATAGCTTAAGGTACTCGAAGTTTTGGTAGTAAAAGGTATTAAAAGGTAATAAAAGGTAATAAGCGATCACATACAGTTTACTTATTGTATGTGATAGCTTAAGGTACTCGAAGTTTTGGTAGTAAAAGGTATTAAAAGGTAATAAAAGGTAATAAGCGATCACATACAAGTTTGCCTAGTATGTGATAGCTAAAGGTTTTAATGGTTGGTTTTGCTAAAAAGGTAACAAAAGTAAGTATAAGTAGTAAGTATATGAAGTCTCTAGAGCGAGAGAGAGAAAGAGAGATATTTAGAAAGCTAGTACAGTTTTGATATATTAGGTAGTTAGGAGTCTGTTCAGTGCGTGATCTTACCACGGGCTCGCAGGGAGTTACTCTAACACGGTGCTTCCAGCTGAACAGTTTAGGAGTCTGTTCAGTGCGTGATCTTACCACGGGCTCGCAGGAAGTTACTGCGGTGCTTCCAGCTGAACAGTTTAGGAGTCTGTTCGGTGCGTGATCTTACCACGGGCTCGCAGGGAGTTAACTACGGTGCTTCCAGCCGAACAGTTTAGAAGGTGTTGGTGCGTGATCTTACCATGGGCTCGCAGAGGGATACTTACCACGGTTCTCTCAGCCAACACCTGTTAGGAGTCTGTTCAGTGCGTGATCTTACCACGGGCTCGCAGGGAGTTACTCTAACACGGTGCTTCCAGCTGAACAGTTTAGGAGTCTGTTCAGTGCGTGATCTTACCACGGGCTCGCAGGAAGTTACTGCGGTGCTTCCAGCTGAACAGTTTAGGAGTCTGTTCGGTGCGTGATCTTACCACGGGCTCGCAGGGAGTTAACTACGGTGCTTCCAGCCGAACAGTTTAGAAGGTGTTGGTGCGTGATCTTACCATGGGCTCGCAGAGGGATACTTACCACGGTTCTCTCAGCCAACACCTGTTAGGAGTCTGTTCAGTGCGTGATCTTACCACGGGCTCGCAGGGAGTTACTGCGGTGCTTCCAGCTGAACAGTTTAGGAGTCTGTTCGGTGCGTGATCTTACCACGGGCTCGCAGGGAGTTAACTACGGTGCTTCCAGCCGAACAGTTTAGAAGGTGTTGGTGCGTGATCTTACCATGGGCTCGCAGAGGGATACTTACCACGGTTCTCTCAGCCAACACCTGTTAGGAGTCTGTTCAGTGCGTGATCTTACCACGGGCTCGCAGGGAGTTACTCTAACACGGTGCTTCCAGCTGAACAGTTTAGGAGTCTGTTCAGTGCGTGATCTTACCACGGGCTCGCAGGAAGTTACTGCGGTGCTTCCAGCTGAACAGTTTAGGAGTCTGTTCGGTGCGTGATCTTACCACGGGCTCGCAGGGAGTTAACTACGGTGCTTCCAGCCGAACAGTTTAGAAGGTGTTGGTGCGTGATCTTACCATGGGCTCGCAGAGGGATACTTACCACGGTTCTCTCAGCCAACACCTGTTAGGAGTCTGTTCAGTGCGTGATCTTACCACGGGCTCGCAGGGAGTTACTGCGGTGCTTCCAGCTGAACAGTTTAGGAGTCTGTTCGGTGCGTGATCTTACCACGGGCTCGCAGGGAGTTAACTACGGTGCTTCCAGCCGAACAGTTTAGAAGGTGTTGGTGCGTGATCTTACCATGGGCTCGCAGAGGGATACTTACCACGGTTCTCTCAGCCAACACCTGTTAGGAGTCTGTTCAGTGCGTGATCTTACCACGGGCTCGCAGGGAGTTACTCTAACACGGTGCTTCCAGCTGAACAGTTTAGGAGTCTGTTCAGTGCGTGATCTTACCACGGGCTCGCAGGAAGTTACTGCGGTGCTTCCAGCTGAACAGTTTAGGAGTCTGTTCGGTGCGTGATCTTACCACGGGCTCGCAGGGAGTTAACTACGGTGCTTCCAGCCGAACAGTTTAGAAGGTGTTGGTGCGTGATCTTACCATGGGCTCGCAGAGGGATACTTACCACGGTTCTCTCAGCCAACACCTGTTAGGAGTCTGTTCAGTGCGTGATCTTACCACGGGCTCGCAGGGAGTTAACTACGGTGCTTCCAGCCGAACAGTTTAGAAGTATTTGTTGCATGATCTTCCGGAGGATTCTAGCATACATAATGGTTATTGGGAATTCTGGTCAACCGAAGTGAGTGAGGGCGTGAGCCCGACGAACGGAGGTGGGGCAGAATTCCCAATAACCATCTACTAGGCTGCACAAAATCGATTTTTGTGCTCTAGAGCATTAACGTATCTACTCATAAATGTGTCTCTATTAAGGCAAAGAAAGTGAGCAATGCAGCCAAACACAATAAGAAATTCAGAGATAGAATTTGTTATTTTATTATTTACTTAAATTTATTTGCCTAATGCGTTTTTTAAGACATAATTTTAATTTAAGTAGGTACGGTAGGTTATTAAATTAACTTAAGAAAATTATTATTTCAAAATTAATTTAATACTTGGCTGTATAGGTCTGCAGCCCAAGCCTAATACCAATGGGAAAAACAATTTCCTTCAGTATTCAAAATTGTACTAATTTTAGTTTGAATTTTATGAAATGTTATGATAAACTACTGTATTATTTCCTCGCAATCGAAGTGAAAAGCAGAGTTTCTACCTCGTCCACAAAACCATTTTTATCCTCGACATTACTATCAGCCCTCGCCTTCGGCTCGGGCTGCTAAAAGTCTCAGACAAAAATGATTCGTTTTGTGCACTTGATGGAAAATCTACTATTTCATCCCACCATCTCGGAAAAGGCGTTTTTGCTCTTCGATATCTGAGTGCAAAAGCCGTTTTTATCCTCTAGAGGTTAAAGTAAATTTGAATTTAGAACATCGTGTGCAATGAGTTTGTGAATTCAAAACATCATTATACATATTTATTTCTACCTCCATGGTGCCGAAATTGTCATGGAACCTATTTTAATTTGTTAAGAACTCAGACTCGGAACCTTCTTGGTGTACTTTTTTTGTAATATGCTTTGCGCGCGCCATTTTCTTTTCACGTCATAAATTTGTTAAGACCTAGGAGTTCCGTGACGGTCAATCAGCTTGGCGTCAATCTTGCTTTAAACATTTTGATCGTCTACAACGCTTGCTTGATGCTTGAGTCAAGCATTTAAAAGCTTTTTAGGTCTGTTTGATTTGTTTACGCTAGCAACGAAACAAAAACATACAGAAAATGAACGTGCTTGACTCAAGCTGATTGACCGTTTCGGAGTAATTTTTATAAGGTACTTACAGGTGTGTCTGGATGAATGTTGTGGGTGTGGCTGGGTGGATGGGTGGCTGTTGGAGGTGTGTCTGGGTGAATGGGTGTTTTGAGGGTGTGTCTAGGTGAATGGGTGTTTTGTGGGTGTGTCTGGGTGAATGGGTTTTTGTGGGTGTGTCTGAATGGATGGGTGAGAATTGTGGGTGTTTCTGGGTGATTGAGTGTTTTTTGGGTGTGATTGGGTGTTTTGTAGGTGTTTCTGGGTGAATGGGTGTTTTTTGGGTGTTTCTGGGTTAATCGGTGTTTTGTGGGTGTTTCTCGGTGAATGGATGTTTTGTGGGTATTTCTGGGTGAATGAGTGTTTTGTGGGTGTTTCTGGGTGAATGGATGTTTTGTGTGTGTTTCTGGGTGAATGGGTGTTTTTTGGGTGTTTCTGGGTAAATGGGTGTTTTATGGGTGTTTCTGGGTGAATGGGTGTTTTGTGGGTTTTTCTGGGTGAATGGGTGTTTTGTGGGTGTTTCTGGGTGAATGGGTGTTTTTTGGGTGTGTCTGAGTGGATGGGTGTGTATTGCGGGTGTGAATGTTGTGGGTGTTTCTGGGTGGGTGTTGAGAGTGTGTTTGGGTTAATGAGAGGGTGTTGTGGAAGTTTCTTGGTGAAAACAGAAACTGTTGTGATTGTATTTTTTTTTTTGTATTTTGCAATTTCCTCGTTGGGGGGGATGAAAAGTTACGTGTTGCACTCGAGTGCAAAGATTTTTCACCTTGTGCCCTTTTGATTCCCTCGCTATCGCTCAGGATTCTAATTTTTGAATCACTCGCTACGCTCGTCATTCAATTTTAGAATCCTTCGCTAGCTCGGTCATCAAAATTGAGCACGCGGTTAAAAAACAACTTTGCACTCATGTACAACAAATAACTATTTTCAGTCGGGACTATTTTGTCACCGATGTGTTTTAACTGGAGGACTTTACTTAATATTACAAGTTAGCTTAGTATTCAAAGCTAGTTTAAGGTTATTCATCATTCCGAAATAACGAGGCACATCAGTATCATCCCGGCTTCTTTCGTCAGACATGTTCGGTGGAGGTAATTAAAAAAAACAAAGCTGTAAAGATTAATCCCGCCAAATGGTTAATATGTCAGTCACGTCTCGGCCGGATTTAATTAAACCGCGGCCGGCTCTCGCAAAACACGACAACTAAACCTTTTTAAACCTAAAACACAAAGCGTTTTGAGTGAGCTTCTTTATTACCCTTCAAACGAGATTGCTGTAATTTTTGAATTTACCTTACGGTTCGTACTGCCGAAATGTTTCCGCAGAGTTACCGTTGGAATTTTTCTTCTGTGTCCCATTAGCAAGGTTTAAAATCACTTGCAGCTTATAACGGACAGTGATGTTATTATTCATATTGTTTGCTCGTCAAAATTTTGCTCTTTATTCAATAAATGCTGTTATCCATGTAACCATATTGTAGCTTTACACCAATAAAAAGCTTACCAGCAACTATTAACCAATAACGAGTGGTGTTACTGTCCCGAGGGTAGAAAAAAAAAGTAAAAGTAAAAAGCGACTAATGGTAATAGACTACTCCCCTATTACAACATTATCGATACTGAGACTAGATAAATGAAAACATTTTAAAAATTCGCCTATAAATTGTCAATTTAACATTGGTTATTTTTATCTATTTTATGTATGACCATGATGGTCAATTTTAATATTATTCCATTTTAACCTGAACTTGTTTTGCAAGAGAAACTAATTATTAGTTATATTTTAAGCAAGCCGAAACGCAAACCAATATTGAAGACATCATTTATTTTGTAATTACAGAAATTCTTACTTCTATCAAAACATAGAGACCGGGAATATGTTGTTGGCATTTACACAAAAACTCTACTTAAATCATCCTCAGATGGAGGAAAAAAAGAAATCTAAAAAGAAAATTTCAATTTGATTCAATCGGGATCGCAGAACGGTTATTTAACTAAGTGCTAGTGTATATCGTTGCAAAGGGTAAGTTAGTCAATTAGTCCCTTATCACAGTCCATTTATGTGAATTGGCAGAAATGCGCAGCGAATGAAGTCTAAACTGCAATAATTAATGCAGTTACGACTTCACCTGCCTGTTCGCTTAGCAACTTGAATTAATTATGATGTTACCATGACACAAAGCTAAAGCTAAACTATGTCTGAAGTTGTCTGTCTACCTAGACCTGAACTCATAGTTAGTACCAGGCTGTAACTGCTGACGTAACTCATTAGTTAGCCGTTAACGAAATTCCTCGTCTGTTTAATTAAGAGGCAACCGAGCAAAATCACGTAAAACAGCATTCACGGTTACGTTGATATAATCAAAATATTCCAGAAAAGTTGTTAAAAATATTTGTAAACATAGAGAGTGTAGTACACTCATTCAGTACAGTAGAGTCGTACACTCATTCCGAAGTCAAATTACAAAATATCTAATGATGCAGTAATAAAATACTTTAAAGTAGAGCAATAAGGCGCGTTGGCGATAAATTTGCGAAATTATGCTTCATTATATTATAATTAATGTTTAAAATCGGTCTGAAATTCGCCGTACATTTTTTATATGTGCGCGCGATTTCAATTTACACTGGGCACATGCGACAAAAAATGGTTCGACAACCGGCTCGGCGCGCTCTTAAAGGCCGGCAGTAGAATTTCGTGATACATTTAAACGTGGATTAGGAATTAATTTTTGAATGCCGTAACTTCTGGCTATAATCCTTGCGGCCGGCGTCCCGGGCATATCTCTAAGTCGGGACTCACCCGGGATCGAGATCCCGGCCTTAATCTCCCAAATTGCACTCACGTGTGTAACTCCTTTGACTCAGTGGTGCGTTAACGAATTAAAAGTTGCTTTAGAGCCATTTTCCTTTCGGCTAGCCCAAAGCTTCCGGAGGTCGGTCCGATTCCCTTTTACGCCGATCGCAACTTGCCGGCTTCGAATCCTTCAAAATCACTCAACCGAAAGCGGAATGGAGCTCGCTTTATCTGTGTTTGTGTTACTAGGCGACGACGCACGACAGACAGCATGCGTGGTTACCTACATCTAAAGAGATACTAGTCTAGTCCGCCGTGCGGTGACGGCAGAGCTAAATACAATTGTCACCATCCACACATTTCACCCGCGGGTGTCGTACAAGGTGCTTGAGGGTAAAGACCGCGATGAGTAATGGGCAGCAGCATTACTCTTATACCAGGTAGCAATATATCCCGATTTACGTGCCCGATAGATGGCAACAGGTTCGCCACCTATTACATGGGACTTCACCTATTTGACGAAACGTGGGTGTTAATTCACCTCTGGCTGCCCCTTCGGGGATGAAGGCGTGATTTATATATGTGCTATAAAGAACTGTCAGCGATGCTTCGGTCAATGAAACGGATTAATCTAAAAATAAAAATCCCCATCCAGCTGAACATGATGCAAAAGTGGCCAAAATGTTCAGCGCCGTCCGCATTCATTTATTCGTTATCGGGAACAAGTTAACCCTTACCGCGAATAAAGTCAGTAATGAAACGTCTCGGCGCGTACGCTTAGGCACAGTATAGCCAGAACAGTAGTTTATCTGCGGCCTGTCGGCGAGTTTAGCCTACTTGCGTTGACGCTAGCGTTGTAACTAAAGTGACGGCTGCGAGCGCGAATGTGCCGGGCGGGGACGAGCAGCGAGCGAATGTGCAATCACCTTGTACACGCGCGATCACACCGAACCCTTATGCCCCCGTATTTTAAGTCAATGTGTGCGTCACAGTGCGTGCATACACGGCGCCGAGTACGAAAGCACTCATTCTAATGGGCAGCGGCCAGTTTGTAAGAAGACGTATTAAGCCTCTCACAGACAGACGCGGTCAGAGATGGCGGGCAGCTGTACCGTAGGTAACATAAGGACATTATTCAAACCAGCGCGGTCAACAACGCACTGTCCCGCCACCGCTACTGTTTGAGTGAGGCTTAAAGTTACAACTGCCCGCCACCGCTACCACCCTTGCTGACCGCGTCTGTCTGTGAGAGGCTTTACTGTTCTGCGTATACTGTGGCTGAGGGAAGCGCCGCGTCATCGTCAGCCGCGGTCTTCATTACGCGTTTTGTCTAATTAATGGCGCACTTGATTGCTTTAATATGGTTCCCGTGCCTTTATCGCTGTCACGCCTGTCAGATTTTGGACGAGCATCTCCATGAGCAAGCATCGGCTTATTTTTGACAGCAAAATTTCTGCGAACAATGTTCTGGAGGGTTTCTGTTACAGATTTCTGTTACTTTTCTATTATGTACCTACTACATCACCTAAGCATTACTGTGGCGACTAACGTGCCATATTACATACCCAAATCACGCCTATATCCCCGAAGGGGTAGGCAGAGGTGAACTAGCACCCACGTTTCGCCTATAGCCATTTATCGGGCACAAAAGTCGCAGTACTATTGCTAGGTGTAAGAGGAATAAGAGGAATGCTGCTGCCCATTCCTCTTCGCTGATTTATCCTTAGTCGCCTTGTACGACACCCACGGGAGAGATTTGGGGAGGTGACAATTGTATTCTACTCTGCCGTCACCACACGGCCCTATTATGCCGTGATCTCTTGTTCCTTGGGCCTACCTCTTCGGGAAAAAACAGGCGTAGTTTATGTAAATATTTGTGTCTGTCGACTTTGTTGTTGTTGTTGCATGGAGCTACTAGTACGAAGAGTGCTTTACGAGAATGCTGTCGTTGCTGTCGTTGCTGTACTAATGGCGCTCGCTGCTTCTAACCATCCGAGCAATGTTTAATCATTTTAACCATCACAGTCTATTCGCCATAGTCATACCGTGGCACCCTTTCTCCCCGGATTTTCTCTCACCGAGTAATAGTAGATTTTTCCATCAAGTGCACAAAACGGATCATTTTTCCGAGACTTTTAGCAGCCCGAGCTGAAGGCGAGGTCTGATAGTAATGTCGAGGATAAAAATGGTTTTGTGGACGAGTTAGAAACTCTGCTTTTCACTTCGATTGCGAGGAAATAAACAGTAATTTATCTTAACATTTCTTAAAATTCAAACTAAAATTAGTACAGTTTTGAATACTAAACGAAATTGTTTTTCCCATTGATATTAGGCTTGGGCTGCAGACCTATACAGCCAAGTATTAAATTAATTTTGAAATAATAATTTTCTTAAACTAATTTAATACTTACCGTACCTACTTGAATTAAAATTTTAATATCTTTTATGTCTTAAAAACACATTAGGCAAATAAATTTAAAAAATAACAAATTCTATGTCTGAATTTCTTATTGAGTTTGGCTGCATAGCTCATTTTCTTTGCCTTAATATAGATACTTTTATGATTAGATACGTTAATGCTCTAGAGCACAAAATCCGATTTTGTGCAGCCTATATCCTGCACAAACAAGCACTTTCAGATCATGAGAAGTGAAAAATATTTTTCGTTCCAAATTTAAACAACAAAGTAGAAACTGCTCGATTCCTATATGGAACATGACATGTTTTATTTACTCCCAATCGTAAACCGGTTTATCAGCGGAAAAGCTCTAATATTTTAGTGCTGTACCGACGCGACCGTAAAGATAACGCATCGATATATCTCAGAATGCGCGTAATATGCAGCCAATTTCCCTAAACACATAAAAATCACACGAGCTATTGCGTTGTTTGAAAAATGTTTGACGTCAGAAATTGTCTCGGCATCACCGTAAAATGCAAACCAAATATTTCTTAACATCCAGCCAGAATGTTTCTTACAGCTTCCAAACGCGTGTCACGGGAAACGCAGCTACATTTGCATGTGAATAAGGTTGAACGATTGGGGATGTAGTGACATCTTGTTTTGTGCGAGCTAGAAGTGCTTCCTTAAAGGGTTTCTGGGAGATCAATGTCGTTGTTTGGACATGTAAACTGTTTGCCCGCGTTGTTTGACGCGGGTCCTCCACTCCAAACACGTGACGTAAAATCATCCCAGTTTTTCTATTGAATGTTGACAGATCCGATAGTTTATCTCGAATAAGTTATTTGTGATTGAAGCCAAAGTATATACACACTTGAATTACCGTAAAATAATTACCTCCTCATTTTTTTTATTTTTATTTGAACATTATTAATATTAGCAAAAATCATTACAAAGTGGGTGTGGGTCCTAGTCGTGATTTATGTATGTATGTATGTTACTACAAATATAATGTTCGAAAATTATAGTCTTGATGCGGGAATCAAGTGTATATCATTTTTCACACTTTTTAACCACAAATTTTGTTGTTAAACCTCTTTTGTACTGAATTTTAAAAATAATAAGATTACAAAAAAAAAATAGATTAAAAGATTTTCAAAAAACTATTTCCAGGACAAAATGTTTTAAGAACTATTACTGTGCAATAATCAATGTAACATTTATATTAAGTTTAAATTATAAACAACGAGTATGTAAAAATAATATTAAACGTGGCAAATGAAATTTAGTTTGGGCACTAATCTTTTTTTTTTTAAATCACTATATATATATATTATTGCTTCGTCAACATTACTTACGACTACATTGTGGTAATAAACATAGGTGAGTGGAAACACGACTGCTTGTAAGTCACAAAATCACGTAACTAGGTTTGATAAGTCTGATATAAATTAACTTATACTGTTATAAAAACACGAGGCGAATGAAAGCAAGCGAGCACCTTGTTTGCGCAGTAGATAATTCTCAAAGGTCCACGGATGTAAGGTGTATCAGCTGGCGTTTGTTTAGGGTGTTTGTCTCCGCAGAACGGACCCGCTCTGTTCTACTCTTGTTTGGCGACTGCTAGAACATTGACAATTGCTGTTTTAAAGTGCTCTCTCGGTTGGGTTTTTTGTTTGTATTTGCCAAACGTATACCTACCACAAAATATATGAGGGACACAAGGAACTAGGCTAACCAAAGTCTGATATCAATCCATTTAATCATTGTCATTCGAGGCACGCTGACATTTGCAAAAAAAGGCATCTTTAGCATCGATACATCGTTTCGAAGTTGTTAAATAAAATATCTACACTACGATAATTATAATAGGTCTCATGTACCCAATAGGTGCGAGCCTGTTGCTATCACTTGGACATGTAAAACGCGGAATATTGGTAGGTGGCTTAAGAGAAAAGCTGCTGCCCATTCCTTGTCCTTTTTTAACATTTAGTCGCCATCTACATTATACGGGGCAAAGATTGGGGATGGTGATGATATTTTATACGACCCTTATCGTCACTTACCATCAAGTGACATAAAGGTCAAGAGCCTCCCTGTCTAACATTAAAAAAAATAGTGGTTGCACTAGGATGCTTTTTCAAAATTTTACTGATTTTATTTTACCAAACTAGGAAACTCACCCCTGAATACAGAAATGCTACTCAAATTTTGAGCACTTACAAAGTAAAGTGGAGAACACTTAAAAGTTAAGCAGGACTCAAACTTTGAGTAGCGTGTCAGTTTCGGGAGTCAGGTAAGAACTATGTAATCCAACGAGACGGTGTGCCATTCCAGCTATTAACCTGAGCTGCCTTTGTAACTGAATATGGACCGCAACACCTTTCCACCGAGATAACAAATATCTGTCCATCGCTCAAACGATAAATGTCACTGTGACACCAGGTTTATAGTAATTGATATACGCACTGTCGCGATCATTGCAGTCGGATAGCGATCGTAAGTCACTGCGATCTATCACAGTAAGATTAAACTGTGGTTTCACGTCATAGCATTTTGTGTAGCCTTTACTTATTTAATTGCTTTGATTTTTGTAGGCTGATGTAGTAGATAATGAAATTGTTGAAAAATACTTTGGACCAAACCATTGTTCTAGATGTAAGTGCGGTAATATCACACGAGTTGAGAGTGTTACATTGAGAGAAATTGCAAACAAGAACACAAGGATCTCTAGTATTTTTATTGCTCTAATATTTATATTTGCTCTTATATTAATGTATCGACTATTACATTCACTAATGCATTTACTGGCAACCAACCTAATACGTTAAGCATTAGAAGCCATGCTTTAGACAAGAAGATTTCCGTAATCACAATCATGGCTACTTATAATGTCTGCTCTGTAGTTTACTACCCATCCCTCCACAGCCTTTATCTTTCCCCAAATCCGAGTAGCAATATTGTAGCGGCCAACTCAACAAATTCGTAAGATTATTTCCTGGTGAATGCCGCAGCCGAGTGAGGGTACGCGTGTGAGGTTGTAATTAATTACACCATTCGTTAGCCGGAGATGAAGATAGTTTGTTACCCGTCTGCTTGCTAGCATCGTTTTTGTCGCTACGTCACCGCTGAAAGAAAACTTGAAATTGCTGACTGACTGAAACTGGTAGGTATAGATCTCATGGGATTCTATTAATTAATAATATTATTCTTCAAATCATAATTGATAGGTACGGACTAACTAGGGACATAGGAGGAGCTCCATAGCGCAGTGGCTTAGCACAATTGGCAAGCGAATACGTACACTGTGTAATGTTCGATAAGGCTGGTTTGATGGGATCTAAAATGTCGAGTTCCTCCGGGCTTCAGATAGTAGATAGATAGATAGATTAATATCCACCAATCCGCACTGGTCTGGTGGTGGTGGTGGGTATGTTCCATTCTCCCAATATTCTTCCGACCATATGAAAGGACTGTGCATTAAAGGGCTCGTGATGATGAATTGGTGACATCTACGCATATGATCTCCTCGATGACACATGAGTCTATAAAATGTTGTACGATGATCAGTGAAAAGTTCCAATTATTCTGCCTCATTAATGAATGATACCGTGGGCAGAAATCAGATGCACGCCAAATTAATATTTTCTGTCATTCCATTGACAAAGGCTGTCTGATCTTTATTACCTTTAGTTGGATGGATGAACAATAAGCTGGAGCTGGCGTGGATGTCACACATCCATCACCCCGGGTGTGTGAGTGCCGCTCGATCACCGTGAGATGATTCCGTCCGCCGGGTGATCAATGGCCGCTGCGGCGATGCTTCATTATTTTATAATGAATTAATAATTTCATATTACTACAGACAGTTTGAAAATCCAGGTGAAGAGGTATCTGCGGACATTTTTGTTCCCCTCTTACTAATCGTGAACCCCCATTTTTTTTGTCACGCTAACGTAGACCCCCGTAGTGTCCCGTGGATCCCTAGGGATCTACCTAGACCATTTTGGAAATCTTTCATTCATTCTAAAAATATTTCTGTCTGCATTTTCAGGTAGTAAGTAAATAGTCCCTTTAAGTCACTCATAGTGCAAGTCCAGTAATGTAATTAGAGTACTATACTTAGAAGTTGGCCCTGTCGGAACTGCAAGTTCGCACTCGATAACTGCCACTCAAGTTGCCAGCTTGAGCAACTGTCGCCAAAGCGTAGTCAGTTCGCCGCCACCCAAATAGTTGGGACTACTTAAGTTAATTGTGGTCAGTCTGGAAATTGGAGGCTTAAGTAAGGGAACACGTTCCTCACCTCTTGAGAAGTAGACGAGGTTGAGTGCACGGAGTTGGTGAAGTTGCTATCAAAGCTTTTATTATGATGACGCAATGGATGTAATATCTTTTTTAGGCTATTACACATTGAAATAATTAAGCTGTTTTGAAAAAGTGGATGTAAAAAATTCTAAACGAATGTGAGTGCTGGCAAAAGTTTATAATTGAGTCAAAGAAATAGAGAGAAATGTACACTTGAGTTACAAAGATTGCTGTGAAATATTACGAAGGTAAAGTTAAAAATATAATTTGCAACTATAACTGCATAAATCAAGCTCGTTGATAGAAGCCTGGGTACTAGTGTATTGACACCATTAATTCGCCTACTGCCTATTTGGATCTCATAATATTTGGACTTACTACCGTCTGCTGGATACATTATAAGATAAGATTCCATTAGAGCCACTTTAACAACCACATACAAACCCACTACGATATAACCGGCAACACACGCTTACCCTAATTACCAGAAGAAACGTCTTCATATAACTTTTTGATAACATTACTTTTCTTAAATGAAACGTCTTATCTGGCCTGTGATTCCAACAGAAACTTGAGACAAGCAGGAAAATGCAACATTTTGGAATTATTAAAAAGTATATTCTTTGAGGAAATTTTCCTTTGACAATCCCTTTCTGCGACCGTCGTTACATCCAGGTAGTCACCAGAAATGAATACCTACGTTTATTTTCTCTAAGTCGGACGATTGGATGCAATTATATTTGGTTCAGTGAATTTTTCACAAAGCACGTAAGTTTTGAGTTGTCGTGATCAAAAGAATCTTTTCCTTAGCCGAAGATATCGTTTAAACTTTGTGGGAGGTTTCGGAGAGAGCCGCTCAAAGGTCTAGCGCAGGGCTCTTTGAATATCATATCAACCACATTGGGATTGCCTTGATCGTGACTGCTCAAGGCTACAAGGTAACTGGCAAATGCTGTTATTTATTAAAAATTTTTGACGAAAGTAGTTTCAGATTGATGTAGTGTAGTAGCAAGCTTTATTAAATTGGAATAGTTCTAGAAACATCGGCAAATGAACGCTTAGGTATTGCCATCTATCGGGCACGTAAATCGCAGTATATTAGAATACGAAAAAAAGAAGTTACATATTTTTCCAAATACAACTTTCCTTTAGCCGTGTGGTGACGGCAGAGTAGAATACAATTGTCACCACCCCAAATCTCTCCCGTGGGGGTCGTACATGGCGACTAAGGATAAATCAGTGATGAGGAATGGGCAGCAGCGTTCCTCTTGTATCATCTAGCTATTACCTACTGCGACTTTTTTGCCCGATAAATGGCAATAGGCTCGCCACCTATTACATGGGACCTTACATAATTGGCGAAACGTGGGTGCTAGTTCACCTCTGCCTACCCCTTCGGGGATATAGGCGTGATTTATGTATGGACGTATGTAACTTTACTTTTCCACCGTCATATTGTTATCTGTCTGACGATACGTAAATCATAAATCTGGCAAAAGAGCGAGCCCAGCAGGCAATTGCCACATTCGCATGCGCGGAGGCATCCCAACTCGGTTTTCTAATCCAAAATGGCTGCAGACAATTATAAACACGTGCCAACATTGTTAAACAGTAATTAGCCGAATTCGCACAACAATTGCAGAGACAAGCCGACAAAGCTTCCCGCAAAGCCAATAAGAGCCACGTTTGATGTCGCGAGAGGCGATAATTGCGTGAACAACAGCATATTAATTATATTAGCGACGTTGCGAGCGGCAGGTACTGCGCACCGGATATTAAGCTCTGTTGTGCTGGATAACGTAGTTTCAATAAAATCACATTAATAATTACAACGACTTGATGGATATATGCGGGTACGAAACGAGGACAGTCGAGTGTTTGATTTAGTGAGGTGTAAACACGAGTAAATATGTATGTCGAACTAGAGACAAACATAATAATAAAGCAAGTAGAGATAGAGAGAAGGAAAAAAGAAAAAGAAAGGAAAGTTGACTGTTCTTCATCATTATTAAAAGAACACGGACGAATCTTTATAATATTTGTGATCAGTAGTAATCACTAAGAAGAGAGGCCGCATCATCAGTGAAAATGAGATAGGTGTGCGCTAGAGGACCGCGGTGCGATTATACTTTGGGACCTATTATTCTTAGTCCTGCTGGCTTTGTAAGCGTTTTCAGTTCTGGCTGAACTAAATGTACGTACCTTGCGTAGTACCACATTGTATTGTTGCCAAATTTAAATATTATTATTCTAGGCACAGTGTGACGTCATTACTCTAAAGATTGGATAAAACAAAAATATTCATTATTATCACTATTGACAAGATACATAGATTTTTTGGACGATCCTCTTATACCACCTAGCAATATACTGCAATTGACGTACTCGATAGATGGCAATAGGCTTGTCACCTATTACATGGGACCTAATGACCTAATTAGCTGGTGTCAATACAATCGGGGATCGAAGGGCGTCATTTATGTAGATATGTGTATGCTTTTTGCGATATTATAATAATACACGAACAACAACTATAATAACTCAAGCATACTATGATTACACCAACATAATGTGGCACGAATGATGCCAACTATCCAAGGAGTTTAGATACGCGGCTAATAAGAGGGGCTGAGACGCGTAATTGCGAGCGTAATTCTGTTGCGAATAGTTCGCGCATCGCTCTTTAATTGACTGGAATGTGGCACGACGTAACCACCGCTGGGTCGTGGTAATCGGCTTCCAGAGCCATTTTAAGTTAAAAATGCCTACTGTTTTCCCAGCACAGAGGAACTTTTCACTGTTTTTTGAGGACGTCCACTCTAAAGAATGAGTGGAAGGATCTTTAATACTATCCACTGTTACTTAAATACCATTAGTTAAGCTTTTGTACTCATGCTAGTTGAGCTCTTAAGACCGTTCAATTGTAGAAGAATGTGAACTTAAACTAATAGGGTCAGCTTTCGTTGTTACTATTCTAAAGATTTCTCCACAATTCTTCCGATTATGCATAACAAAATGTTGCTTATTTCAATCAATATCTGTATCTTTAATTGATAGCTTTATTTTGATGGCAATTCACAAGTCTTATCTTATATAGCAGACTCTGTCTGATACTGATGAAAATATTATAAAGGTATCAGGTGATCAATTAAATATAAATACAACCATTATTTATATTTTGAAAGAAGAATTCAGTCCATAGACGCACTAGCCATCCTTATGAGGCAAAAGCGATGTTATCCCAAATGTTTTAAAAGCGTTTCCGCGAGCTGACACAATGTGTTCGTTTGGACACTTCGCCGACGATAACTGGACACCGGTTTGCATGTAACAAACTTTTCTAGTCTTCCTGATTGGGAAACCGCGCGCAGACACAGAGGCAGGCGTAGTGCGTGCATCCGGCGGTTTGGAACTGACAAAAAAGCCAAATGTAAAATTGACCGCTGCGCAGTGAATAGATTCGAAAACAAACAAAACTGTACGAACGCCAAATAAAAATCGCATTTGGTATTTTCTTTACAACGCTCACAATGTTTTTAGACTGTATTTACAGAATTTTGCTTTATTTACTGGGACGCAGCCTTGTGAGCAAGGAATTCTTTATGATTACAATATACTTCATGATACACATGCAACGTACATACATAAATCACGCCTATATCCCCGAAGGGGAACGTGGTGGGTTATAAATTGGAGAAAAGGGGTAGGCAGAGGTGAACTAGCACCCACGTTTCGCCAATTATGTAAGGTCCCATGTAATAGGTGGCGAGCCTATTGCCATTTATCGGGCACAAAAGTCGCAGTACATTGCTATTGCTAGGTGGTATAAGAGGAACGCTGCTGCCCATTCCTCGTGATTGATTTATCCTTAGTCGCCTTGTACGACACCCACGGGAGAGATTTGGGGAGGTGAAAATTTTATTCTACTCTGCCGTCACCACACGGCTATCACCACATGCAACGTGATTTAGCCAATACAGCCATGTTTCAATATTTTATAATAATCTGTTGGTATAACTTATTTAGTGGTGACGGCACTGTCGACGGGTTGATTAAATTGATTTGTGTTTTCTGTTTACAATTTAAAATTGTGTATGCCAGGTCAATCAAATTGTATTTCGTTCTTCTTCACATTGAAAATATGTGTCCTCCAAAGCCTAGAGGTACCGAAAACATAAGGTACTATAGTATTTAATACAAAGTGGAAACTATCAGATCTACTATCTAAACTACTAGATCAGCAAATTTTAAATTCCAAACGTTCTGGCTGTTCCTGTAGCGTATTATGTAGTTCGATACATAGACCAGTTACGGTATGCAGAGTCCAGAGATGGTTAAAAGATGTCTCAAAACGTATAGTCGTATTCTGGCCGTCCCCACGTCTCACGCCACCGAACTTCACAAACAACGCCACACCATGAACATTAAGTGGATTGAGTTTTCAAAATGCACTCACTCGATACAGAGTTGTTTGTCTGTACAAACGCTCTCAACTGAACTATAGTGCTACGGTAATAAGGTTGCTTATTGACGCGTCGTTCTATCTGCGGCCGACTGTACACGGTGATTTAAACCTCGGCAGTGTCTCGTCAACATCCTGTGTACGGGGTAATGTATGGTGTTGTTTTCCTGCGAATGGAGCGAGTATTTTTTTTATTTATCCTCCTATTTACATGTTATGGCCAAAACGGCTAGACGGAGTTTCGGCGATACTGCCTCCAGCCACTTGTGAATACAAGACAAGCCATGTGGATGAGAAGGTCAATGACGCATGACGTCATAAGTGATATAACCCTCCTGAAGACGGTTATAGGATGGGGGTTGAAAATTATTCACTGTTCAAAAGTCTTTATTTATTTATTAGGTATGTACACTCGTCAACTTTATCTAAGGATATTTTATTAACTTTATGTTGTATCGGCGATCATTCTAAAATACTGACGATTTCTTCGCTCGCTTTAAAGTCGGTTGTTATATCGCCTGTAGCCTTCCTTAATAAATGGACAATCCAGCACAAAAAGATTTTTTCAATTTGAACAATGATTTTTGAGATTTTTCAATTTTTCAAGTTTCTGAGATTAGCGCGTTTAACCAACCAAACAAACAAACAAACTCTTCAGCTTTATTAGCATAGAAATATAGATTATTGTGTCAGCCGTAGCCCGGCTACCCGGATCTTGTCTTGGGCAGTCGGTTTGGTGGCGCAAGCATTTTTCTCAGTCAAATCTGAAAACGTTCACAGTTCGCTGAATCCTGCGAGATGCGCTTTATTGTGCTCTTTGTTGTACAGAATATTATTAAAATAAGCTGTATTGCACAATACCAGCTTTATACAGAAGGGGTCTGTACCTTTTAATGTTGATTGAGAAGTCACTTAAAATCACTTTCTTTTTCCGGCGCCATAATTATATAGCATTGTGCAGACCTGATAAATTAAGCCTAAATTTCCTCATAACCTTTAGTATCTTTACCTTCTCAGACTTCAAGATTTCCAAGAACGCATTATAATAATAATTCCTTAGTAGAAAACCTTGCGGTTCATATTATTATTTTCACAAAGATTTTGGTGGTTAGAAAAAGAATTTCGAAAAATTATGGTCTTCAGGCGGGAATCGAACCCGCGTCCGCTGCTATCCGGGCAGGTGCCTGACCGCTCGGCACCCAAGACACCAATTAACTTGCCGAAATTCTTTTTCTAACCACCAAAATCTATGTACTAATTTTTCTAACATTTATATAATGTTAAAATTAAAATCGAATAGATTATTATTTTCGTAAAATACATTTCCATCAATGACCGGTATACATAATTATATCACACTCAACACTAATAAGTGAAAAAGGAAAACGCTTGCCAAACGTAAATGCTCTCTCCGTCGCTTGCATTAGGGTGCTTTTACGAATTAGCAGCTCAGTTTCCGCCTGGCGCTCCAGCCTCTTCCAATTAAACTATATCTTAATTAAGGGCCCAAATAATTGGACGATGCTTAAGTTGCGTAACTTTAACTTGTTGCTCTAAATTTCTGCGACTGACAACTTGGCAGGGCTGATATTATTAGGTACTTACGCCTTATTGTCCAAGGTTCGAAGCCACATGACGTAGCTGTGCACGTTGTGTTTCCATCCATGTTTGTTGTCCCACAAATACTTCCAATACATAGAATGAAAATCCATTTCCAATTTTATCTTAGTGGTGAATACGTACTCTTTAGCCGACTTCAAAAAAGGAGGAGTTTATATGTTCTACAGGTATGTAATTAAAATTGTGTAGTATTCTAAAAAATTCAAAGAGTCAAATCAGACAAGTGGATGGCTGTGAAACCCAAACCCAAACTTTGGGCATTAGGTATGTATTTGGAAAGTTGTCATCATCTCGACACAGTCCTTTTTATCACCATTCTATAAATTAATTCATTACTAAAACCTTTTCAGCGTGATGAAGTTAGTAATTAAACGAGGTTGGATGGCTTTATGACATCTGACCGATATGATTGGAAGAGGAAACGTTCTGCACCAACTCCAGATAAATTGGACACAATCATGAAAGGAAGATGACGATGTTTCTTAAAGTTAATATGTAATATGTTCAAAGTAATCGCATGTATCCTACAGCGCTCAGAATTTGAAAGCGAGTCAAAGACATTGAAATCTCCACACACGTGTGAAATAGTCGCAATGAGGTAAATCCCTCTAAACTTTCCTTCCAAGAGGAGCTAAGGAAGGCTCCATTGACGGGAGGTTTAGGACGAGAGGCTTCGGGATTACGGCCGCCTCACCGCCTATTGTTCGCATAATTCCGAACACAGAACTTTGCTAAATCAAGTTGTAATTATGTTGGTACAGATTACATTTTAGTCTGTCTCTCTCTCCGTTGCCTACTTCATTATCCTTTGGATTAGTGCGACATCGTTTCGTAATTGATACTTCTGTGCGATATTTTCGTCACATATTATAATAGTTTGCTTACAGATTTATACAGCCACGGACTATCAGCTTCACCAAATAGCTCAGGTCTAAGTACTATGGAAACTCCGATTATTTTCTATTTTTTCTAATTCTTACGACAATTGGCGAAACCTGGGGGTTATACATCTCTTCCTACCCCTTCATGACTTTACAGGCGTGACCATATGTAATGTATGTAAAGGTTGGTTAATTCCATTATTACATGTCAGCATAGTTCGTATCCCATCGGTGAGTCTAGTATTGTATACATCCACATCCGGAAAGGTCTTACCATACAGTTATTTCTTAACAGGAACTGACTCAAGGCTGCAAAGCGTAATAAGCAGTACGTATTAACGAATTGTTTGCCAAGGAAAATGCCCTACCCTTTCCAAATGCTGGCGTAAATCTTCCAACAATATATTGCTATGCCCGGTACTGAGCGAGTGCCGTGAGTGGCCGGCATAATTGCCGCTTCCTGCGACAAAAGCGGCAATTACGAGCCGCGCGTAGCGGATATTGCGCGCTGACAGGCGGACTTATGGCTCGGGTAGGGGTCAGTGGTTTTTTTATGGCAGACAGGGAAACTCTTGGTCTTCATCTCACCTGGTGGTAAGAGGTGATATGGATCGAACCAGGGACATTCCGATGGTCCCATGCAATAGGTGGCGAGCCTATTGCCATATATCGAGCACATAAATCGCAGTATATTGGCCCGTTACTCATCGCTGTCTTTGCCCTTGTACGAAACCCTCGGGAGAGATGGGGGTGGTGACAAAATTGAATTCTGCTCTGCCGTCACCACACGGTTGAAATTATAAATTGAATTATAACGAAGAGTTTGTATCTTAAAGGCTCAATTATACACCGTTTTTAAATTTAATTAGCACCGCGACCAGTGGCGACCGTAGTCAAAGCCCCTTTCAAAGCAGACGTAGCGGACGGAGCGCGTTTAAATACAGTTTGCGAACGAGCCTGAGCTGTGGAACCGATGCTGAGTGCTCTCGCGGAATCAGATAAGGTACAGGCACACAAAACTGCATGCGACGTCGCAATCGTCGCATCGTAAAAATCTGCGAGCTCGCACACCGCATTGCAAGAGCTTGCGAATCGCTTGATTCGCATTGATCCGCACATTCCTTCTATTTCATTCTTCTGTGTTTCGCGCCTCGCATCGCAGCAATTCACGTTGTAAGTTCCTACGAAGCAAATTCGCATCGCGCCAATTCGCAGTTTATGTAGGGCTACGGGCTCTTAAGTATTTGCCCACTAACCGTGACCGTACCGTGCCATGACCGTATCATCTACAGATCATTTCCATACGGATGAGGAGCTCGCTAGCGCAGTGGCATATCGCGCTTCGCCTGCGATTACATAAACTAAGCAATGTTCTAAGGCCGGCCAGTCGGGATCCGTGACCAAAATATACTATCTCGAGTTTCTCCGTGCTTCCGAAGGCACATAAAGGGTTGGTGGTGGTGATGATGATGAACGCCTACTAGGCCGTTTCCTCATCGGTCATGCACGTAGCGTGGTACCTAGTGCGGATACGATCCGTGCACGGCCGGTGACGGAACGGTCTAGTGGGCACCTTAAAGGCCGCTTCAAAATGGAGGCCTCGGACAGTTGCGACCTCCCCGGTAGAAACAACGCACTTTCACATTGGGAGAAGGCTATTTATCTTCTTCTGCCTGCCCTGTTGTATATGGGGTCGCCGCAGTCAGTATGTTTCTCCTTCCGTTCATATCGGTCACACGTCTTCAAGCCATCCACTCCCTTTTGATTCATAACATCTATTACACCGGAAAGGTGCTAGTGATGATTGTATAGAAAGGAGATGGACTCTTTTTCTTGTATAATTCTAGAATATTTATGTAAATGATCAAGCTCTATAGTTTTGTAGATGGTAATCTACTTTCATATATCATCATGAGTAATGGTGACACTATGACGCTGATTTTGTAAAAATAATTACGCAGAGGTTAATTAAAATTTCGATGTCAGTCTCCTATCCCATCTGGGTCATTGTTGAAGTGATTCTTGGTTACAATACCACGTCTTACAGTTCACCAAAAAGAAATTAATGTAGAAAACCCAGAATCCCAGTAACCCTACGTAGGGCGTGAGAGCGGGTCGCGGCGCTCTTTGTTTTACGACAAAAGCTTTTCGGATAAGGAAGCTGAACTGGAGAGATTTAATGGCGGAGGGCGGTCTCCCGAATACAGTTGTGCCGTTAGACAAATTTATTGACCGTGGAAGCTACATTTAAAGTCGTGTCTAGCCCTGAGCGCTAATGGCGGACTATCGGTACTTGCTCTCAGGCGTTTTCCTCTTCCGAGTAATCAAGGCAATGCTCTGCTCCTATTACGTAAAATGCAAATCATCGCTCATTTTTGCCTCGCGTGCGAGCCTGAACTAGCCTCTGAACTGTGATTTGTCCCCCTCCTCCTCTAGACCTATATTCGTCATGTCAGTGAACTACAGATCACGTATTACTCTGTACAACTTTGTAGTTGGAAGCAGAGGCAGTACAACCCAAACCAAACCAAATAAAGTTCTGGTCTAACTAAATCTTCTAGGTAAGTGTAATAGAACTGTGGGATTTAAGGAATCTAAATTGATAGTAATAAATAACATACATACATAAATCACGCCTATATCCCCGTTATAAATAAGATTGGTTTATTAAATCGGTGTCGCATTTCGGTATTCATGTCACACGTGTCTGTAGGCCTGGCTGAACCTGTCATTGTCAGCGCGCCTCAATCCTTATCCAGATTCCGAAAGACATGTAGTCATGTATGTCCATCATCAGCCCATCTCATAAGTTAATTCCTATGATTTATTCATTAGTTTTGCTAACATTCCCATGGATTCCATCCACCCATATAGTATCCTTATCGTTCAGCGTTTTAACGCTAATGAAGTTTGTTCCCTTTATCAAACTGCCTCTCAAATCATTGTGTGTTCCCACTTGCGTATACTCTTCATAACGTCATAATAAATCAGGCAACAATTGCATTGGTCTCGGCCTCGGCCAATAAACATCTCCGCTGCGCCGGAACACGCAACAAATCGCCCTCTGTCGCCGGCAACGCTGCAACGTCGCCACCGAGCACAATGTGACAATGGCCCACATCTTTCAGGCAAAGCGCATCTAAGACGGTAGGTAGCTGAAACTTTATTACAACACGTAAAATATCTTATAATACAATATACCACATCATAAATACGAAAGAGTTTCAAGTAACAATATGGTCGATGCCGGTGCATCGACCATATTGTACCGCAAATCATTTGGACATAGGGTAGGAACAAGTCCTCTTTAATTTCCTACATACATGAAATATCAGCATGCGGTATGCAGAAGTGTACTAACAATGTAGAATATGGGGCGAACCTATTGTTATATCCCTGGCACATCATCATCATCACCAGCCATTTAATGTCACCACTGCTGGGGCACGGGCCTTCCCTATGGATGGAAGAATATAGGGAGATTGGGCCATTACCCACCACGCTGGCCCAGTGCCCATTAGTGAGTATTAATGACTGCAGATGCAGCCGGGATGGCTTAACGTGCTTTCCGAAGCACGGAGGAACTCGAGATAATAAATTTTTGGTCACCCATCCAATGACCGGCCTTAGCGAACATTGCTTAGTCTACGCGATCGCAGGCCAAGCGCGCTGTGCACCTGCGCTAGCGAGCTACCTGGCACGTTAATCGCAATATTGCTAGGTGATGTATGCCCATACATCGTTATATTTTTAATCCTTAGTTGTCGTCACCACACTTCCTAATCCTATGAATGGCATGGATTCCCTGCCTTACCTTAGCTATTTTTATCAAGTCTTTTCATGGATGCAAAGCTATTATTTGTATCAAAATCTGTTCCAAATTGAAAATTTGCTTCCCACCTCAGAATAGGCAATCGATCAATTCCATGATACTTCAATGTTCCAAGCCAACTGTGAACCAGACAAAAAGGAAAGTCGGATTGAGTTTGAAAATGTTGCAGAACAATTTTCGCAACAGCGTGTCCCTCTCAATCCTGAGCCACTCTTTCCGATTGCAGCTGCCAATGACCGAATGGAACGTGAGCGAATGAAGTGACAAAGTGAACGTACGAGCGGGTTTGATGGCTCTTGACCGAGATCGGCGCAGAGTGTTTCAATTTGACTCGTACGCAATCGTTGCAGGCACAATGGTGCGAATTCAGTTTTTGATATCTACCGTCGGACGAAAAACATACGACCACGTCATTTTTTATTAATCGTCTAAAACTGCCGCACTCAGAAACGTCAAATAACGTTAATGAGTACTTAACGTCAAAAAATGACGATTCAAAACTAGTACTTATTCTTGCCGGGTCTATGGTCTAGATTTGAATGAAAATTTTTAACATTATATACTCATTAAAGTTAATTGACGTCTTTGAGTGCGGCAGTAAGTGGTAATCAGTAAAGCAAAACATAGTATTACATGGTTCAGTAAAGCGGTCGTATGACCAATTCTCTACTTGTTAAATTCATCATGGGGTTCTGTGATGAAATCTAATTATCATATTTTATGAATTACTAGAGCGCTCGATTAGCGATTGAATAAGCAAAGAAATGTTCGCTGTGGTAATCCTGGCACTTAAGAAATATTACAGCTGTCATAGTGTTGTCTTGTGTGTCAGTAATATTAAGTAATCCATGTAATATTTTACTATAATAAAGCCTTAAAGTTCAGGCTCTCTCTTATTACAATTTATTATAGTAAAAATGTATCGATATCTAAAACCAGAAAGGTTTGAAATCGACCCAGCTTCGAACCAAAATGCATCGTCACAATGGACACATTGGAAGGCCACATTTGAAAATTTCTTAGAAGAATCAAAGGCTTCTTTAGACACTAACGTTTCTGAACATACAGATGCTATTAAATTAAGACTGCTTATTAACCACATATCGCCCGCAGTCTACGAATATATTGCCTCGTGCGATACGTACTCCACAGCAATCGCTTTACTGGAGAATATTTATGTGAAGCCAAAGAGTGAGATATATGCGCGCCATAAGCTACAAACACGTATGCAGCAACCAGGTGAGACTATTGACCAATATATCCAGATTCTAAAATTATTAGCCAAAGAGTGCTCCTTCAAATCTGTATCTGCAGAACAGAATGAGAATGACACAGTACGATGCGCATTTATAGCCGGCTTATGCTCATCTAGCATCAGACAAAGACTCCTGGAACATCTGACACTGACGCTTGACGAAGCACGTGATATAGCCCGGTCGCTAGAATCTGCTCAAATACAATCAGATAATTTTGCTTCACCACATGTAGCATCGGTGACAAGTTCTACAGATAGAAACTCTAACAAACCTACTCAAATGAAGAACACCGCGAGGTCAAATGAGTGCTATTTCTGCGGCAATGCTCGCCACCCTCGCCGCTTCTGCCCTGCCTCAGAGAGTACTTGTCTAAAATGTGGAAAGAGGGGGCACTATGCAAAAGTCTGTAAAAGCCAACCATCTAGTTCTGCAATAGTTTCAGATGAATCAACATCGTGCTTAGTTCTAGCCACAGCCGGATTGAAGAAATGTATAATGCCTATTACCGTTGACGGCCTACAACTGAAAGCTCTAATAGACACGGGCAGCTCCGCCAGTTTTATTGATGAAGACATAGTTCGTTGTAACAAGTTATGCACGCAACCATGGAACCAGTCTGTAACTATGGCATCTTCTTTGTTACGTCAAGAAATTAAATCTATCTGTTTAGCTTCGATTAGAATAAACAACTTAGAATTCTCAACGCCATTACGTGTTATGAAAAATTTATGTTCTGAGGTTATTTTGGGCCACGATATATTTAAACAATGCTCTTCATTAGAAATTCAGTTTGACGGTCCTAGAGAGGCATTACGTATTGCTGCACTGAAGGAGGCTGGGATAGAACCTGTGAATCTCTTTGCGCATTTAGATTCAAATCTTAAGCCAATTGCCATAAAATCACGGCGCTATACACCCGACGACTTATCTTTCATTAGATCCGAAGTTCAGAAATTGCTACAAGATGAGATAATAGAAGAAAGTGACTCTCCATGGAGAGCGCAGGTCCTTGTAACTTCGGGGACTCACCACAAAAAGCGCATGTGCATTGACTATTCGCAAACCATAAATAAGTTTACTTACCTGGATGCCTATCCGCTGCCTAACATTGAAGACATTATAAACAAGGTAGCGAAGTATAGAATATTTTCCAAAATTGATTTGAAATCTGCGTACCATCAAGTACCTATTTTGGAGTCAAATAAAGCCTACACTGCCTTCGAAGCTAATGGCAAATTATACCAATTTCGTCGTATTCCATTCGGAGTAACTAACGGAGTTGCTTGTTTTCAGAGAACAATAGATAGTATTATCAACAAATGTGACCTAGACGGCGTCTTCCCATACCTAGATGATATAACTTTGTGTGGATTAGACCAGAAAGACCATGACGAGAAACTTAAGAAATTTTTAGACGTAGCTGCAAAATTTAATTTGACTATAAACAAAGAAAAGAGTGAATTCTCAGTAACTGATATAAAGATCCTAGGCTATCATATCAATAACGGTTCAGTAAAACCAGACCCGGAACGTCTGCAAGCACTTCTACAAATGCCAGTTCCAAGGGACACTGCTTCCTTGAGACGAGCCATAGGTCTTTTTGCACACTATTCTCGGTGGGTGCCTAATTTCTCAAACGTACTACGTCCTCTCGTAACTGCCCAAAGTTTTCCTTTAAACCAAATTCAGAAGACAACATTCGAAGAGTTAAAACAATTAATATCAAAATCATCTTTAACAGCTATTGATCCTTCAGAACCCTTTACAGTTGAGACGGATGCTTCCGATGTATCGATTGCCGCCTCATTGACTCAGAACGGCAGGCCGGTAGCCTTCTTCTCGCGAGTTTTGAATGATAGCGAAAAGAAATATCCAGCTATAGAAAAAGAGGCATGTGCCATTATAGAAAGTCTGAAAAAGTGGAAGCATTATTTACTCTGTCGAAAATTCTATCTTATAACTGACCAGAAGTCAGTGGCATATATGTTAAAGAATCATGCAAGTAAATAAAAAATGATAAGATTCAGAGATGGAGGCTAGAACTATCTAACTTTAATTTTGATATTAGATATCGGCCTGGTAACGAAAATATTGTAGCTGATGCCTTGTCAAGACAGACTTGTGCTACATCAACGTTTGACAGTAAGCTATACACTCTACACAAATCGCTCTGTCACCCTGGAACTACTCGTTTTACTCACTGGATAAGGACTAAGAACCTTCCATATTCTACAGATGACGTGAAAAGAGTCATAGCGAATTGTCACGTATGTAATGAGATAAAGCCGAAATTTTTAAGGTACACGGGTACACTTATTCGAGCTACAGCGCCATTTGAACGGCTATCTATGGACTTTAAAGGTCCTCTGCCGTCGATCTCCCGCAACAAATATTTGTTAACTATGATTGACGAATATTCAAGATTTCCTTTTGCATATTCTTGTCCGGACATGAGTGCTGAGAGTGTAATGAAATGCTTAACCGATTTGTTCTCAGTATTTGGTATGCCGTCGTATGTACATACAGATCAAGGCCCGTCCTTTATATCTTCAGATCTTAGAAAATTTCTAAACGATAAGGGAGTTGCTGTAAGCCATTCCGCTCCATACAATCCTAGAGGGAATGGTCAAGTAGAAAGGCTTAATGGAACGTTGTGGCAAACTATCAAACTTGCATTGAGATGCAGTGGTCAGCCTATCACGGAATGGGAATCTGTTCTACAATTGTCACTACACAGTATAAGATCGCTACTCTGCACAGCTACCAATGAGACGCCTCACGAAAGAATGTTCCTCCATCCAAGACGATCATCCCTTGGTCAATCCATGCCTAGTTGGCTTTGCGTTGGTAGTAAAGTATTTAAAAGGAACTACACACGCGGCTCGAAATACGATCAATTGGTTGAAGAAGCAGATGTGATTGAGCCTAATCCTCACTATAGCCGACTACGGTTAGCGGATGGAAGAGAAGTGACAGTCGCTAATCGGCACTTGGCACCAATAGAAAATAGACTCTCGATTCCTACACAGAACCCTATTTTAGCCCAGGAGAGCGTGGAAGCGCAGCCTATTGGTGTCCAAACTCAACCGCCACCTCAAAGTCAAACACCACCTCAATGCTCACCGCCTCAAAGTCAGCCGCCACCTGAAAGTCCCACCTTATCCCCAACTCCATCTCCGCGTAGATCAGATCGTGCTAGACGACCACCTGCCTATTTGGAGGACTACGTGGGAGCCATCAAACTCGCTAGGGGAGAATGTGGTAATCCTGGCACTTAAGAAATATTACAGCTGTCATAGTGTTGTCTTGTGTGTCAGTAATATTAAGTAATCCATGTAATATTTTACTATAATAAAGCCTTAAAGTTCAGGCTCTCTCTTATTACATTCGCTAAGGCCAGTCATTGGATGGGTAACCAAATTTTTTTATTTTACGAAGAGTTACGAAGCTCAACATTAGTCCTTTCTTGAAAATACCTGAATCAATATATTTGAACCAAATATATAAATAAACAATTTTTTCATTTACCTATATTTGTTTCACTTGTTCCCGCTTCGGGCCTTCACTCCCCGCCTAGTAAATCTGCATCTCCTATATCTTAATAAATGGTCCAGAACAGTACCTACACAGTCCAGAGGTTACAAGTCCAATATTTTGTCCTGAATATTTTCGGGCTTCTGTGTTCGGTATTTAAAACTGAATGTTTCCCAGCAAAGGGCTCGGTGGGCGGTGTAATCGACTACAGATTGAATTTGTGCGACTGTCTTGCGAATTGCGCCGGGTGGCTTGGGTGGCGAGACGCCGGGTGACCATGCGGCGTTATCTATTTCATTAAACTTTATAGCACACACAAAAATGGCGGAGTTAATGCATGAGGGTATTCTCTACCAGTCAACCGGAAAGCTCGGTGCAGAAGTATTAGTTGGCGGTGCGTAAAATGAGTTTTAATTGAGACATTATCTCAAGGAAAACTTACTCTTCTATGTGTGCTTATCTTCTATTTTCAGATAGCCTTTTGAAACACCACACCTAAAATTAATTACGTATAAATTATTGTGCCCATCTGCCTTATTTTAGGCAATTTAAATGTAATAAATCGAAACTAACGCTTTGAACTTATTATGTAATTGAATGCTCAACATTATCATTACCAACATTATTACAAACTTTTGCTACACAGCGGGATACGGTCCAATGTGTAGCAAAAGTTTTACTATAACCATTAGATGACGTGTCCTACAACTTGCTAAATTAGAATCATCATCATCACAAGCTCCTTAACGTCCCCACTGCTGGGGCACAAGCCTTCCCTATGGATGGAAGAAGGAAGAATGGGCCATTACCCACAACACTGGCCCAGTGCGGATTGGTGGAATTAACGACTGCAGAGGCACCCGGGATCAACGGCTTAACGTGCCATCCGAAACTCGGAGGAACTCGACATCATCAATTTTTGGTCACCCATCCAATAACTGGCCCTAGCGAACATTGCTTAGTGTGCAACACTGCGCTATCGATCCCATCCTAAATTAGAATAATTATATGTAACATATAATAACATGTTACATATTATGATAACCTATATAGATATGCTTCGGTCACCCGATGCTGATACATCGTAAGTGGATTTGCCCTCTGCGGCCGCCCGCCTAATACTTTCGCATTTGTCAAAACAGGATTCGACAAAGTGATTCGTGTGGGCCGTTTTGATCCGTGCTCCGCTAACAAGGATCCCAGGGGGCTAACACGCCGAGATAAACTAATTTACTTTATAATACACCTTTCCATTGGACCGTTTTCTGTATAAAGTCGGGTACTAAAATTCATAGGTTAACTTCTAGATAAATATTGAATGTAGAAGAATGAGATGCTTTGGAACTGTTATTGTTGTTGTCATTACAGCAGACTGGTTGCGAAAATATTCAAAACTACAAGAGAAAGAGTTTGAGCAAGAGAAAAAAGGCGAAAGTTCGTCAGACTAATGCTCGTCCAAACTCGTAAGCATCCTTTTTGATTACATTCATGATTAAATTATCATTAATTTGATTCTTCATCAAACACATGCATCGCATCAAGACACAATTTTTCGTAATTACACACCTACATAAATCACGCATATACACCAACAGCAGAGGTGCATTTTTCGTCAAATAGATTAGGTCCCATATAATAGGTGGAGATATTATTGCCATCTTTCGGGCACGTAAACCGCAGTATATAGCTAGGTGGTAAAAGAAGAACGCTGCCGCCGATTACTCATCACTATCTTTACCTACTTTTTTTCGAAATTAACATTCATCAAATTCACTTTTCAGTTAAAGTATGGGTGATAATGGTGGCAGAGTATCATCCTCGGGACCAGAACCTTATTACAACACGAGCGCTGTTCTCATTCAAGTGACAGTTCGCAATTAACGCGAGTAAAGCGGCGTCCCTCGGCATTCTTTGAGCGCCCTCTAGCGAGCACTCCGGTGTGCACGCAGCTTAAGGTAAGCTGCCTCTTATGAAATCTGGGGAGCAGACCCAAACAGAAAATGTCTATCCATTTTGTCTATAAGCTTTGCGGTCTAGACGAAACCCGACTTATTACGGGACGCGAAAACAGTCCAGGCTGTTGTACCACTGCTAATAATTGACACCTGCTATTCATAGGCCCGTCTGCTCATTTGGAAACGGTGGGTCAGCGGTTCGCTTGTTTCTGTAGAAATGTCGTCTTTGCTCCGAAGGCGATGACCGTTCGTGTCCTTTTAATCTATTCGAGGCAATTCACAATATTCCAAATTGAAATGATTTCATGAGTAATTTTCTTCATGCTTACTGTAATTGGAATGAGCCCTATAAATTTCCTCTATAGAGTAAAACGTGTTGGTGGTATCTGTACAGTATCAACCGGGACCACTATACCTACCTGTGAAGCACCGAAGAATTAAGATTATTAATGGTTTGAACGAAGATGTAGTGAAAATAATCAAGGAATGCTAGCGTGGTTTGTGTCACGTAGAAAGAAAAAGGAGTGTCCAAAAAGGATTTATATGGCGGAAGCGAATGGAAAGGACCAGTTCAAGAGTACCCAAAACCACGGCATGTATGAAGACGTTAATGAGATTAAATGAAGCAAAAAAGTATGTAAGTATTTATACTTCTTCTTCTTATACGTTCTTTAGAACAAGTGGAGATAAGTGATCTCTGCTTACCTGTGAGAGAAACGTGTGATGTATGTATATTTCGCCCATCCGATGGCTCTTATGATGATGATGAAATCTGCGCCAAAAATCACTTCAAACGATGGCTATCCGTGCACTAGATGTAAGATCTTAAGAAGTTAGTCAAAGTGTCTGTGAATTATATGTAAGACACCACTCTGTTCAAACTTAATGTAATTTCTTAAACTGGACGCACGGACAAAACAAGATTGAATAATTTGAGATGGCCGCGTGGTCTAAAAAAAATCTCCTGTATAAAAATCTGTAATCAAAAAATGTAGACCGCTCTGTAAATTAGCTCTCAAGGATACAATAAAGAAAATTGAAGATTGTAAGAAAGTGCTGGTTAGGAAGAGTTGTGAGGTAAGGTCCAAGATACAAGACATAGCCGCCGCTAGCGTCGTGCCTCCATGCCTCTGTTTGCCTGCTGGTACCTCTGTTTGCGTTTTCGAGTTTCACCAACTTCGTCCAGCCTGTCCCTTGTTATTTGACATTAAGTCCGGGTTGCCTCTTCTTGGTCGGTTGTGTTTGTTTTTATTCTCTATTTTATTTTTTTACTCTTTGTTGTGGACGCTATGATTTTGTTTGTAACGTAAAAGGTTTATAAGGACAACAAACATTATTTTCGTTACCTGACATCTATATCCTTAAAAACGTTCGTTGTATATTTTTAAGGGGTTTTATTTCTTTGATGATCGGTATGTCGCTGTTTGTGAGGTATTTTTAAAGATACCACCGTGCCTCTGAAATAAACAAACCGAGTGCTGCGAGTAACATCAAAAATGTATCCAAATTATTGTTGATTTGATGGTTTAAGTCAATTATTGTACCATAGTGGAAAAGCGTTGGGGGATAAATATCAATTTCTTGATTTAATTACCTACAGTTCTAGTCCCAATTTAAGAATCCTCCTAATAAACATTTATAACCGAAGCAAAATGAATATAGAAGCATAGACTACCCCAGAATACGAACACAATTCAAACAACTCCTCTTGAAAACATTAGATCGTTTCACACGTTCTTTGTCGAAAGCGCGTGACCGGAGCCAATACAAACGCAATATGTAATTCGTTCCACTGGCTTTCCTGTCCAGAGGACTCTCCGGGGCCTGGGACTGTTCAAGCCAGTGCTGCGAACTGGCAATAAGCGAGATCGGATCAACCAGTTCCGGGGACCCTCAATATCGGCGTCTGAGACAAAGCCGGGCGACGCGACGTGTGTTCCGCGGGAATTTAATTAAAAACTACCCTCCTTACCATCTTGCCCCTCTCCCCTCTCCATTGTACCGTGCGGCTGCGAGCGCTGAAGATGCAATTAGTTCTAGCCAATAAGTATGGGTATAGCACTCCAGTCTTGTTGTGAGTTCAGGGTGAGCAAGCCCGAAATTACTAGCTTGATGGGATATTCGTGTTAAATGTTCCTTAAGACGCGAGATTTTAAAGACTTCGGTGCTAATGGCTTTTGTAGGCTGGAAAACATTGTAATTGAAAGGAGTAATTGAAAAGCAAACACACTCGCACACTGCTCACTATATTTACGCTTCACTGACATAAAATATTTACACCAAAAAGGTTACACTCCAATATTTATATGATTAAGATGTTTCAATTCTTAAGAATTATTATAGCAAATAAAAAAATCTAGGTTAAGAGAACCCAAAACAAATATCCAATTTTATTAGTGAATAAGGACATTAATGAATTTGGATGAAGCGCAAGATGTGTGTAAGGTTGTCTTATGCAGTAAGATTATTTTCTCTATTATTAAACTTCTCTTGATGTTAAAATATTTATGAACATATTTCATTTATTAAGACTTTAAATTCTTCACTAAATCAATTTGCGAATAGAGCTCAGGACAAAAACTGAAAAATATGATATGTAATGAATGTGAGTATGAAATGTGAGTTCCTCCGTGCTTCGGAAGGCATGTAAGCCAGCATCCAATCCGCACTGGCCCAGCGAGGTGGATTTTGGTCTATTCTACCTAGAGTCTTCCATCCACAGGGAAGGCCTGGCTTAGATATTGGCTATACTTCATCATGATGATGACGAAGTATCTGAACCAACTTCCCACGGAAATATCTCACTGTGAATGGAAACATGAACCCGCGTCTCCACAGCCGCGCCCCAGGCAGACACCAATTTCATAGGAAAGTAAATAGGATCCAAATATGACGCGTTGTCTCGCGGCGCTCCAGAGGGACCCTCGGCTAATATCCCTGAGCGCGGGACTCTATTAAGAGCGTGTGTTGAGCTTCTTAACGTGTTTTCCTGAAATGCTGGATGCGTAGGTCCTATATTAAATTTGAACACGGGACGGGAATAACGTTAAAGACGAGATAATTCAATTGAAGAGAATTCTGAAGATTTCTTGCAATGCAACCGTCTCGTAACGGCAGAGCAGAATAAAATTGTCAACATCCCACCACCCCACCACCAAATTGTCTCTGAGCGAATCACAGCGATGAGTACCTAATGAGTGATGACAGCGATGAATTATGAGCGTCGTTCCTCTATACCACCTGGCAATATAGGTACTGCGATATAAGTGCCCAATAGAACGCTCGCCACCTATTACATGGGACCCAACATAATTGTCGAAACGTGTGTGTTAATTCAACCTCTGCCTACCCGTTCGGGGATAAATTGGCGTGATTTAAGTATGTATGTTGTAAAACAATTTAACTACTTCCTACGTCAAATGACCATGATAATAAGTAGCAACTGTACTGTGTGGGTAGTGGGTAGTTCTGTAATCATGGTGATGTATGATTTTAAATCTGTCACCATAGTAATATGAATATGCATTATTGTGTTCCGACAATTTGTGATAAGGTAACCGATCCTTCTATGGTTGAGGTTTCCAGATGAAGCTCGATTTCACCTTTCGGCCCTTATCGTCACTAACCAGCAGGTGAGATGAAGGCCAAGAGCTTCCCTGGCTAGCTATAAAAAAGGTTAAGCTGAGGGGTAGTGACAATGGTATTCAGCATGCAGTGGCTGAGCGTGGAAGCGGCTTGTCACCGCCTGTCCGGTCGCTAAGCCGGCTCGTTAGGGACGTGGAAAAATGTATTCGAGTGCAATCTCCGGTGCGCGGCGCCTTTGTTCCCGCCTCCGGCCCGACGCCGCCGATTCTTACGGCCTGGTTTGGGTGCCGCGGCTTATTCCGATGCCGGACGTCGTCCGCTCGCTGAGCACACCCGCCCGCTTGGCGGGAGACGCTTTTGAATTCTTTTCAGGGGGATCTTTGGGACAAAATGGACGGTTTGAAGAGAAACAAAAGGTGGCTCGATTTTCAGCTCGAATTTTTAAAAACTTAGATTTTTTTGGTTAGAAAAAGAATTTCGAAAAATTATAGTCTTGATTGCAGCGGACGCGGGTTCGATTCCCGTATCAAGACCATAATTTTTCAAAATTTTTTTTCTAACCACCAAAATCTTTGTACTATATTTTCTAACATTTATATAATGTTGAAATTAAAATCGAATAGTTTTAGATAGTTCTAACTTAATTACAGGCACTACTGAAAAGGCCCCAAAAGTATAATTCGATGCCAAATTACAGTTAAAGATATGACACTATGAACGCTGATCCTCGAGTGACCACCATATTCGGCAGGGAAAGGATTTGACCACGAAGGTGAGTAGGTTTAATAATTTCATTTCACTATTGAAACAACACCTTAGGGCTTATTCCCACTTAGCGGACCATCTGTATTCTCAGTCCGTCTAAGGAGACGGATATGCCAGTGGCAGTGCAATTTATATGACAATGTTCACATTTAGATGGATTTGAGAAAAAGAACGGTCCATTTAAGTGGTACGGACCCTTAGGCATCAAATCACGCTGTCAACTTTTTGAAAGCAACCGCCTGGCTATTCCACCAATTACATCAAACGTATGTAAGTAAGTAGTTGAATATTCTAAGCGTCATTTTAATCATAGCTGCAAAACGGAACTGCGCTCTCAAAGCGCTCAGCTTTTAAAGCGAAAGATATGAAACTTAAAGGCCAGGCGCGGCCCGCCGGAGCAAATCTCCAGCGTTCTCAAAGGCGAGCCTCGAAACATTTCACTTAATACTTGGAAAAGTCACCTTCTAAAAATGTGGGCGAGAAAGTTGGGACGTGGCGGAACAAGCGCTCCAGGATTAAAGGTCGCCGGAAGCCAGCATCCTCCGCTGGACCACTGGTTCGACTCCCTATTACAAAGTTCGTGCCGTTTGTTTAACTCCACTAAAGTTCCATTCAAATTCACTACGCCTTTGGGCTTGGAAAAACTTGCGCAACTACTCTCAATCCGACACTTGAACTGACTTCCGCGAAAGCCAAGGTTGAAATCATCGTCGCCAACCCTGAAAGTCGCCTCTGCCAGGACTGGCTTGGCTGGCTCAGTGCGATTGGTCAGTACCAACTAGTACAGATGACGGCGTGGCTCGAGATCAACTGATAATTTTGTTTAATTCTCGGACACCCATCCATCTACGGATCTTTGCAAACATTGCTGAATTTACGCCCTAGTGAGTCCGTATCGAGATCCTTAGAATTAAATAAAATAACTACAAGAATATAATTGTTATAGATATTAAAATTTATTCGTGTGTCAATGAGCGGGCGCGTTAATCACTACACATTACATATTGCATCAGGAATATAGATGTCACCTCTGTCTACCCCTCCAGAAATAAGGTTGGTTTTTATTATGCTTACACCAAGACCTTTCTAATCATTCCTCAGAATGTAAGCTAGTAAATCCCTTCAAAACCTCCACACATATAAGCACCACTAGTGATATACCTAACTACTTTCACGCGAAGCCAGTTTTCATAGCTGAAACTCAACAAAGCGTTAAATACACAGCGGCTACTATCGCTTATGTCGACACGTCGCAACAGAAACGAAGCCTTAATCAGCGTTTAAAAGTCCGCCGACGTAGTGTCGGAGGCGAGTGCATTATGTCCATGGCTTTGTTCCCGGCCACCGATATAGGGGTGGGTACGTTATACGGCCAATCACAAAATCAGCGATTACCGACGGTATGGTATGTATAGTAAAGAAGCGAGGAAAAATGTTGTTTCTTATATTGCTTTACCAACTATTACTTTAGTATTTATGCAGTGGAGAACTTAGTTTTACCTCACGATCATTATCTCCAGCCCTTGAATGTCCCCACTGCTGGGACTCAAAGCCTTCCCTACGGGGGGAAGAATATAGGGTAATGGGTCATAGCCCATCACACTGGCTCAGTCCAGATTGGTGGGTGTTAACGACTGCCGATGTAACCGGGACCTATGGCTTAACGTACCTTCTGAAGCACGGAGGAACTTGAGATAGTTGTTAACTCTTCTAAAATGTCCGGCCTTAACGAACATTGCTTTGTTGAACATTGCATTAAACAAAGCAACGAGCTAAGCTTTAGCGCAGTCAGGCTTCTGAAACACTGCCCGGCACAAAAAGTCAATTTAATCACTAAAGTGAGTTATAATTTAATATATCAGTATTTTTTCAACATTTTTATAGTGTTGAAAACTTGAAATGACAACAACAAACAGTGTGGCACCACAGTGCCAGCCCTGGGCCGCCAATGAAATCCGCCACAACCAAAACGTTCCACGGCCGCTTCCTCTATTACCTAACGACGTCCACAGACAATAGACTACACTGCAAGCATTTGGGACATTATAAACGACAAATTGTTTGGGGCACTGTCTTGAAAATATTAACAAGTAAATATCTATTTTTCTTTTCACACTTGTTAGTACTGTCCACATAGACCTAAAATTATATTTTCCAATTGTATTTACCGTCGTTTGTTCATGCGATTTATATTGTTAAATAATCAATTGAATTAGATCTACAAGATAAAGATTAATAGATCTACAAATGCGGTCGATGAAAAAGTCGGATGAAAAAAAATTACATGCGGCAGAGATGCGAATTTTTCGATGGTTGTGCGCAATGACAAAAATGGATAAGTTAAGGAAAGGAGTATGGAAGTATGTAAGACGAAGTCTGAAAGTGGCTCTATTTACAAAAAAGATTAAAGGTTTTCCTTTCATCTTAGCTTGGTGTGTACATGTTATGAGACGAGATGCCATGAATGTGAGTAAAAAAGTTATGGGCGTGAACTTAATAGATGTCGAAGTAGAGGAAGACCACTGAAAAGATGGCTGGATTGTGTGAGGTTATATGAGAGTGACAGAAGAGCGTGGAGAAATAGGACATACTGCGCCCATAGCAGATATGATGGGATAAGGGCAGAGTGATGATGATGATGATGAAGTACTGACTAGTATCTTGGGTGGCCGAGCGGTCAGGCACCTGCCCGGATAGCAGCGGACGCGGGTTCGATTCCCGCCTCAAGATCATAATTTTTCGAAATTCTTTTTCTAACCACTAAAATCTTTGTACTAATTTTTCTAACATTTATATAATGTTAAAATTAAAATCAAATAGATGAAGTACTGAATTTAATTATTCATATTATAATCTAGATTTTAATATTTTTAGGACAAGTTCATCGTCCGTGATGTCAACGCTTTTTATTGCATCCGCGTGATCAATTATAGTATTGGTCATTGCGGTGTACATCAGAGAATTCATAAATAATATCATTAATTGTAGCGACAGCAGAACAGGATTCTCGTACAATAATTGTCACCGCCCCCAGTGTCTGGTATGTGTTGTTACACAAAGCGATTGAGGGTTAAAACAACGAATTCAGATAAGGAATAGGCGGCAAAGTGCTTGTTGTTCCTACTCGCCATATACTGCGATTGACACCTCTAAGGACCTAACATACTTCATTTATTTTGTTACTTAATTCTCACATGCGCAACCAATTGATTTCTTTTAATACTTCTAAATTTGAGTGATCATGGATACGAGAACAACGTCAACAGACAGAACCAACATAAGAGTAATTCTGGGAGTCTGTCGAATCTTATTTTACTTGTCAGGTAATTTATTCTATCAATAATTCATGAACCGACGTGTCCTATGAAGATTCGCAAATAACAACTTTCCCACCGACACTGGAGCGCCTCTCGTAGACTTATAATACATAAAGTACTCTGTTAAACTTGTCGAAACATCTCTTTGCTAGCGTAAATATTTGTTACTGTAATTGCAAACGGAGCGGCTCAAATTAGTTCAAAAATTAGCTACCAAAATACAAACCATTTTAGTTGTACGTAACACTATAACTTTGATCTAATTGTGGTAAATTTAATTGTAGACCTAATTACCTTTCCAGAGCAACGTGATAATTAGACTAAGATTTATTCAACAACTTTGTGGTCTGTCTTAGCCGAAAGGTTAGAATTGCTTATCAAAATCTACAATGTTCGCAGATACCTACTCATTATATTTTCCGTTTTATATTTAGTTTTCATTTATATTTTCCGACATTCTCACAATGTTAAAAATTAAAAACTGAGCTATTTTTCTTTTACTGTTACTGGCGCCCAAACTGGGACAGGAATACTGGTGCCCAAACAGTAAAAAATTATGTTTTCACAAAATTTGCTTCATATTTTTTTAATTCTGATCCTGTATACATTTCATTACGACCCGTCGGGGGATGAATAACGTTTAAGGAGGCTCGAGAAACAGACATTTTTACACGAGTCAATAAACGGACGAGAGTTTGCGCAACGTAATGAGCGAAGTCGCGCGGCCCTGGTCGTGATACTTGTAAATCAAACGAACTTACCTGAAGTGAAGTTCGATTATAATTATATGAGCAGCTTCATTCTTAGCGATTTAAGCTTACATGTTGTAGTGGCGCCCCCAAGCGTCACCCTTGCACGGATTTTTAAAGATATTTTTATTTTTTACTATGGCAATATTAAAAAAGATAAATAAACGTTACTACTCGACCAGTCCGGCCGTTACGCTTCCTCATTATAGTTTATAGCCCGAACCTACCTACTATTCTGTAATTTTGTATTTTATATTTGTCTGGATTTGGGTTGGGATGGACATCTTTACAGATGTTGGGAGGGATCTTATAAATCGCGTCGAATGAAGCTGCTCATATAATTATAATCGAACTTCACTTCAGGTAAGTTCGTTTGATTTACAATTATATTTCGCAGCTTCATTCTTAGCGATTTAAGCTTACATGTTGTAGGATGTTTAGAGAAACGAATATAAAATACAACAGTATAGGTACCATTGGTAACCATTTAGTTAATAAAATGTTTAATTATCTCATGGCATTAATTCAAGAACACTAAGCTGATTTTTAGTATTCTAATTAAATTAATAAATAACCTTAAATTATATGGAGTGGTTCGATAACAAAGATCGAGTAAAATCACTATCAAAAATCTTTAATAGAGAGCTATTATAGAACGGAAAAAATATTGTTAGACCATCTAAAAACGATTCGATCTATCTTACTTAGACTAGCACTTATAAAAATACATACATACATAAATCACGCCTATATCCCCGAAGGGGTAGGCAGAGGTGAACCAGCACCCACGCTTCGCCAATTATGTCAGGTCCCATGTAATAGGTGGCGAGCCTATTGCCATTTATCGGGCACAAAAGTCGCAGTATATTGCTGGGTGGTAGGTATAACAGGAACGCTGCTGCCCATTCCTCATCACTGTTTTATCCTTAGTCGCCTTGTACGACACCCACGGGAGAGATTTGGGGTGGTGACAATTGTATTCTACTCTGCCGTCACCACACGGCTATAAAACCACCCACCACGACTTATAAAAATAAATAGTGTTTTTATTTATTTTGTATGTTTAATCTTTACACAAATTATTGCGTCTATATTAGTTGATCCTTTTGGTAAATCTTACTATTTACCGACATGAGTTGGTTAAGTTAGGTTGGTACATGAACCAATGAATAGCACGAGCCGAGCGAGCAAAGCGAGCGTGCCGCGGCAGCGGCCGGCGAGTGCGATTAAGTTATCCTTTTATAGAAAAGTTACCATTTAATAGTTATTTTAACATTTCAGCAGGGACTTCAAATATATTCCCTAGAAGTTAAAGTATCGATCAATTTTATTTATTGTATGCCTCAAGAAAAAAAGAATCAATCATTAAAATAGATAACTATTTAGATTTTTTATTTTATTATTATTATATCTTTGCTGTTCTTAGCAATTTAATCTAAGCTATTTAATAATTAAAACGATTATTTAAGTACCTACATGCCTTAGAATCTTGTGAATGATTCAGAGTTACTGCTGCAACCTGCAGCCTTCCGTATTACATCGATGCTAACCCCAATTTTATTGGCTGTCGTCATGAACCGCGTGACGGGTGCTTTGAGCGCCAAATGTAGATGTATCAACAAATTTTACGAAATTGTTTTTTAAAAGTAATAAATAATTGAACTTCTGAACCACGCGGAAAAAATGTTCTATTCAAATAATCTATGATACCCGTGGCGAGGGAACTACTAAGTACTACTTTATATTATAGAATTTTGATAACGGGTTGATATTAATTTGGTCTTTACGTATAATATAACTATTCTGGTATAATATAACTATTTCATTAAGGTTCTGTAAATTACTTTTAGTTGTATTAATGTATATAACCTATATATGTGTTTTGGACCCGATGTGCGGTGGCGAAATCTACACAGGTTGCTGTCTTTTTGGTTTCTATATTGAGATCTTTATTTGGCCACTGGTTTGAAATGTAAGACAATATTAGGTTGGGTGCCAGCTGATATTGTATTTGGTCTCAATCTATAAACTCCTTTCATATATTATATTTTAATTCCTTTTATTATTATTCTATATATTTTTTTTTAAATCCTTAATCATTATAATGTCTTATTAAATAATAACATTTCTGTGAAAAAATCGATAAATCTTGATACAGAGCCTGTGTGGTACTAGTTATAATTATCCTTACGAAATGTTACCCAACATTAGCATCTAGCCCAAAGTAAGCCTAAGCACTTGTGTTATGAAGACCAGATGACGGACACATTTTTAATATAATTATGTATATATGTTGAAAATATACTTCATAAACATATACATAACCATGACTCGAAAACAAACATTTGTGGTCATCACAAAGCTTGCCCCTACCAGGATTCGAACCCGGAACCTCCCGGCCAACACCCAGCAATCTGAGCCATCGACCAAGGCGGCCGTCTTGGTCTTTAGGTCTAAAGACTAAGAATGACAACTTAACCTGATACAGCGAGAGGAATCTAATAATTTAAATAATGAAAACCGTTAGCTAGTAGGGAACACTACAACCCCTTCAGGTTTATAAATCACAATCTTTAACTATTATTTTTTTTTTTTTTTTTTAATGAATTACTATGTAAAGCGCGAACGCGTAAAAATAAATATCACAAGAAATATATATCAGTATATCAGTAAAAGCATCAGTATTCCATGCATTGGGGTCACTCTGCCAAGTACGTAAATAGCGCATTTTGCATTTGACCGACCGACTTGCAAAAAGATCTACGTATATTAAAATTGCCAAGCTAGCTTATTATTTCAATAAAGGCGTAATCACTAAGCTTCCATTCGGTGTCCGAAAATTTCATACACGATAAAGCATTCGCCTTATAGTTGTCTTGGTATTTATATAAGATAAAGTAACTATTCCATTAATGTCTTCACCCGGCACCGCTACCATATCTCCCTAGACACTTAATTTAAGTGGGGGTATTATTGAATGGTCAAGCATTGGTCTGATTCTAGCTGTGATTATGTAATTATATATTTATGGTGTATAGCCAAGAATACTGTATTGCTAGTTAAAGTAATATAAGTAGTCTAATTAAACTTGTAAAATACCTAGTGTAAATTCATTAACTGTTACTAATAAAATGTTGTAAATTGGCTAAAGAAATTTGTGGTTAGAGTAGAGAATATTCGAAAAACCATAGTTTTGATGCAGGAATCGAACCCGCGTTCTCGGCATTCCGGGCAGATGCCTTTATACTCGGTCAACCAAGCCGTTTGTTGTAAATAGTGTTTAATTTTATTTCTCTTTTCTATAACGTTAGTTCTGATATCATCTTTGTTGAATTAAAAAATAATACCCAGAAATGTATCATCCTTACTAGGCAAGAGATAGCTTTTTTCTTCCTTGTTTAGGATAAATCCTACAAATCGCAAGTTTAGCGATAATCTTGAGGTTATTTTGGCATGCATGATAATTTTGGCCAAAACAGATGATGTCATCGAATCAATATAAATTATATACATATAGTATGTTTTTTGTTCTAGGGCATTCCCTGACAGGTATAAACAACTTTCCAAAAAACATACATACATACATATATAAATCCCGCCTACATCCCCGAAAGGGCAGGCAGAGGTGAACTAGCACCCACGTCTAAAAAACATACGACGATATAAACCGAAGGGTAGAAATTAAAATCGTAAATGCAGTCACAATATTAAAATGGAGGTATTTTCAACAACTTTGTAAAAACTTACGGCGCCGCCGTACATAAACCGAAGTGTAGACATAACAATTTATAAATGCAACCACAATATTTAAAGCAAAGGTGGATCGATCAGACTCTTTTATGTTTACTAAAAAATAAACATCTTTTAACTCAATTGATTTATGCCATTAAACAGTCTTGACTTATAAATTTTGAAGCAGCAAAATCCTTTGAATAGCAATTTCGTATTATGTATGGTCGCTATGTGTTTTTAGATAATATGTGCCTAGGAAATCATTCTTGTTCACTCGTGACAGAAGTAGCGTAATCGACCAACAAATAAGTTAAGTACCTCTTATAACGGCGCCTGCGGAGGCGGCTGCGGGTAGGCCTGCGGCGGCGGCGGTACCGGCTGGTGCTGATATATCGCGCCCGCGCAGGTGTGCCCACTGCTCTCGCGGGCCTGGTGCTGGTCGCCCCGTATCCGGCTTCTCTTGATATAGGTTCTTGAAGTTCCCCGGTTTTTTTATATAAATAACTGACAAAGCTGCTTTGTCTTCAGTGTTCAATATAGAAGGAATAAAAAGAAAAAATCGCAATTTGATGGAATCAGATTTATTAATATGTTTTCCTTACCTTAAATATTTATAACTTAAATACTTGAAGAAAAAACCTTTTGAGTCTTGCTCAGGAATCTTGAAAAGGGATCTCCTTTTTTAAGACCTTGTGCGACCTTGCAGCTATATCCTGCTGAACTGAAGCAGCTCAACTTGTCTCCGGATCGGGTGTGTCGCCGAGGATCTGAAGGGTCTCATCCTTGTGAGAACTTCTACGGACTCGGAAGTTGCCTCGAGCCGCGACGGAGGCGTCGGCAGTGGCGGCCGATGGTCCCTTGAGCGTGTACACATCATGAGATGTACTTACATGCGTCAACCTCGCTTGGCAAGGGTCTGTGCGCTGAGCTCCGGCATGGAGCTATAAGAACATTGGTTCTTGAGAATATGTTAATAAGGATATATAGCCTTGGTATATGTAGCTATTCACATCTTATTTTAATAAGAACGACAAGAGCCCTGATTATTGGCAATTGCGCATTCTGTATGTATGTGACGGATACAACACCGATTTTAGTTGTTCGCATCACGAAATATCCTTGGCATAAGTAGCACATCTTTTAATAAGAACGACAAGAGCCCTGATTATTGGCAATTGCGCATTCTGTATGTATGTGACAGATACAACCCTGATTTTAGTTGTTCGCATCACGAAATATCCTTGGCATAAGTAGCACATCTTTTAATAAGAACGACAAGAGCCCTGATTATTGGCAATTGCGCATTCTGTATGTATGTGTCAGATACAACCCCGATTTTAGTTGTTCGCATCACGAAATATCCTTGGCATAAGTAGCACATCTTTTAATAAGAACGACAAGAGCCCTGATTATTGGCAATTGCGCATTCTGTATGTATGTGACAGATACAACCCCGATTTTAGTTGTTCGCATCACTAAATATATTATTATGCTCTTTAATTCCTCGTCAGACGAATAAGCTTCTAGTTTTCGTATCTTCTTTCTTCGTTATTTTCTATAGTTCCCCATGTTGAAAGCCGTTATTTTTTTTAAATTATTCGTAGGTAGGTGAGCTCCGTTGACGTGCGAAGGGTTCGGCACGGAAACACGTAATGAGGAAGCGTAACGGCCGGACTGGTCGAGTAGTAACGTTTATTTATCTTTTTTAATATTGCCATAGTAAAAAATAAAAATATCTTTAAAAATCCGTGCAAGGGTGACGCTTGGGGGCGCCACTACAACATGTAAGCTTAAATCGCTAAGAATGAAGCTGCGAAATATAATAGTGCTGTGATTGACTGGTTCTGAACCTCTAACTCTCATACGAGGAAAGGATTCAAAAGACCTAACAACGTGACGTTACTGTTATAGAAGTTTTTAATTATACCGGATCATAGACAAGAATGGATCAAACTAAATGTGCGCAGGAAAGTGGATAGAAGGAGGTCTGGAAAATGGCTATGGTGATTATTGTGTATTTGTGTATAAGTCTTGGATTTTTATACTCCTATTAAATCAAAGGAATTATTATTTCGAATTCAAGTTACGATTTTACCAAAAACTGTAAAAGGCTACATTAAGTATAATTCCAGAGCAGTCGACGCTAAGAGCTGGGATCAGGGATTCAACAAAGATGTATAGGTACACATTTACGTAGAATTTCGCGTTCCCTGTCCCATATAATGTGACAGCAACACGCCAAAACCTAATGCTCTTTAGGGCTGGGAGACAGCCATCTGTCTCTATTACCAGCCCTTGCTTCAATCGCTGATTTACGAGGTTGAATATATCAATCAGACAATGCCAGTACCATTTGTCTCCTCAGTCGGAACTTCGCACTCTTCTTTTTAATTCTGTTGACCATTTTCGGGTACATTTTAATTTGGCAAAGACGTCCCTCGACTTTATTAATAAAGAATAATTTGACTTAGATTAATTGCGCTCCGGGCACTCCGGCTGCTGACGCCGAGCTCGCTTCCGTCATAATCATTGTCGTAAAGTGATAACGAAATGGCTTCTTCTGTTTGTTTGCTATTTTGCGACAGTTTTTGCGCAGCACCCAATAGTATTGTTGTTGCAAATTAATAGCGACATTAAAAAAATAATATTTAGTTATTATAATATTTTGCCGAGTGGCAACATTTCTCTTTGTCCGTGCCTTTGGTAGAAGAATACACGTTTTTATATGCAAGGTATCGTTTTAATTAAAATCACCACAGACAACCCAGCAAGCAGTAATACAGTCCACACAAAAGGGAACAATTGTAAACAATACAGATAGCTATATCAGTTCAATAATCACCATACTCATAATTACTTAAATAAACGTCTTGTCTTGAGTGTTTCACAACACTAAAGACAATACGTATAATTACGCTTAGTTATTGATACATCACACATTTATATTTGGTAATTCTTTCCTTTTTTTTTTGATTGTCCATGCCCGAAACGATCATAAAACACATGACATTCAGTGGTATTATTCATCATTTTCAATTTTCCAAATAATTAGTAGCTGAATGCTGCCAATGCATGCATGCATTTCCAATCAATATTAACAAAACAAATGGGCCATAACACTCGAGCCGAAATTTTAAATGCAGAGGAATCTAATTACATAGGCACCAAGGAATTCCAAAGCATACTTGGTGCTCATAAACGGTTATTTGTGGATATTTCTGGTAAAATTCCGGAGTCATTACCGCGAGTCGCCTGTTGTTATCGGAATCGGAATACAATATTCGTTCAATCAAACGAAATGAAACAACGCGCCCGCTCGCCCCCGCCTCGCCTCGTCCTCGCCTCGCCATCGCCTCGTCTCGCCCCCAGTTATTATTTACGGCTCCCCTTTCCTATTACGTTTTATAGTCCATCGGCATATTGTGATAGTCATTTGTTCCTCTTTATTGTGGATAATTTGTATCCATTCCATCATCATTATGAGTTGTGTCGGGACGAGGCCCTTTTCTATGTTACACTTATAAATTATTGACCGATTCGTTTCATTTACTTTCGTACTGATATTGTGAGCAGCTCACAATCATCTTTAAGAAGAAGTATTTTCATACAACATTATAATGTTTCGAACTTTAAATAGTTTGCTCTTTTAAAATTGTAGATCAAAATTTCTTAAGTTCTTCAAACATGTTTCATATTACAATTCTGTAAACAATAGTTTGTTGAGGAACTTTTGATGCACAATGTTATTTATTACTAGAGCATTTTTGCTATCATCGCAGTGTTTTAAACGATATTCTTATACACAAGTTGAAATTGATATATTATATTATCATTTTTGATTCGATGTCAGTAAGAGGTCTGCCGGGCACAGTGGCTGCGCGTCGTTGTGTCGCATCCGTCATCGGGGCGAGCGTGACGCGCGACTAATGACGCGCTGTCGGCGACGTGTCGCGACCCTACTCACGCGTCGGCTAAAGGGCCCCATACACGGGCAGTTCTGCCTTCAGTTCTTCCTGAGCGGATACAAATCCGTATTGTGTGTGAGTGTGTAATCTGGCCTGAAGGACCGCTCGCGTCAGTCGGCCGGATGGACTGAGGCAAATCGTTCAAATCGGCCTGACCGGAAAGTCAGAACGGATCGTGTATGACATATTGCACTCACACGGTACGGATTTGCATCCGGTCAGGTAGAACTAAAGGCAAAACTTTGGCCTGAGCCGATCGGCCTTTCCGTGTATGGTAGGCTTTACGCTGCATCGAGGCCGCGACCGCCGATGCACCCGAGGGGCGTCTACGCGTCAAGGGTTCTTCAGATGGTTGAATTGGGTTGAATTCGTTCGATTGTAGAATAAAATCGTTTCTGTGTGTAGCTTAGCGATTTCTATTGTTTTTATTTTTAAGGTAGAATGCCCGGCTATCATGACCATCGAATCACGATTGCTAAAAATCTAATGATTTTGACAGTTCGAACCGCTAAATGGCTATATCATATCGTGTTTCGGTGGTCATGCTAGCCGGGCAGGGAAACTCTTGCCCTTCTTCTCACCTGATGGTAAGTAATGATAAGGGCCGAAGATGGAATCGAGTTTCACCTGGAATCCTCAACAACAGAGGGGCTCGCTGTCTTATCACAAATTGTCGGAAGACAGTTATGGTGTTAACATTATTGTTATGAATGAAATAATACAATAAAAAAGTCTTGTTTTAGTGCTTCTTAGCTTTATTTTGCACTTTTCTTAAAATGATATTCAGGGATGAAATACGAATGGACAATAATCAACCCAGTGTTCCGACTTACTGTGCTTTTTGAAGCATTTATTGTCGAGATAATATATTATTGGTCACCCATCCCTTCGTCCCATGCATTACTTAGTAAGCGCAATCGCAGGCCAAGCTCTCCCCGCTGCTGTAAATGCTCGATGCATCAAAAATACTCAGCTCATTCCCAGGACAATAAAAACAAATAGGATAGCGAGGCAGTCCCGCGGGAACTAACTAGTTTATCCGGACAGAAATGCGAGTCCACACTGGACGCCATTGGTATTCCGCGCGGCGCGTAACTTCGTTGGTAACGCGATGCCGACGAGTAACGCGACCAATAACATTATTGCTTAATGACGTTATTTAATAATCCGGTAATGAACCGGGCGTGCGGGCGGATTGGCCCGGGGCCTCTTGTTAGCGGGACACTACGTTTTTCAACGGACACAGTCCGCTAAACATAATTACATTTAGTTACCAACGAATATTGTAAATTTAAAAATGTTACTGAAACGTACGAAATTCTACACGGAAATAGAAGTAGAGAAACGGTACATTTTCTTTTCTGGACCACAATAACAAACATAAATCACGCCTATAATATCCCCGAAGGATTAGAGCAGAAGTGAATTAAATACCCACGTTGCGCCTTGTAAGTAATAGTTGGCGAGCCTATTGCCATGCATTAGGCACGTAAATCGCAGTATATTGCTAGCTAACTGTATAAAGCCAGCTGGCATTAGAGAAACGGTGCTGCTTGATTACTCATCGCTGTCTTAACCCTTAGTCGCCTTGCACGAAATGCGCGGGCTAGACTGGGGGGGTGACAATAATAATAATTGTATTCTGCTCAGTCGTCACCACACGGGCTGAACCATTTTCTAAATTAGTATTTTCCTACTTATCTGTTAGTGGGTAGTCTGTAGTCTCCTTCATTACCATAGAATGTGGTGCGGCATCTACTTAGTCCGTATTTCATTTGTGGGCCGGCATAAAACATCTTATTATTTCCCTCGCGCGTCTCAGGCAAACAAATGCATCTGCGGCGTCGCGTCTCGCTTTTGTTGCGGATTGTTTATTATAACTGCGAGACATTGTCTCCGGATGCCCGGCATTCATCAGCGCAACAATGGGGGAAGGGACGAGACGGAAATCGGAATAATTATTATTATGTGGGATGTGATCAGTTGTCTTCTATGCTGGCCTGGGAGCGGAAAAATAGCGCAGAACGGGCCAGCCCCGGCTCATCCCATGGGTGTCGCAAAAGTCGACTAAGGGAGATTGCCCGGTGTAGACCAAGACAATAAGTACCTTGGGGCATCCGAATGGTGGAGGGCAAACCACCAACAACAGCATACCCGAAGAGGGTTGGTCTCAGGCAGGCAGCCGGCTGTAAAACCTAAGCTAAAACATACTGCGCCGACCCCAGATTGGGAACAGCGCAGGGAGAAGAAGAAGAAAACATATGGGATGTGATCAGGCGCGCCCTGCCCGAGCAAGAGACCGTTGCTCTGATAGAAAACAAATTATAGAACAAGGCCAAAACCTTGTAGCGGCTACGTCGTCGTAGCGCTATACAAACAAAGTGTAGAGTAATCGAGAGATGGTTGATCAGCAAAAAGTTCGACAGCTGACGATAACAATGGAGACAGTAGACCTAAGACTGTTGCTGTAAGGCAGAACGAGATAAGAAAGTCCTGAATCACGATTACAAAGTTTCTGGAGGAACCCAGAATATATGCAAGATCTGATAAATTACGGTCGGAACGAGGTCCCCAAGTGCACACCTGGCTCAGAGAGAGATCTTCCCTTTTACGATGAGTATGCGGCTAACCTTCCGCATTCCAGCACCCTCAATGAGTGGGTCTTTGATCAGCTCATACTACACTCGTTAAATTTCACAACTCCAACCATCCGAAAGTGTGACAAGAAACTGTTTAGAAATGTTACGCGTTAGAGATAAGGCTTTGAAAGCAGTTTGCATAATCGCCAACTGTCCTAAAATCTTTCATATTCTCCAGCTATACTTACCTACTATATACCAACTCTGAAATTTCTCAGAATAAAATTTGGTACGCCCAACTATTCGATTTTCAGACAATGCTTTAAAAAAAAGAGGAAGATCTATTGGTTTTGTGGTCATCAAATAATATATTACCTTGTGGAGAGACCAGGATAACAGCGAAATTAAGCAAAAATGTGCCCAAATAAGGTCACTCAGCACAAGATAATATTTGACTATTGGCGTGGAAATTTGCATGGTGAGAATACCAATTGCATCCTCACTAAACAAACTGCAAAGCCCTGCACGCTTGTACGACCAGAAAATGGCTCATTGTGTCATAATTACGCATCCGCCGTGCCCGCGTCCGTCAGAGGGAAATCGCAACAATCCGCCCGCATGCCGACCTCGTACAGCAGCTCCGAATCCATTACAACCGATCATTTCCAGCGGAGTGCATCCAGCCATCGCCAGGGTTGCTAGTCTTTCTGCGGCTGATTCACGTCTCACGGTTTCCTTCAGGCTCTGTCACGTTTTTATTATATACCAAAATAGTATATTGTATACCAAAGATCATAAAACAAAGAATGTCTCAAATTGCAAGCAAAAATATTGTGATCTGAGGCTTTCCTTTTTATCGCTCGACGTAAGTATAAAGTGTTTATGTCACCCCCTGACTAAGAAGTGGGATTTTCCGTACAAGTATCGGGCGGAAAAGTCCACTTCATGGTCAGTGTGACATAATAACATTTAATAATCAGTGCTTGTGGAATTACCAGTCCTTCATGCTGGCCTAGGAGCGAAAAAATAACGTAGAATGTGCCAGCCCCGACTCATCTCATGGGTGTCGTAAAAGTCGACTGAGGGAGATTGGCTGGTGTAGACCAATAAGCACCTTAGGTCACCCGAATGGTGGAGGGCAAACCACCAACAACAGCATACCCAAAGAGGGTTGGTGTCAGGCAGGCGGCCGGCTGTAAAACCTAAGCCAAAACTTTGTGTGTGGATAAGGATTTTGATAGTTTTGAGTAGTCTGAGGTGCCGTTGACCGTACTAGTGGTCAGTGAGAGTATTTAAGTGGCTAGTTAAATCCTAAGTAGTAGGTCCTCTGGCAACCCTGAGCGCGTGCCGCGTCTAGACCCGCGCCCGCATCGGCCGCGGTTCGCAAACAGTCCACCTCCCGCCGCATTCCGTTCAGACTGCAACGCACACCTTCATAATTCTAGCTGACGGGTTGACCATAAAAACTCTTCTTCCTGCCCTGTTCCCAGTTCATCTGGGGTCGGCGCAGTGTATTTCCTCTTCTAGTCATATGGGTCCGACGTCATCAAGCTCTCTTTTGTTTCATATCATCCATCACAATTTTTGGTTCCTTAATTCTAATTGTGAGCTGTGATGTATGTATCCGCTTAGTGCCTATTAAAGGAATCAACCCCGAGCGCCCGAGTGTGTCTCACCTAGTGATCTTATAAACTCAAGCGGGGCCGAGTCGCTGACCTTCTAAGTTCACAACTCGAGCAAGTTCAAAGACATTTCCTATAGGCATTCAATTTGGTTCAGCGTCCATCAGAGCTGTCTGAAGTGATTGGAATATTACTTTTGTAATATGACTTTTTATTACTTTGAATTATGGATAAGTCTAGAAGGATACTCGGATTAAGATTAATCTTGCCCTGGATATATTTTTGAAGGGCTTTCGGGAGAATAGTGCTTGATTTTGGCAAGTTTAGATTACCCGTCGCTTGTCTGTCAAGCTTTTCATTGTGATTGCCTATTATTTTTGTAAGATCTTTCTGTCCTTAACTTTATACTGTTTCCAAATGTAGAACTCCGAGCGTACAGTTTTACTTTAGAAGAATTCAATTACACCCCCAGCTATGTCATCGGTGTCGTGTCGCACAAAGCGACTAATAGTTATTAATCAATGGGCAGCAGCGTTCCTTGTGCACCATCTAACAAATTACATTACTGTGTTTAAAGTTCCTGGTGAATCGCAATAGGCTCGAACAACCTGAACTAAGCTATATAATTATCAGTACGATCAACTATATTCGCTATTTAATGTATGCTACATGTATGTATGTGTGCATTAGTGAGCCAACGGTACTATACAAAATACTTCTTCAGTGACTAAATAAAAAAATGGAGATCTTTATTCATGAACGAATTCATCATAAGCGGGAATCGTCTGCGGACGGAACTCTGATATCGAGTTGAAAGTGCTTTGTGCTGTTAAGTTTCATGAAGCAAGTCGCGCTGTGCGGTTTCGAAGTTTCCCTCACTTTCGACCTTTAAAAATGGCGGCTCCACTCCACACTCGGCGCCAACCTCCGCCCATTATAACTTTAAACTCTTTTGAAAACTATTCTCGGAGCCGCATTTGTTAAATTCACTCGTTTCGGGGATTTTCTATTGTAGTCAGTTGTATTTATTGATGTAGCTGACGATAGCTCTTATTGAATCGATGGTTTAGGCACGCTTTCTGTTTAGAACCCTTCACAGTTTCTATAAGCCATTTATTATAAATCTCACGTACGATATTTACGACCGGATCAGACATACAAAGGAAAACAACTTCGATGAGATGATTTTGTTTTTATGAATTCGTTCAACAGCCGTGTGCTGACGGAAGATGAGAATACAATAAACCACCCCTGTCTCTCCCGCGAGTGTTGTACAAGGCGACTAAAGATTAAGACAGCAATGAGGAATGGGCAGCAGCGTTCCTCTTATACCACCTAGCAATATACTGCGAATTAGGGATGATTAAACATGGGACCTAATTTAGACCTAATTAAAAGTTGGTGTCAAATTACCTCTGCCTAGCCCTTCGTAGATAAAGGCGTGATTTATGTATGAATGTATGTTCATCAATGCAGCGATTTTGTTTATTTCAGAGAAAACGTAAGAATATCCCGTCTTCTACACTCGTCAGCATCCACAAATCCGTAAATTATTGTTGATTTATTGAGCGGAGAAAAGATTTATTGGGAAAAGATTTATTCCTAAAATAGAAACCTTTGAAATAAGGGTGGTGGTGTGATAGTGTAGAAACCCGAAGTCAGCGGCTGAGTCAAAGTTTTCTCACTATCGACTATTGACATAAACTGGGATTGGAATCCCAGTAATTGATCGCTTAGCATTCAGGAGTTTAGAGGGTGACGAGCTCAGCGCTGTGTCCTCACTTTGCACTTGTGGAAATTTATGCTCAAGCTTTTCGTTTATAGTCGTCGTCGCAACGAAAATTATTATTACCTTACTATCAGACAAATACACCACACCCGACACAAAGAAAGCAAACATAGTTTCGCAGTTGGTACCACAACAAAAACTCAACAAATAATTGCTCAACAGTGTTACATAATTACGCAATAACCTACTTAACCAATGGCGTATAATTTCCACAATTTTTTGTGGAAACAGAATATTTTTGATCACACACCAAACTCAAACAGCCAAAGGCAAAATGTGAATGTTGTAATTATCTAAACAAATAAGCAGTTCTATTATAATTTGCTGGAATTACCCGAATTTCAGTTTGCTGAAAGAGAAATTAATGGAAGCAAAATAAGATTTTTTTCATCCCACCATCTCGGAAAAAGCGTTTTTGCTCTTCGATATCTGAGTGCAAAAGCCGTTTTTATCCTCTAGAGGTTAAAGTAAATTTGAATTTAGAACATCGTGTGCAATGAGTTTGTGAATTCAAAACATCATTATACCTATTTATTTCTACCTCCATGGTGCCGAAATTATCATGCAACCTATTTTAATTTGTTAAAAACTCAGACTCGGAACCTTCTTGGTGTACTTTTTTGGAACTTGCTTTGCGCGCGCTATTTTCTTTTCGCGTCAAAAATTTGTTAAAACTTAGGAGTTCCGTGACGGTCAATCAGCTTGGCGTCAATCTTGCTTTAAACATTTTGATCGTCTACAATGCTTGCTTGATGCTTGAGTCAAGCATTTAAAAGTTTTTTAGGTTTGTTTGATTTGTTTACGCTAGCATCGGAACAAAAATATACAGAAAATCAACGTGCTTGACTCAAGCGTTCACTCTCTTGAACTCTGTTAGGGACGGTAATTTTTATTAGGTACTTACAGGTGTGTCAGGATAAATTTTGCGGGTGTGGCTGGGTGGATGGGTGGGTGTTGGAGGTGTCTGGGTGAATGGGTTTTTTGTGGGTGTTTCTGGGTGAATGGGTGTGTTGTGGGTGTTTCTGGGTGAATGGGTGTGTTGTGGGTGTTTCTGGGTGAATGGTTGTTTTTTTGGGTGTTTCTGGGTGAATGGGTGTTTTGTGGTTGTTTCTGGGTGAATGGGTGTTTTGTGGTTGTTTCTGGGTGAATGGGTGTTTCTGGGTGAATGGGTGTTTTGTGGGTGTTTCTGGGTGAATGGGTGTTTTTTGGGTGTTTCTAGGTGGGTGTTGAGAGTGTGTTTGGGTTAATGGGAGGGTGTTGTGGAAGTTTCTTGGTGAAAACAGAAACGGTTGTGATTGTATTTTTTTTGTATTTTGCAATTTCCTCGTTGGGGGGGATGAAAAGTTACGTGTTGCACTCGAGTGCAAAGATTTTTCACCTTGTGCTCTTTTGATTCCCTCGCTATCGCTCAGGATTCTAATTTTTGAATCACTCGCTACGCTCGTGATTCAATTTTAGAGTCCTTCGCTAGCTCTTTCATCAAAATTGAGCACGCGGTTAAAAAACAACTTTGCACTAACGTACAACAAATAACTATTTCATTAGCGTTTGTTTTCTAGTTTTATTTGCCCTGGAGCATATCAAGTGGTAGACCTCGATAGCACAGTAGCTTAAAATGATCGATCTGCGGTTTCGCAAACTAAACAATGTTTGCTAAGGCCGTAATTGGATGAATTACCAAAAAATTTTTATCTCGAGTTCCTCCATGCATCAGAATGCACGTCAAGCGTTGCTCCCGGCTGCATCTGCAAACGTTAATACCCACCATCCCACACTGGGCAAGCGTGGTGGGTCATGGCCTATTCTCTGTATATTCTTCCTTCCATAGGTCTGTGCCCCAGCAGTGGGGACATTAAAGATAATGAAAACCAAGCTTAAAGGATACCTACCGAAGTTCATATGTATTATGACGTCATTAATGTTCAACACTGTGATGAAAGTCAGCTTGTATTCCTTAAACCAGCACTCATTGAGAATAATAACAAAGTATGAGAGTGACAGGTAGACCAAAGCAACTGAAATCGGCTTCCATAATATGGGGTCAGAACACAACTCCATCGTCCCGAAGTGAGCATTCCTCGGGCGGCCTGAATCACCGCTAACGCCGCCGCCGCAGAACGCGGTTAAAAACCAGTTAAACTTTTCTCGTTACATTCAGCAGACTGTGTCTAACGCGTGCCCGATGATCGGCCGCTCATTGGATTATGTGTTTTAACTTTAACAATAATGGAGCTTGATATAATTTGTGAATTAGATATCTTATTAACAACGTTAATGTTGATGAAAACAGGAATTATTAAAAGTAAAAATATCATCTTAATATGCTAATTAATGAAAAGAGTTTGAATTATATTTATTTAGGGCCAGTTTTTTGATCCATGGTTAACTCTACCAATTGTTTAATATCAGTCTGATTTTTAACCATTAGTAACAATTTTTAACAATTGGTTGAGTTAACTATGCATCAAAAAACGGGCCTTAGTGTACACTGGAAGACGCAGCATTGGTAGGTCTCTCCCACAAGGTGGTACTGACGATCTGGTAAAGGTCGCGGAGGCACAGAACCGATCGGTTCGGAGATCATTGGGAAAGGCTTATGCCTAATAGTGGGCCTCAGTGTACATGTTATCATACATAAGCCAAAGATCTACTGCTTAACTGACTGCATTTCCTTTCTTTAGTGACCACCCACCCACTGACAATGATGAAAATTGTTTGAGGGTCGAAAGGTGACCAGGCTACGCTTTGTTCTATTTGCGAACTTTAGAAGCTTTCTGCTGGAAGCAAATGAGGTGAGACAAGTGAAACTTTTTTCATTAGAAACTCCCGCGAGTACCCTTATATTGATGTGTGCTATTTCCAAATACCTTAGCATTTTTGGTTTACCATAGTACGGGTAAATGAAGGACTTTGACTAAAGTTACCTACAGTGTTGCCTCGACTGTGAGTGATATTGGAAGGGAAAGACCTATAGAAATAATTAGGCTGTGAAATTTAAAACCTGATGACAACGATGAGAACACTTAATGTATAAAATCAACACTGATAAAAAAAAACCATGGATATAATAATTAGCACCTGTGTTTACAGTAATTGGACAAAGGCCTATTTTCGAACAATAAAGGAAGACCTGACATGACATTACGACCTTTATCATAGTTTGGATCAGGACCAGAGCAGCTGATGATTATGACAAGTTCCTCTGCATCGGCACGGAGGAACTTGAGATAATAATATTATGTTTTGGTCTAAGCCACGATCTTCTCAAGTGAAAGTAGTGTTAAATAATACGTTATTTATATGAAAGAAAAAACATCGCGAATTCGCGGCACAGTTATGGTGATTGAAACATTATTCTAATTCACGAAATGGAGCGATAACGAGTTTCCTTTGTACCCCGGCAACAACTGTCGATAATTTTTGTATGCGCCCTCGCTCACAAATCATCAATTCCAGATTATGCGCTCTCCCTCGCTGAGCCAAGTTCAAAACTGCTGCATTCGTAACTGTATCGACATTAGACGCGCTAAAAGCATTATTAATCTCTTGGGGCGTGTCCACGCAGTTTGTCACGGAGTGGAGCTTGGGATTGCCGGGTCCCCAATTCTACATTCCATTTATTTTACAATTTATTTCTATCCCTAAACGGTTCACTTTAGTTCTTAGAAATTCAATTATTGATATCTAAATTAGATTACACGCAGCCAATTTTGAGTCATAAGGTGAGGAGCCTAAACGTCCAGTAAAGATTGTGTTCTTTGAGTTGTCCATGATCTTAACGGGGAGTCAGAAACATTTCAAAATATGCGTTTTCTAGCTCTATCACGCTATAACACAAACCCTCTTAATATAAAATATGGACTAAAGTCACTCATAGCTTAAAACTGATGCTGTCATTTTTATTTGCTGAATGAAAGATAGAGAAAACAATAATTTTAAACACTGACTAACTTTAGTCCATGTTTTATAATAAGGGGGCAAGAGTTTACTCTAAAAAGAGACCTAAATTGTGTTACGCTCCATTTGCAAACTTCACTAGCGTGCTATTTACCTATTTTCAGATTTCCAGGAATTTATAAGACGTTCTATAGACGTTATAGACATTTGGTGATCAATACTAGAGTATTGATCACCAAATGTCTGACGAAACAATCTCTCCTATTACTGCACTCCCCAGTCAGCTGCTGCTGTTGTAAATTAGCTCGTTTCACTCAACACTATTGCTTACATTGACGAAAACTGTTCCGAGCCGTCTGACATCCCAATCACCCGTAGCAACATCCAGATCCGAGATAAAAGTCCGAATCCGCATTAAAAATCTGGCCAACAGTTCCGCTGAGGCAATTCGAGAGTCCCAATTGGTATGCGGCGTCAGTGTCCTTTTTTTCCTGGAGACTAAATCACCGGCCAGCGTTTATGAACTTCGCTCCAGCTCTAGCTCTTTTTGTCCGAGCCCTCGCTCAAAGGGAGCGAACGGCCTGATATTGTATCGCCGGGTTTATCAACGCATACATTACTGCCTTGTCGGCTCAGGGGAGCTGCTCTCGATAAACATTTAGGAGGCTTTTAGACCTGCAATTAACAAGTTCGGATTTTTCAATCGCCCTTTGTAGTTGAATATAAGAACTCGATTACAATGTCACTGCAGAAGTAAAGTCAAGTTGGTAAACTACAATTAATGAGACTTTTAAGGGTAAAGACAGCAATGAGTAATGGGTAGCAACATTCTTCTAACACCTAGTAATAATATAGGTAATGCGATTTACATGCCCGGTAGATGGCAATAGACCCCGCCACCTATACATGGGACCTAACTTAATTGGCGAAAAGTGGGTGCTGATTCACCTCTGCCTACCCCTTAGTGGCTATAGGCGTGATTTATAATAATGTGCAAGTTGAGTGGACCGCATTTAGTATCTTTCGACATTAGAACGAGTTTCAAAGGTGGTATCCCAGATCCATTTCCAACTGTTACGGTCCAAGGAGAATGAACACTGACCAGATCACTGTTCTCAAAATGCCCGCAGCCAAGAGAACATCCAGCATCCCGGGCCATAAATCTGGAACATGTGCTGACCGAGCGAGGACCAGAAGGCGCAGTTACCTGGGTGTCATAATCCGGCGGGCGTCGATTTGTCCGGGGATTACCGCCATTTGTACCGCGACCGGCCGACACTTGTTCGGCGCGGATTACGCGGACACACTCCTTGATATAAACACAGTATACCCAGAACAGTAGTTTATCTGCGGCCAGTCGGCGAGTCACTATAGTCCGACTGTGCGCGATCTTCCTGCGGGGTGAGGGGTGGTGGCGGATACGGGGTGCGCTGGATGTTGGCGGGGTGGGAGATGCGGGGAGGAGGGAAAACTCGCTCCTCTCCGCCTCGCCCGCCTCCGCTATAGTGCGTTTCATCTTATAGTTCCTATGCCGTGATAGTGGCTACAATGTCTGTCATCAACATCAACACGTAAGTAATATTTGCAAATCATGTCCAAAACATTGAAAAGTGATGAAAGATTAATTGTGTTATAAGGTAAGGTCTTTTGTGAACGTGAAAAACGTAATGAGATCCCGCATAATCCTTAATAGTGTGTACAAGTTCGGATTGCCACTATTAAATTGGGTTACCAGTATCAGTTTTATGTTTGACAAAGAAATTAAATATATTTATTTTAGTATTATAACTGTAAATAAATAGTACTAATAACGATTTAACGACTGACAAGAGTGAGGACATGCCAAACACAATTATTGTTAATCATAATAAATATAATTTATTACAATTTAACCTTTTTTCACTTTATGAGTCTATCCTTCTTACGTCACTACAATTAATATTTATCTATCTAATTTCTATCACATTTTTATTATTATGAACTAACTGTTCTCGCAAATTTTCACGAGCTTTGGCTTATGACTTTCATTAAAAAAAACTAATATGTAACAACTTCTTAGTACCGCTAGTAGTTATAAGTAACAAAATAAGATAGATGCATAATTGTTTATATAGTTAATTGAAAAAAAACTCCCTGAATTAAAGGTAGTACAATAAAGTGGACATGGTATCATTTTCTTGCAATACTACCAACTTTACGGCATAGGAACTATAAGATGAAACGCACGCATCCACTGTGCCTCGTCCCCGCCACCGTCTCGTACCGCAGGAGGGTCGCGCACGAACTTGTCGGATTATAGGGTTGTAAATAAAGCGGCGGCTGCGAGCGCGAATATGCCGGCTGGGAACGAGCAGCGAGCGAACGTGCAATCACCTTGTACACGCGCCATCACACCGAACCAACAGGCCCCCGTATTACACCGTATTTTATGTCAATGTGTGCGTCGCAGTGCGTACACGGCGCCGAGTACGAAAGCACACATTCTAATGGGCAGCGGCCAGTTTGTATGAAGACGTATTACTGTTCTGGGTATACTGTGATATAAATTACGTTGCCGATCGGCCTGACGACGGACAGGGACACTGTCGCAGTACGTACTTGGGACGCTTGGGACAAATGGGCTGGGACCAAATGAGAATCGCCTTAGCAATGATAATGTGACTTAGCGATGACACCTGTTAAGCGATACTCGTGAGAAAGTAAATAGCCAGCCATGCATTATTTAAATTTAAAATTTGTTGTCTTAAATATTTCATGATTGTTCGGGTTTTTTATCGTTGTGTACTATGCTGAGTATGAAGCCGCTGTTGCTAATGTAATAAAACATGGATAACTTAACGAAATCTCATATGTATTTACTTCTTTGGGATTCCGGATTATGGTGTATTGGATCGTTTCAAAATTCGAATGCGTGTTAGCAATGCTGGCTAATTGTAAATAGATACATTATATTCTAATTGGTGACAGCGAGTGACAACCGCAAACAAGCCGCGGCCGTATGCAAACAGGCTCCGTAGCGGCGGCCAAACTAATTATAATTAACAACTCCATTGCAATATCCATTGGAATAATCAAAATTTAAATTGCCCACCAGTTCAAAACAAATGATAATACAAAACGAAAGTGCGCATTTATTATCGCAAATGAAATAATAGCACAACAAATGTTTCCGCCGTGCTATAATTGTGGGGTAGTATATTAGGGCGCCCACACACCGCGCGATTATTGAAAATTGAAATACATAATGATCGCTTGATCGGCGGCGCCCGAGTGCGCCCGAGTGCACCCGAGCGCGGCCGAGCGCGGCCGACGCCATAACTCAGCGCGAGTTAAAACGCTGCCAAGATATTTTCGCGTTATGCGGAACAATAAACGTTTTATTAATGCGATGCCGGGCCGTAACTTAGTAGTTCGGCGACCGGCGACCTGCCGACTCCGTATCTTTGTACTTGGTCCAAGTTGTTATAAATGATGCGCGCCCGTCATTTATCAGGGCCCCTTCCCGGAACACAGCTATGCGTAATGTTAATGAATTGTGCGAAAAATATCGTTTCATGTGGGTGCTCTATCTTTGTAATTATTTCGTGATCATTCTCGTTCCAACAAAAATGATTATGTTGTCAGCCTCGAGTCCACATATTTCATTGCTAGAATCGTCATGTCGAACAGAATTCTGCTCTGACTTGGGGCATATGACATACGAAAAAAATGACTCCGATTTGAATGAGGAATAATTCGGGTGTGGGTCAAAAAGACTGAGGGGTGACCCGCCTCCCCTCGCGGATCTGCCGGAGTGACGAGAACAGTGTTGTTGCTACATAAAAAGTTAATACAGTTTGGATTTGGTATACAAATCAGAACAAACACTAAAATTGCTTTAAAGAGTTATTATATTAATATAATAATTATAAATAACTTAATTTTGATTGTGTTGGTGGTGTAGGCAGCCGACTGGACTCCAGAGGACGTTCCAGAAGCAGAACATACTTAATTTTGTTGCGACGTCTTTTTCTTTGTAATCCGTTTGATTTTTAATAGTTACTGTTCTTTATTGTATTTATAATTTTAAGTTTACTTATATTAATATCCTATTTCACGATAAAATAAATATTTCTTCACAGTCAAATTTTAAAGACTGCAAGAAGAGGAGAACATTAGATTGAACTATTAAGAAGTGTACACTGAACTTGAATAAAATGCCCCTAGGGTGACGCACCCTCGCCTCGTCCTTTGCATGCGTGGGGTGCACTGCTGCGATTGCGACTGATCATTAACTAAATCCAATCGGTACATCTAATGCAGTTCAATTTTGGAAATAACAACGACATTATATTTTCGATTACTTATATTATAACTAACCAACGTAGATGGAATGTGTAAACGCTGTGAATATGATTGATTTAAAAAACGTTAGAACTATATTGCAAAGAAATATACTACATAAACCTAATACATATAAACAACTATGCATAATGAAATGTCAAATGTAGCTCTCTACGTTTCTATTGTGACAACGTTTGTTTTTTTTTCAGCTTTTGGTCATTTTGTGTGTATCGACATTCACATTTCACCAACTAAGTTAAGTCCAGGTAATAGAGCCTTCTGTTCATTCCTAATTAATCATAATTGTAAAGCCCTTAGTCCTAATAGTGTCGTCCCATATAGCAAACATTCTACATAATATTACAGACAATGTTTAGGCGCATGCTCATGGCGTGGGTGGAGCGTAACTCGATCGGGCACTGAACGCTTTTAAAACTGTGTTCGTGCTAATTGGACCGCAGGAAATGGCGAGCAATCGCCACAGCGGTCTCCTGGGCCTCCGCGGAGCCAACGCTATATTACATTGTCACAAGTCAGAGTACAAGAAAGGAACGAGGAGAGTGCAATTGAGGTGCTTCTCAGAGAGACCGTTCATTTTTGTGTCGTGCTTTCCCATCGAGAGTTGACTCGTTCTGTCTACATTACGACTCATAGTTTCAGCGAACGAATATTATCTGCAATTCATTAAAACCACGACTGCAGTGGACATTTATTGGTACAACACAAATATTGGTAGACATTCATACATCAATCACATATATTTATCCCCAAAGGGGATGGCAAAGGTTAATTATGATTTACGTTTCGTAATTATGTTAGGTCCCATGTAATAGGTGGTCTTTTGTCATCTGTAGGGCACGTAAATCGCAGTATATTGCTAGGTAGTATAAGAGGAACGGTGCTGCCCATTACTCATTGCCCTTTTAACCCTCAGTCGGCTTGTACGACACCAGCGGGAGAGATGGGGGTGGTGACAATTGTATTCTACTTTGCCATTAAATATTATTACAATTTGTAAAAAAAATAGTACCATTTAGGTTAAATTTTTTGCGCACACGATATTACACAAGTTTGTAGTGTGGAGGTATCCCGAAACGCGAGAGCGGTATCGCGATGCCAAGACAAGGCCGGCTGGCGCTGAATTTAATTACATTAAGCTTGTTTGACTTGAAGAACTAGGAAACTTGAGCCGATTACGGTGGAGAGAACGACAGACGCCCCCCTCCCCGCGCCCCGCCACCGCCACGGCCTGGGACCCACGGCTGTCCCTTGGGGAAACATTGCCAGTGCGATATGAACTGTATTCATCATTCATCTTATATTTTACTCTTTCATTATATTGTATTCTATTGTTTCGGATTTAGTTCGAAAATATTGTATGGCAGAGACGCGGAAACAGTTAAAACTTAGGGATTACGTTATATTGATTTTCGAAACTATGACGAATGTATTCATTTTATTTTTATTTTATTACATTCCAAAACCCAACAATTCATTCAATCTACCTTCATTTATTCACTCCTCATAATATATTATTTATTTTAGTATTTTATTTTTAGCAGAATGAAGATTGTTTAGTCGTTTCGTGAATTAGTATGATTTCGTCCCTAAAATGATACCGAATCCGCGGGCACATTACCTGTCAGTAATGAATGAAAATGAAAATATGGTTTATTCATATAAGGTATGATTACATACACTCATGAATCGTCAAAGAAATAACGTTAAACACTGGAAACGAAAAGAAAAACAGTTTCCAATATTTAACGTTATAAGCTACACCATCCGTTCGTAAACTACCAGGAGGCCTTGTTCTGAGAAGAACGGGCAAGAAACTCAGCAAGTTTGTTCCTCCCTATACTACTTACTTACTTTAAATTTAATTCGTTTGCGAGTTAAATAAACGTAAATATAAGCTCAACCCTTACAGGTGATAGATATAATGAAGTATAGGTAGTAACTTACGTAAGTTATACAAACCTGAATGTTTAGGTGAATGCACTTAATTGAATATCTGCTTTATACCTGTTTTGTTATTATTTATTTTTGAAATGTTAGTTAAATGTTTTACAGAATGTCGTCAAAAATTAATGATGAAGCAAAAGAAAAAAAGCTTAATACAGTAAACATATCTTTTAATTCGATCTATACAAATACCACCAACCAAATTCTTGGAGTGTTTATTGTTAGAGAATGAAGAAAACATAAGCATAAGAATTTTGCGCTCGTGTTCGGAGAGCCTTAATTCCGACTAAACTCTACTTGACTCGCCCTTGTGTAGAATAAACAACCCAGCCTTTAGTCATGTTGCTTGCGATAAAAACAATGCGAGGCATTTGGCTCCGCCTGCGCCGAAGGCTTCGAGCTTGGGTGCATTCAAATACATACTTACAACGACTTAAATGCGGAAATTCTCGTTCGAGTTTGGTCTTAATTTATGCGACGCTAAGTTCATTAAAACATTTAGTTTAATGAAACTTATGGTTTCTCAAAAACTATTAAACAAAAGAAATTCTTCATGGATTTACCTCTTATATTATGGTAATATTATTTTAATAAAGATGATATTATTAATAAAACCTGTTCTCCGTTTGCTTTTCTGTTTTTTTGTTCCTCGTCAATCATTAAATAAAGGGCGAAGTCTGGTTTTGGAAAAATGCTGCCTTGTTTATTGATTTACATTTTTGTATATTTTGTGCGTAAATTTTAGAATATTTTATTTTTATTATAATTTTTTCTTCATCATACGCAATATTTATTATCTTATTGGAATAGGTACCTACTAAAGAAATATTTAAAGTGTAAATTTCAATTCCTCTCCTCAATTAATTTAAAATAAAGTTAAAAATAAAAGTCTATTCGGATGGTGAGCGAGCAAATATTCCCATGATCCCGAGGGCAGGGGTTATGAATATTGCGCCGAACGCCTAAAATTTCACGAACGCTTTCAACCTCTCAAATATTATTATTGGAAATATATTATTCTTCTTCTTGCCTATTCCCAGTTTATCTGGGATCGGCGCGATACCTATGTATCCTCTTTCATTTATATCGGGCAGACGTTATCAAGCTATCCACTCCGTTTTGATTCATATCATCCCTCACATCGGAAAGGTGCTAGTGATGAATGAATGTATAGAAAGAGACCGAACGGACCATGTCGAGAGACCGATGAACGTAGAGAGTGATTGGGGTGACGACAACATTCCATTCCATACTGCTCAAGGTCGACTGGCTGACACAAACCCTCTTTCAATTGAAAAGAATTGGCAATATATCATTATCATAGCATAAATCGAAGAGGAACCATCTCAACTTCTAACCAGGTGATTAATGCTACTTTTCAGGTTGTTCCGTTAGAAGCTCACTTATTTATTATTTTGATTTTTATTTCACCATTATATAAATGTTAGAAAAGTTATGTTTATTATCACAAAGAAATTTGTGTTTCGAAAAGAGTCGAACCCGCGTCCTCCGCGTTCCGGGCAGTGCTATATATATACAGGTACTATATATAGCACTCGGCCTAAGACGTTTTCGCTCAAGAAGCTCACATAGATACTTTTGCATTACAATGAATAGTAAACTAATAATCCTACTACGTGACAGACACCTGTCAATCAATGGCGGCTCAAGCCGTCAGTCCCGACAGGCGCGTGGCCGGTGTCGCAGTTGCCAAATGGAAAACAAACACATCCCTCCTTTGAGGGGATTAAATAAATTCAGGGAAGAGGATCGCTTGCGGGGCTCAATTGCGACGCGGGGATAATTTCATTAGGAATATTTTTCTGCGACCGAGATGAACGTCGCCTTAAAAGTAGCCGCGTCACTGTGTGAATTTCGCAAGTGCCGCTCGACGGGAGGCGTCGATGAAAACAGCAGCCAGTTGGCATTCGTTGTTTGTTCGGAAGAGAGCGCGGGGAGCGATCGACGCGGTTGGGACATTGCAATACATCGCATGAGACCAAGAGCGGGCACAGTGCAACACGCTGCAGTACCATTGCGTTCATTTTATCCTTAAAATCAACTACTATTCTCATTAATCATCATCTTTCTGTGGATAGGAGGGAGGTAAACGGTTGCATGTAACTGCCTAGGATGAAGGCAAACCATCAACAACAGCATGCATACCGACTTCAAAATCTAAGCATAAACATGTAGAATGTCGTCACCCCATTGGCCTCTCGACATGGTCTGTTTTCTACACATTCTTTCATCACCTATTAGTTTACAAATATCTATTAAGTATTATGGTCAGTATAAAAGTAAAAAATCAGTCAATTCACAGTTTACAAATATAAAAAAATTGTTTTTGCCACTTTTCAAGTAAATCAAACAGCTTTGTTCAGGAATAATTTTGGCACCAGTATAGCAGTAAGCACTTAGTGCATTATGATGTAGGCGGCGTCACTGACGCGGAACAGACAGCAGTTTGGCACTTGCGTGGGCCCCTCGCGGTCACCGCTCCCGAAAGATGCCACCGCCACTGACGCAGGGCTACCTACGTGTCCTTCGTAGTTAATTGCAATACTCACAAAGGTTATCACAACAATTTGCATCGTTATTTCATAGACATTGAATCTAACCCTACCACATTTTTTTCCTTTTTATTAATTAACCCTACCACATATTACAAGAGATATTCAAGTTTATTTAGTAATGAATAAAATTATCACAAATAAATTTTTGGTTAGAAAAAGTCGAAAAGTTAAATACCTAATGTTTCTATAATTTTACAAACTTTTTCTTACCACAAATTTATTTTTACTTATTTTTCTAACATTTATATAATGACCAAATGAAAATCGAAATAGTAATTTATATAAAATAAATAGTCTGGAAGACATAATGATAATCACAGTTAATCATTCACACAGCGTCCGTCACAGTGGACGGGTCACTTGACACTCTAATCAGTTATCACCGATTGCGAACAAACAATTGTGCGGGCCAAAATACAACCTCCCGAGAGCCACCCTAATCGACCTCTTGGCTACTGCCAAAAAGACTCCTATTCCAAGGTACAAAGGCACATAATGCTTGACGCATCACGGGGTATGCGGTCGCCTGTACGACTCGCTCCGCGCCATAAAGTCTTGATGCGCCGTATCAATTTCCGATGAACTCGCAACGATATATTCGCTATGCCTCGATTGTAGTTTCCACGGTGCCATGGTGGGTCATCCAATTTGTTTTTGACGCCGTGTTAATGTTTGACGGTCTTTTGAGGGACATTCCAGGAACAAATAAATTGTTTGGCTCAGATTTAGCTTGAAAATTGGACGCACGGACGAAACATGATGAGGGTTTTTACCACACTACATTCTACCTTCTGAATACCGATTGCCGTGGGCATTTAAAATTTATTTGAGACTGAAGGAAATATAATCTTTTTTTGGCGTTCCTGTGGGTCTTCCTATGGTTCAATGGGTTTTAATTTATGCTCTACGTAATTTTTATTTTGTTTCGTTTCAACGTACGTTCACACCTAGCTCAAAGTAAGCAGTCTACCCGCTTGTGTTATGAAGAGTATACAATAGAGCATGATTCAAGTCTTTCTTCTGTATTCATCACAGAAACATAATAATTATGCATCAACCCCGAATTGGTCGATAGTCGTAATTATGATCTTACCATTCGACTAAACCGACCTATTTTTTCTAATTATTTTTTATGTTCCGAGCTGCAATCAAAACCAGAATACCAGTGAAACTTTTCCGTCAACATCATTCCACTGGCACCGAGACCAACATGATATTTGTTTCGTAATGAGCCGAGTTCTTGGCGGCCATAAGGTCCTTAGCGGGCACAAACGAGCCGACATCAGATTGGCGATTACCGCGAATCGCTACCGAACTCCTGTAATGGGACGAGTGGACAGCACGGCGCTATTCTGATGGCTTTCGCTCTCTCGTCGCACTTCGCTACTAATTTCTTGACATGTTATGGGTGTTGATTTAACTCTGCCTAATAAAAAAACAAACAATTACTACCAGAATCAAAATTAAATAGTTGTTCGTTTGTTTACTTCTTAATTTAAGTGTGTGTGAACGGAATTGGCTCGGGGTCGCTCGAGATGTTTCAATACTACGGGGAAAGCCTTTGACCACCAGTGGAATCTTGAAGGCTTATAGAAAAAAAGTTAAACAAATTAGTGCAACTGTCATACTCAAAGTCTGTGCTATCACTTGGGCACAGTGCTTCCTGTGGATGGAACAATATGGCACGCTGACCCATTGCTGGTTGGTGGGCGTTGGCGACTGCAGACTGCCGGACCAACGACTTAACGTGCCTTCCGAAGCACAGAGGTCCTCGCGATAATGAATTTTTGGTCACCCATCCGACGGGGCTTAGCGACCATTGCTAGCGCGTTATGCACAAAAAAAAAGAAAATAAAGGTCATAAACAGTTTCTGGCACCTCGATGAGCGACAGATCGCAAAGTGGCGATGTCGGGCGTGAGTGACGCCGTCGGAGCATCGCCTTGGCGGGAGGTGGTCGTCAACGTCAACTTTCGGCACCCTTTCTGGCACCCTCCCCCTACCCCGCCTTGCGAAATTGAAAAATCACAATGAACTTGTCAGAGGGGCGACGGCTATTCTTGTTTGCGACTATGCTGCCGAAAGGCAATGGGCTGCGAATCCCCAGCGACCGGCGAAGGTCACCCCTTGCCAGACACCACACTCGTCCGCCTCATAAGTCCCCATAGTGGGCCTGATCTCATGCCTGATGCAAAATGGCTGAAGAGTTTGTGTGTTTGTATGGTTAAAAGCGCTAATCTCAGGAACTACAGACTCAAATTGAAAAATTAATTTCGTGTTGGATAGTCCATTTATCGAGGAAGGCTATATAGGCTATATAATAACCGACATTAGCGCGAGCGAAGCCGCGGGCGTCCACTAGTACATTTATACGCGTACATTTTTAGAACACTCTTATTCCACCTTCAAAGATAAAAAACGATAAGTGAGTTGAATCCACAATCGAAAATTGACTGACATATTATTATCTTTATATTATGTAGATAGAATATCGAAACATTGTAACAATGTGGTTCCTTAAAAGACACCAATACCTCCTGACTGTGTAGCTCATATTTCACGCTGCACGTTGACACTAAAACAAAACCAACCGTGTCTATTCGCCGGCCGCCATACGTATTTAATTTCACGGGCAGCCGGCGGCGAGGTGTCGTCCGTCACGCGCGTCATGGCGCGTCAAGGCGCGTCAAGGCGCGTCATGGCGCGTCGCGTGAGATGACGCGTGCACTCCGGCGCTGTCGCGGCACTCGCGGAACTGGAACATGATAATATGATGAGATCACCCTTGAATCAAACGACATAATACAAACGTAGTGAAAAATATCACACAGATAATATTAGCTGCAAACCTTACTAGGAAAAAACCTATTAAGCATTCTAAGCAAAGTGCTAAAAAAATTGCAACTTTATTAATCGACGTTAAATAACAATGTCACTGATTATTATAAGCACATGTTGAAATAAGAAATGGGCCCGGCACCCGCACGGGGAATCCAGGGAATGCTAAAAGTTATCGTCTCTGTATGTATGTACTACATCTGTCTTATATACGCTGATTATTCCGCAGAACTGAAATAAATCGGAATTAATGTGATTTCTTTGTAATAATTAACTGCGCCGACTGCACCCCAGGTCTTCAAGCGTAGCGACGCGAGCATTAATTTGGTGACCGAATTAGAACCCAACAAATAAACAGCGGCAAAAAAGTGGGAGTGAAGAAGTCGTGCCATCTCAAGAAGGGAACCAATGGAACGTTAGCGGGATATTAAAATTAAATTCAAGTGGTAATCGAAGGGCACGTTTCTACAGAAGTAGTACTAATATCAGTTGCAACTATTATCAGGCAAAAACCTAATCAATCCTATTATTTATAGGTTTCACAATCGATAAGTAAGTTCGAAGTAGCTTACTTTGCAGTTCAATTGACATATATTTCATATTACAACTGTCAAATGAACTGCGAAGTAAGCTACTTAGAACTTACTTGTCGATTTTGAAACAATGTGAAAATTTGCTACACCAATTTTGCAACTTTGTTAGGTAACATAAAAACAAATTCATTATTAATATCAAACAAATTTTAAGCATAGGATTTATCTCGTCAGAGCGATATCATGTAGCAAAAAGGATGGAAAGTGGATCACTATTTTACAGCCTACATCAAACTAAGAATGAGACTTATTTCAGGAAGATGAAATAAGCATAATTTTAGTTGTGACGATACATCTTCTCCTGCCTGCCCTGTCCCAGTCTATCTGAGGTCGGCGCAGTATGTCTCCTCTTCCATTCATATCGGTCACACGTCATCAAGCCATCCACTCCCTTTCGATTAATATCATCCATCACACCGGAAAGGTGCTAGTGAATGAATCTATAGAAAAGAGACGGTAAGGACCATGTTGAGAGATCGATGAACGGAGAGTGATTTAATTTATATAAAAAAATGTAATACCGTTTGTACAATTTTTCCTTGTTGAGCCGATTTCATATTATATTAACGGCGTCAAGATTTTTATCTGTAAGTACGAATTGATTAGGCACGCAAACATTTTCTAATCTTAATCCGAGATTACCAGCTCGATATGTTTTATTTTACCTAATATTATGGCTATGCAAATTAGGATACGACATAGATATAAAAATATAGCTACTGGAACTGATAAATAATTAATAGGTAATTACGACTCGACAGAATATTGTAATCAACGACAAATTGAATCAAAATGCAGCGCAAGAGAATGTCTAAAAACCGCATTTAGTCCCACGTAGTTGTTGTGGGGTAGAAACAGCTGTATGCACAATGAGTTCGCTGCTCACTGGAGAAACCCATCATCCTAAATGGACAATGTTACCTCCAGCCTGACCATCCAGCTTTCTAATAACTCCAGAAAATTCTCTCTTATTTCTTCCTAAATTCTTTCATCCACGGGGAAGGTTTTTGTAATGTACCCAGCAATGGGTACATTAAAGGGCTGGTGAAGATGATGTTGAACTTAAGAAAAAAAAACAAACATTGTAATGATAATTTATTATAGGTACTTAATGAAATTGCTTGAAATAATCTATTCAGCTCCAGAGGACTATTATAAGACGAGCTTCTAAGAGGTAACTTTAAAATAGAATTAAAAATAAATGCTATTATTTCATACATATTACTCCTTAATATTAATGTCAAAGGTTTGACCTTGATATGTCACAGTATTTAAAAGACGCAAAAGTATCCTTATCTCAAGAGAAAGAAGATAAGCAATATAAAACAAAAGGGTATTTAACAGAAGATTGCACAGCTTCTCAACCAATCTGCTCGTCAACAGGCTATAGCAAACGTGGAATGTAGCAGAACTTCGCTATCGTCAAAATTTTCATTTAGTCAGCGCATAAAACTGGTTATAAAAGCTGCGAATAAAACGCACCCATAAAATCCTCCTCGATCAGATGTGAAACTGTGGATGTAAAATTGTTGACGGAGCATTCAATTGGCGGGCATTTGAATATCTGCCTCAGCGCGTGTACTCTCTCGCAGCTGTCACAATGGAGTCGTGTTATAATTAGATACATAAATCGCGCATATACAACATGAAGCAGATATAACACACGCTGGATATTACCCATGATAACATAGTCTTAAAGTACTTACAAAGATTTTGGTGGTTAGACCGCTCGGCTCTGGTCAGGGGTCAGGCCCATAATTTTTTGAAATTCTTTTTCTAACCACCAAAATCTTTGTACTAATTTTTCTAACATTTGTATTGTTGAAATTATAATCGAATAGTCTTAAACGTAAATTTAAAAATCGAAAACATAAATAATTTGAAAAAGACGCCTGAAAGAGCTGGAAAAATTATAATCTGATGTAGGAATCGACCCCGTCTTCCGCAATCCGGGCCTATATAGACGCGGGTTCGATTCCTCAAGACTAAAACTTTTTGGACTTTTTCTGTTCTATTTGTCTTTGTAATATTTTTTCTAACATTTATAATTATAAAGTTCAAATAAAAGTCAAAATAATCATTACCAATTAGTGCATGAATAGTACTTGAAGTAATGTCATCCCATCATATTAAGTCTGACATTATTAGGTATTAAGTCTGACATGCAGACGTGCAAATGTTTCTGACAACATTGGCAACAAAAAATATACTACGTAAAATTGTTACCTGCCAACAAAGAAAGAATAAACTGCAGCCACCTTACATTACAGACTATTAAATAATTGGTGACGTCGAAATCACTTGACCTTCAGCATTGAACATGGAAACAATCTAGTAGGTACTTCCGTCATCAGAGATAAGCGGCAAGATATCGCTGAAGATTTGTTTCAGTGTTATCTTATCGAATAATCCGGAATTCTTTGTTCATCCTCGGCACTATAATCTGCGATGGCCGAATAAATAAATAACGGCGAGGGTCCACTGCGCAGTTATTTATGGGGGTTATAGCGGGGAACGATTTAATTTCTGTTTTATGGTCACCTTTCACCGGACTCAATGTATTATATTGATTTCTCTACTACACATTGTACGAAGCTATAGTGATTAGTAAAATATTAACTTTGGTATTCGATTTTCATTCTAACATTATATAAATGTTAGAAAAATTAGTACAAAGATTTTGGTAGTTAGAAAAAGAATTTCTTAATTCGAAAATCGAATTCGGCAAGTTAATTAGTGTCTTGGGTGGCCGATCGGTCAGGCACCTGCCCGGATAGCAGCGGACGCGGGTTCGATTCCCGCCTCAAGATAATAATTTTTCTTTTTTTAACTACCAAAATCTTTGTATTAACTTTGGTTTTTAAATGTAAACCAATTTTATTACAAGCCTTCAAAGTGATTTATACATATAAGCAAAGAATATTTCCAGCGTTGCAAATCTTTGGATAGTTTTGTTTATGGTTAAACAGTCAAAACCTTTATTGAAAAGGATTCAAATCAATACCTAGACCTAATAATAATTATTCAATTGATAATAGTGACCTATTACAGGCAGCACTCAGAGTTTATACATGGTTCGACAAAATATAACAGAGCCATGTTACCTGAGCGCACACCTGGCTCGGAGGAAGATCTTCCAGTTTCGCTGATGATGCGACGTCCCTTTCACATCCCAATAGAACGCATTGTAGAATACAATTGTCACCTCCCCAAATCTCTCCCGTGGGCCTTGTACGACACAAGGCGACTAAGGATAAATCAGTGATTAGGAATGGGCAGCAGCGTTCCTCTTACACCATCTAGCAATGTACTGCGACTTTTGTGCCTGATAAATGGCAATAGGCTCGCCACGTATTACATAGGACTTGACATAGTTGGCGAAACGTGGGTGCTAGTTCACCTCTGCCTACCCGGATATAGGCGTGATTTATGTAAGTATATACATTGAGTGTTATCATACAATTTATTTGAAAGTTGTCTATACAAGTGTTTTCTAACAATAACTGGCAAGGCCGTGTTTATATGCGGGGAGAGGCGGGGAGGGGCGGGGAGGCAACGGGCCCTCGGCGACTAGTTTACAGTTTTATTGCCGGTGTCCACACGGCGGACCAAGAATTTATGGCGGTCGCCGCGGGAAGAAGTGGCCGCTTAAATTACCGTACAGGCCACAGTCAACAAGTTTACAATCAGTACGGTTTTAACTGCTTCTTAAGTTACAGTACAGTGTTCTCGCGAATGTTGCAACAAGAATTCTAAAGCTTGTGACTCGTAATACTTTCTTTAAGTCTTCCATGCTGGCCTGGGACCGAAAAAATAACATAGAATGTGCCAGCCCCGACTTACCCTAGGGGTGCCCGTTGTAGACCAATAAGCACAAACCACCAACAACAACATATCCAAAGACGAAAGCAGGCAACAGTATGGATTGGAATGTTGTCATCCCAAATAACTTTCTCCGTTCATTGGTCTTTCGACATGGTACTTTCCGTCTCTTTTCCTGGCACCTTTCCAGTGTGACGGATTATATGAATAAAAAGGGAGTGGATGTCTTGAAGACGTCTGTCCGATATGAATGGAAGAGGTAACAATACCTGTGCCGACCCCAGTTTAACAGGAACAGGGGCAGGGAGATGATGTAACTCACAATACTTTCGCACCTTGGAGGTCCTGACTTGCCAGAGGAACTGTGTCCATTCAGCTCATCATTAGTTAAATACACCATGCGGAAGCGGATATGCCGCATTGCAGCTGAGCAACAGTATTTCGCATTCTTGTAAGTTGCTGTTCAAACGTAATATCTTCTTTGTACTTGTTAGTATGGTGCTATGACGTTGCCACCGCATACTGCTTTCGTATGTTTACTGTGGTACAAAATACCTCTGAATTTGAAATTTAGTGGCACTTGGAAAGGCGTCATTTTTCCTTGGTATTCCAGAAATTACCTTTTCTAAATTCCCCTCTGCATTTGTCATAAATTAGCATCACTTATCGTCTAACGGTTGGCCGTTGAAGTCATGAAATAAAATCATACAACAAATTCAGAAAACATACTTGGCAAAATATGGGTGTCAATGTACCTATCTCTTGCTACCTCAAGTGGTTTGCAGGCCTTGATACATGTATCGATGTAATTATCTAACTAAACCCACATTTACGTTACCGACGTCCGACGTTGGCTAAGGCTGTTAAGTGAGGCCCAAGATCCAAGATAGTGTAAAGATAGACTCAAAGAAGAAAACGTTGAGATCTAACCACTGCCAGCGTCTTCGAAGATCACAGATTTAATGTCCCTCCTTATTTATATTATTTTTGAGGTATTTTTCTGGATGTTAACGTGCAAGGACGTAGAAGTAGAGGAAGACTAAAGAAAAGATGGATGGATTGTATAAAGGAGGATATGATAGCGAGAGGCGAATGAATGAGAAATTGGTGAAGAATATTGAGGAGTGGAGAAGAAAACAAAAGGGTGAATATACTTTCTCATAAGATGCATCTTAATCCAAACAGAAAACAGTTAACATGAATATGCAATGAAGAGACACGGAAAGTGCTGGTAGCCATCGAGGGCGACCGCCGGCGCGTGCAGGGCGTCCGGTAATTCGCGTCTCTTTTGTGTAACTTTTATAATTTGCGCCTCCGACAAGTTTGTTTCGGCGATAAATATTGTTTTGCAACAATCAGCCTCGCGAAAGGAAGCCGTAATGAGACGCGGACAAAAACTGGAGAATTTTCCCCGAGAAGATTTTGACCACGGGCCGTGCTACGGGGTCTGGAGGTTTCGCTTCTAGAAGACTATCGAAATATAATATACTAAAGGGAACTATTTTTATGAGGTTAGATTTAAACAATTGCTGTGTGGTGACGGTAGAGCAGAATGCAATTGTCACCACCCCATCTCTCCCGTGGGTGTTGTACAAGGCGAGTAAGGGTAAAGCCAGCGATGAGAAATGGGCAGTAGCGTTCTCTCTTGTACCACCTAGCAACATACATAATTTTAAGCGCTCCCAAAAGTTATTACTTGGGACCTAACTTTATTGGCGAAAAGTGGGTGTTATTCACCTCTAGCCTTCGGGGATATAGGCGTGCTTTATGTATCTAAACTGAAACAACCTATAATATGAAGAGATGGTTGGCGAAGGTCTCACGAAGACCCAGAATCCTTCCACCGCCGAGCCGTTTACAAGTTTCATCATCATTATCACCAGCCTTTTAATGTCCCCACTCTGGGGTATGGGCCTATGGATGGAAAAAACATAGGGAGATTGGGCCATAACCCGCCACGCTGGCCCAGTGCGGGTTGTGGGTAACAAGCTTAGAAGTTAACAAGTTTAGAAGAAAGAAAAGGATTGGAAATATTCGACAGCCTCCTCCTCGTCAGTGATTGTCGCGTTTCCCGCAGACGCGGACTGAATACAATGTGTCGCAGTCAATCGCATGCAGCCGGAGGCTCGTCTCACGCTCTACCATCAATAATATTTCTCTTATGTAAAGTTAAACATAACAGTTTGATGTTTACTTGGTATGAAAACTTTCCGTTATTCATGGAACTTATTTAATTATATCAATAACAAATTGTTTGCCTTCCTTCTTCTTCCTGCCCTTATCCCGCTCTAGGCGGGGTCGGCACAACATGTTTTCTTCTTCCATCCCTCTCTATCCTTCACCAATTTCTCATCCACCCCTCTCGCTATCATATCCTCCTTTACACAATCCCTCCATCTTTTCTTTGGTCTTCCTCTCCTTCTACGTCCTTCCGCGTTCATACTTAACATTCTTCTGCCAACATAGCTTTCATCTCTTCGCATGACATGACCAAACCATCCAAGTCTATCACTCCGCAGCCTCTCAGTCACTGGCGCTACTTTCAAACTTCCCCTTATATACTCATTCCTTATCTTGTCTCTCCGTGTCACACCACACACCCACCTTAACATACGCATCTCTGTTACATGCACTCTTCTTTCATCAGTCTTTTTCATAGCCCAACACTCTGATCCATACATGACAACAGGTCTAATGACCGCCTTATAGATTTTCCCCTTAAGCCTAAAGGGCATCCGTGGGTCACATATTGTTGCTGAGACCTGTCGCCACTTCATCCATCCTACGTTCGCTCTATTCCTTATATCCCGGTCAATATCACCGTCGCTTTGGAAGAGCGATCCAAGGTACCGGAAATCCGAGCAAACTGGTAGGAATACACCACCTAAGGCAATTCGGGAGAAACTGGAGGGGCCACCAAAGTCACAGAACATGTGTTCGGTTTTTGTCCGACTGATCTTAAGCCCAACGCTTTCCAATCTCTCCTGCCATTTCCCCAGCCTGCTTTGTACCTCGGATGCATCTTCTCCGACAAGTACAATGTCGTCGGCGAACAGCATACACCAGGGTGCCTCCTCCTGTATGTCCGATGTCAGAGCATCCATAATCAGGAGGAACAAAAACGGGCTTAAAGCCGATCCCTGGTGCAAGCCTACGGCCACATCGAACTTGTCGGTAACGCCAGCCTCTGACCGAACATTCGTACTAGCTCTTCTATACATTTCAGACACAAGCCTCACATACTTCTCAGGCACTCTCTTTTCTCTCATAGCCCACCACAGAACTGTCGCGGAACTCGGTCGTATGCTTTCTCCAGCTCTATAAAGACCATGTGCAAGTTCTTATGTGCACTACGGTATTTTTCACACAGTTTGGCAAATTGTTTGCCTTCCAAGCTATAAAAAAGAGTCGGAACGGACCATGTCGAGAGACCGATGAACGGAAAGAGTGATTGGAATGACAACATTCCATTCCATACTGATAAAAGTTTTGGCTTAGGTTTTACAGCCGACCGCCTGCCTGACACCAACCCTCTCTGGGTATGCTGTTGTTGGTGGTTTGCCCTCCATCATTCGGGTGCCCCGAGGTGCTTATTGGTCCACACAGGGCAATCTCCCTTAGTCGACTCGACTTTTACGACACCCATGGGATGAGTCGGAGCTGGCCCGTTCTACGTTATTTGTTCGCTGCCAGGCCAGCATAGAAGAAATATTTTATGATGTCTTCATTGTAAGTACGAAATATCGACTACTAGTGGCAACTGGACCCCCAGCAGTTTATTACTTGAGCCAGAACAGCAATGTGAAGCCGACCTTCTGCTGCGGCATTGTCTGAACCAACATCGGCCCATCGCAGCACGTCCGCACGCGCAAACACTTCCGCTGGCGACGATTTTTGAAATCACGTACCACGGTTTTTTTGTAGGCACGAGTGCGTGCGTCACGGGCCGCGCCGCATCGCGCCGGATCGGATCGGATCGGAACGAGAAACAATAAAACTGACGAGCGGCTGCTTGCTGCTTCATTTTATTGCGCGCTCTAGAGGTGATTTATTGCTGGAAGCCTTTTGAAAGCGGGACAGTGTGGAAACGTGAATGAGGGAAATGTTCTGATTCGTTTCGCTGCGATAAAAGTCATCATTATCAGAAGCCTATGGACGAAAGTATATAAGGAGAATAGGCCATTACTCACCATGCTGGTGCACTGCGAGTTGGTGAGTGCGATTAGAGTGATATTACCAAAATCTCGAACTGGATAAAGCGATCGGCCTCCCATTGCGTAAAAACATGCAATTATATCAATATTGTCACTATATTATATACGAGGCGTTTGGTACTTACTTGGGGTATCATACCGGCACCTACCCATGCTAACATAGTCATATTAATACTAAGACGATGCAAAAAAAATAGTACGTAATTATAATTTGAATTCTCCATACAATTAGTTCGATCAGAAAAACAAAAAGTATGAAAAATTAAAAATATATATTTACAAATTTGGATTTATAATATCACCATAGTATTTATATGACTATGTTAACATGGGTAGGTGCCGGCTTGATACCCCATGTACCAAACACCTTGTAAGTGACAAGTGTTCTTGTAATAGTAGATTTTCCATCAAGTGCACAAAACGAATCATTTTTGTCCGAGACTTTTAGCAGCCCGAGCCGTAGGCGAGGGCTGATAGTAATGTCGAGGATAAAAATAGTTTTGTGGACGAGGTAGAAACTCTGCTTTTCACTTCGATTGCGAGGAAATAAATCAGAATTTCTCATATAATTTCTTAAAATTCAAACTAAAATTAGTACTGACGGAAAGTGTTTATCTTTTTTTTTTTTTTAATTCTCCCTATATTTTAGGGAAGGCAAAGGGTCTAGCCCATACAGCCAATTTTTTAGTGTATATTTTATCTGTAGTCGTATGAAATAATGAGTGGGTGATAAGAATGAATGCAATGAATTTTACGTTAAAATATGGGTGTCACACATTTTATCGCATCTAGGGAGTGCTTGGCGCGAATTGAATGGTAACAGAGTTCATGATGGTGACATATGAAATGGATAAAAACACTTTTTATAGTGATCTTCACCACAACATCAAACACATCATAAGACTTGTTTTCAATGATTCTGCATAATTGTACATCAACACGAATGCTTGTGCATCAAAATAACACCACTTTCACTGCACAAAATCCACTATGAACCAATTTAAAAATTATTGAAAAAAAATCTGACTGACACCACGAAACGCGCCAAACACTCAATTGTTTTTCTCATTGATATTAGGCTTGGGCTGCAGACATATACAGCCAAGTATTAAATTAATTTTGAAATAATAATTTTCTTAAATTAATTTAATAACCGACCGTACCTGCTTGTATTAAAATTTTAATATCTTTTATGTCTTAAAAAACACATTAGGCAAATATTTTTAAGTAAATATTAAAAAATAACAAATTCTATCTCTGAATTTCTTATTGTGTTTGGCTGCATGGCTCATTTTCTTTGCCTTATTATCGACACATTTATGAGTAGATACGTTAATGCTCTAGAGCACAAAATTCGATTTTGTGCAGCCTATATCCTGCACAAATAACCACTTTCAGAGCATGAGAAGTGAAAAATAATTTAAACCAAACGCAGAGCTTCCCAAAGTAATATCACAATAAAATCGAACGACGACGTCGCGTATAAAATTTGATGCGCAACGGACTGAAAAGACGTCGGCGCCTCCTGTCAAATCCTGTTGCAGGGAAATTTCAAGTTTCACTGTCTTAGCGAAAATACTGCCCGTAACACTGGACGTGGAGAAAATCCCCTCGGGGAAAAGAAAACATTTTCCTCTCGCTCCGACACCCACTAAATCCTGAGACAAAACACTGTCATGTGGTGGAGAGAGATTTTGTCCGTGCTAGGCCTACTGGTGAGTATGGCCGGAGGAGTCAGTCGCCGGTCGTTGACCCCACCCTACCCGACGTTTGCATACATCGAGCCTTCTTCGGAAGTCACTCTTTATCTTTATAGGAGCTTCGACCGTAATCCCATTACACTGCCTTAGATAAGTGTCCTTGTCGTAACGCTTTGATTTCACTTCCTAACTTTCTTATTCATACTTAGGCTTTAGTTCACCAACACATATAACAAGTTAAAAGATAACCGTTAGTCTTTGACAGTTATTCCATACGATAAAAGGACAAAAACCGAAGTTTAAATAATAAATGTTGGTGAACTCTAGCCTTAGAGATAGCAAAAATCCAAACTCACAAACGCTTAACCTACGTCTTTATAATATCAGTATAGATTATAAAGTCAAGCATAGTATCTATGTACCCTAACAGAATAGGCTCCCGACACCTACAAATCTTTTCCGAGCCATAACTCCTGCAATGGTACGCGACCTTCAAATTACAGCCCTCTCTCCCTTTCCTCCAATCTCCAAATTGTGGAAGAAGTGTTGTATTGGTAAGTGTAATTTTTAGATGATAATTTATTTATCGTGCAGCTGTGGTAAGACTCTCTTGATCTCCAAAAACTTTCCGAATAAAGGGTCCGGAGGCAGTTTGTTTTTAAGGAAATGAGTTATTGATTGTTTGCGAAAGAGGGGTTCATCTTCATTAAGTGTAATTGTACGTCTCATTGGAAGCAATCAAACATACAATTTTAATCGTTCCGTTCGGACGGCTGCTTTGTCTCAGTCGTTTGATCTCCACCTTAATTTTCTTTTTAGTCAATTTGATGTTTTGTTTTAAGTCTGTGCGACATTTTGAGCGCCACAGCACAGAAAATTCTTAAAATATAAACTGTAATTATTATTGTTGTTTCAAAAAATAATCTGTAATAGAAATAAATGTTACAAAGAAAGATAATCATAGTAAAATGCGACCTGTGACCCAACGATCTAAACGGCAATCTAGGACATTAACGGCGGATCCCAAATTCCCAATATTCTACCAACAGTTGAAGATGGACGTACCACAGCATCGCAACTTCTGTTATTTATCGCAATATAACAAAAAAATGCCAGGCATCTAAACCTTATTAAGCTCGCTTTTAACTGTAGATAGAAAATTGGGACCCGCCGTAGTAATAGTTATGAAATTTCTATCTATGCACGGTTCTACATAACTGCATTAACGGGCGGGGATATGAGCTATCAACTGCAGTCTGCAGCACAAGTAATTCGCATAAGCCTGCGTGCATTATACAGATGAAGCGAATGCTTCACACTCGCAGGGAATGCCGGAATCCGTCGCGGCAGACGCTCGACGTCGCAGTGTTACTGATGGATGCGGAATTGCAGAGCGGCGGCTGAGAGGCGACCACACCGCCAAGGCGTTGCTTGGTCTCGGTATTGTCTTCCAGGATCGACTTGGATTAACGAAGGTTTGGCAAGCAATCAAATTTTCATATAAAATTCGATAAAATTGAAGCACTTCAGCAGAAAGCTTTGAAATTCTAACGCAAATATTATTATAAATTAAAATTGAAACATTATTAGACACCAATTTTGATATCAGCCAAAATCGTATAATCGTTTCTACTTGTTTAGCTACTGTAATACTTTAGCTAAAGTGTTATGTTGTACATTTTTCGTTTGTTGTCAAAAAGCATCACTAAAATAGCTCTTACTGTTATTTAAACCATCACCTTAAATGAATGTTTCCCAAACTTGTGACAAAGTTATGTTTGCTAACTTACATTCTTTTCCAAGTTGGTTAAAGTATAAGTTCAACTATATACACGCTAAAGTACGACCTGAATAAGTACATAAAGAATTTGCCAAACTGGCTTGTGTGCAAAAACACTTTTGCCAGCTAACGTAACAATTAGGTTATACATTACGTTGATAGGCCAGCAAACATGGCCGCCGACTGTAACAGAATTACCGAACAATAAAGTGTGTCAATTTATGCGCTGCGCCAATATTTGCCGCGTCTATTAGAGGATTGAGCTCGCTCCTTAGCACTCGACCGCTGATACGAGAACGAGCGAGCGGCGTAAACAGATCATCGGGCGATTCGATGCCGGGATTTATGGCGCAAGGCTGGGGCGGTTTAGGGCCAGCACACGGGGGAACATTTTCCGCAACTTCATCAGTTACCAGACTCGGCCTACGATTGCTGAAGCTAAGCAATGTTCGCTAAGGCCAGTCGTTGGATGGGTGACTAAAAATTTATCATCTCAAGTTCCTCCGTTGGTCCCGGTTGCATCTACATACATATATAAATCAAGCCCGAAGGGGTAGGCAGAAGTGAATTAACTTAATCATGCAGAATTCTACATAGAGTTCAAAATAAAAAGTTGCTCCAAGCATTTGAGCATACAGTTTTATCTCTGGAACTGTGCTCTACCTCGAGGAGGCCGATGATGCCAAATGTTTATGCTTCTGCGGTTGTCCATCAATGATCCCGGTCCACTTAGCGTACGACGTGCAGACGGCTCAAACGCACAGTCAGTTGCATTATGAGGCGTCCGAGCCAGCACGGCGTCATGAGCACAAAGATGGCTCGTCGTCTCAGCAGCGGCCTCGGCCTGGCGCTGCTCGCTCGCTCTAATTGACCTTGTCGAGGCGTTGCATTCATTCGCGTTGAACGAATGCCTTTGCCACGTCAATCTCTCCATTGGAAGTCTCTGGCCGTGTAGACGAGATACTGTCAAGAGTCAAATTTCGTTTATTCATTTCCGGTATGATTTACAATACACTCATGAAATGTCAAGACGTTTGATAGCGAAAACTTGTATATCCACAGGAGGATAGCGGGTGTGCGCAGTATGCCTCAGTTTGTAATGATATGAGATATTTGAGATATGTCTAACATAATGAATAATACAAATAGCCAGTATCCCGTCTACACGGTAAGAGACTTCCAATGGAAGGGATTTAATGTGGCAAAGTGATTCGTCAGACATAGCATAACACTGTGAAATGGATATATGCTATTTTATGATAGACAGGTTTATGAAAAAGTCATACAAACATCATTAATTCCGGTGTGCGAACCACTACCACTGCGGACGACGGAGGCGGCTAATTTAGTCTAAAGAAAAAAAAGCTTTGTGCGAGAGCCACGTATAACGCTGTACAGAAGGGTGCTAGTTCACCTCTGCCTACCCCTTCGGGGATATAGGCATAATTTATGTATGTATGTCATAACAATAGTTATTGTGGATTCGACTTCGTCGTATGCTATTAAGTTTTCAATACCAAGCGTATGTTACTGCCATAACACTTAACGGGTTGATAATAAAGTTATTCCTAAGTCCGGTCACCGCTCGGTGCCTGGCGGCGAGCCAGCCTCGTTTACACCCCATCGCGCGGGCCGGCCAAGGACGCGTTACACGCGACGACACTCCGCTATTAAGCTCCGCTGTCTATCTGGCCGTGTTTGCTGTCTGGGCCTTCCCTTTGCACTCGCACTCGTTTCTGGTAGTCTACAATTCATGATCGCATTTTTCGTTTCTAATAACTCAAAGAAAGGTTAGTACTACGTCAAATCGTAACGCCTGATACTCTGCTACGAATAATAAGGGTCCCGTAGCATCCTTTACAAGTTGTATAAGCAAGGCAGTCATTGCAATTCCCGTAGTTGCTACGACTTGCTACATCATATCGAGAGCGCTATCGTTGTATTTCCACACTAATTGAACTTCCCCGCATAGCGGCGGAGCTTAAAAACATATTCTGATATAAAAAAAATAACAAACTACAGAGAGTGCTTGACGCGGCACGCAAATGAAATACTGTCGATTCATTATCACGACCAGGTAAAATAAATTTTAATGTCTTATGTAAAAATAAAACTGATGATCAAAGAGAATCATTCATCAATATTTTGATACCCAAAGGCTGGCTTACTCAGCAAAATAATGAAATACATTTTCTCTCTTATAGGAATTGTGAGTTGTCGACACAGAGTTAAATAAAGTATGTTAGTCAACTCTGTTATTTAATAAACAATGTATAATGGTATATAAAAATATCATGGGGAAAGAATCAGCTACAGTGCCAGATGTACTTATACCTATTACACTCGGTAATCCAATTATTAGGTACAACACATTGAAACATTAGGTTTCAATAGAACCGATAAACGCTACATGTAATGGTATCATCAGCAGCGTGTTCAAATTCGGCAACATTAAAATTACAACGTTGCGAGCATTATATCAAATATCTACGTTATTATTATAGAACACTATCTGGTTACTTAATGGCAGTCGGTTAATTGGCCCAAAATAGCGAGTCGAATTCCGCCGAGCTAATTGCGCAATTTCGCAAAATTCCCGCGCTGCCGCGAGCGGTCCCGAGCGGACGGCGTCGCTCGGCTCGCGCGCTCAGCTCGCTCGACCAATTACCACCATCAACCGTCGACGCCGCAGTTCAAAACATTTTGCTAGCTGCCAATCTTTATTGATTCTTATCTGACATTGACTAACACTGTAAATAAATCCGACAAAGTAGACGGGAAGAGGCCTCGAGGACACAGACCAATGCGTTGGTCCGGCCACATGCGCACCGCTCTTGACTTCACAGTTCACAACTCCCTCCATATCGCCGAACACACAAGCAGATGGAAAAGGAGATAGAGAAGACGGTATGGGAGCAAGTGACGCAGAAGGCTATTCGCCAATTTTCTTATGACCCATGTAATAAGGTGGCAAGATATCTATCGTACCCTAGTCATCATTCAGTAATCAGTAATCCTGTACAAATAATGGAAAGAATATTTCTGAGTGTCAATCAGGCATGAATGGAGAACAAAGAAGAAGCATAATTTTGATGTGGTTTAAACGATGATTAATACCGAATTTGTAATAATATCTTGAGAAAACAGGTGAATGAGAGTGTAGAAACTTTTCATAAATTTTAACTATCTACCATCTAATACACAAAAACATAGTTTATTGTCTAAATGCGGACCTGGTCCGAGACATTCACATTTTGTTATTCAGATTCATTTATGTATTAGGCTGAGGCGGCTCTGAAAAATATAACAAAGAAATAGGAAAACCTTTCGTCCTCACGTCGCTTGGTCACAATAAGACGTTACAATTTGAGCAGAGTGCTACCACTTCGGTTTCCAATATTCCGAAATATATTTCTTCAGAAAACAGGGCTTAGAAGGTGAGCACATCTGTCAGCCATCGGCGAGACGGTGAAGGACGCAAAAAGCGATCCCATAGGTTCCACCTTAAGGTGTTCTTACACGGCAAATAAAATTGCTCAAGTCCAGTCAATAGCTGCGTTAGCCGTTAGCCCGCCACGTGTAATTAGAGTAGTTAGGGATACGTCTTCAGAAATAAGCGAAGACGCAGGTGACGTCACGGCCACTTCGCTCCAGCGCCATCTAGCGGCGTGTTTATTTAAACCAGAATTAGTGTTGATGCTTCCTCTGACTTGTATTGCACCGGGGAGTCTGTTGTGCTACATTTTTAATTTGCTCAGCCTTAGGAGCAGTTTACATACAGCTGCCCCATACAGCACCTAGTTTACTTTCACAAACAAATACAAATTTAAATGACGCTAAGATTTCTACAGCTCTCAACGGTGGTTCCTGCACTGTACTTGGTCAACCCATTAACAAAATACCATTTTATACATTAACTGGGATAAAATGGTAAATAATGACTTAAAGTATGCTCAGCAAAAAGAGAACCATTAGTTTCGACTCTAATTTTTATTCCTTATCCTATAACAATAAAGATGGCGCGAGATCATCGCGGGACCTAAAATACAGAACATTCTTTTGTCTGGTTGACTGTAGTTCAAATTTCATCTATATCCATTCAAAACTTTCAATGTGAAGACATTAGAATAAAGTGTGTTGAGTTATCTTTGTCATGATTGTGCTGCTTTTGAAGCTTCTACAAGAATCAATTATGAATCCCATGTTCGCAATCCTGGAGCAATCCGAACCTATAAATACGCGTAGGACAGCTGGACATAATGCCAAGCCTAGTGTCGGATGCTGCAAGGCCCGCAGACAGAAGTAGCATTGCACAACTTCATCTCACAGCGAGACAGTTTATTTTGGAGTGCAACTTTACCGTCGAGGAGATGTTCCCTGTTTGACTTGCAGCCTCGCTTTGAGCCCGGTACTAATTGAGATAGTTCGTTCGAGATAGTTGATGTTTCGGAAATGGTATTCAGTACTCGTGTGTGCCATTTCACTACTAGTTAAAATTTCTTGTTTCTAATTTTAAAGTTCTGAATTGTGAAACACGCTTACCTGTTGGGAACAACGTCATCAAGTATTTGCAAAGAAAAACTAAAGACTCTCGTGTTGATTGATATCGAGAAGACGTTTCGGTACAGACTGGTATTTTAAACCATATTGAGGTAAAATATCGATAGCGAGATTTACTTACAGATACAATTAGATTTAATCGTACTGATACTACTAATAGACAATCGCAATTGATTGTATATTAGTAGTATCAGTAGTGTAAAAAATTGGTTTATAAAAGATAGTAGATATTGTGACATGCTTATCTTTAAGTATGTTTTACCAATTTTACTTAAAAAGCGATATATTCGTTCGCCTTCTGGGCACACATAATTGTAACTGTTATTTATTTAATTTAGTTTATATTCAGAGTGAATAATGAAAAGTAAAGTAAAAATCTATATATTATATTATAGTAGTGAACAACAAAAAATAGCCATGCCAATATCGATACTTAGTACGTACGCTCCCGCACGTGCCCGGATAGTCCATTTATTGAGGATGGCTACAGGCTATATAACCACTTTAACAACCGACATTAACGTGAGCGAAGCCGTGGGTGACCACTAGTTTTTATAAAATTCGAGGTCCCTCAGCGCACGTGTGCCTGCGTGTGTGCTCAAAGGAATCGCCGCCCGAGGCGTTAACAATCGCCTAATTAGGCGGCGAGAGGGCTGTGTTGTTTATTATTCTGGTAATTCCCAAATAATATCTCGCAAGGCATCCGCCGGCCGGAGACGCTGCTGAATAATTCCCCTTGTTCCCCCCGCACTAAAAGCTCCCTAGATCTGAACCCCTCCTCAGGTTGTCCTCGCATCGAGAAACCTCATCTTGCCTGATCTCTGACCTTCCCTGTGCAAGGCTAAGCTCTACGTACGTGGATACGTAAGTTGGCTAGGTACGTTAAATAAAACTAACTAAACCTAAACTTACCAACCCGCACTGGGTCAGCTTAGTGGGGTATCTCTTTATATTCTTCCATCCATAGGGAATGCCTGTGCCCCAGGAGTGGGGACAATTAAGGGCTGGTGAATCATCACCAGCCCTTAATTGTCCCATACATTTAGGTTAGGTTAGTCATCAGACTAACCTAACCTAAATGTATTCCGATCCATCGTCACCGCTCGCTATATTCGATAATAGGTCACAGTCAGAAGATATTCGTAACATAGTGCGATTGTGTCCGCTGTTCCACTTACCTGGAGAATTCTCTACGCAATACACCTGATAATAAATCTGTATCATGACTGAAATAGAAAATATCCATTAACGTATCCATTAGTGGAAGTGAACGCCATCTTCCGCAGGAAATTAATAATCCACATCATTTATTTGCTTTTTATGCTCCGAATATCTTTGAAGAGAGGAATTCTTGCGACAGAGGAGCTCGCTGTCTGATCCAGGAATCGATCGATCAGAGCGGCGATAGTCGGCCGCGGCGTCACGCGTCTTTGTGGACCAAACTGTGTATCAAAAGGTGTCCAATTTTGAACGCGAACAGCTCGCCATCCATTCGTACACTATCAGGGTCATAGCTAGAATAATTGTCATAGCAATCCCCCATGCGTATGGGTTCAGGCTGGACCATAGGAAATTGTGGAATAGGAATAGGAAATACATCATAGTCTTAAAGTCATCAACATACTACTATTCTTCACTTCTTATTACAGATAGTGTCGACAGTCACCGTGTTTCTGGTTTCTGGAGGCACTTTCTACTTACTAATTAACACCCCAATGTTGGAAGCCATGTACGAGCACGTTGCGATCCTGGTCTGAACGTAGGAGTGGTGTAGTGGTATAAAGTGGTGACGGGGAGTGGTGATGGGGAGCAACAACATTCCTCCACGTTTGTGACCAAGAGGCTAGTCATTCTAAACGAATAAATAATTTGGTATGACACACCGTGGGTGTAAACACACCGACATGAAACTCCACAAAGGTTCAGTGTTTGCACGGCGCAAGTAGCAACTGTCTCTAAGAACATGCAAATTACTTAATTTGCGAGTGTCGCCGTACCCTTTGATCCTCTGCCAAAGAGACGTTTGAGGCCGCGCTTCTTTTTCACGAGAATTCCTTTAAGCCACTCGGCACGAGCAACTTATATCTTCGCACGTGTTGTTTTTGCAATATTACGCTTATGTTCTGTTTTCAATTGGCTCTGGGAGTCTTCCATGCTGGATTGGGAGTTAAAACATAACGTAGAATGTGCCAGCCCAGACTCATCACATGGGTGTCGTAAAAGTCGTGTAGACCAATAAGCACCTTGGGGCACCCGAATGGTGGAGGGCAAACCACCAACAACAGCATACCCAAAGAGGGTAGGTGTTAGCCAGGCGGCTGGCTTTAAAATTTTCATTTTCGTCTCTTTTCTATACATTCATTCATCACTAGCACCTTTTCGTGATAAATTATATGAATCAATGGGGGCGGATGGCTTGATGACGTCAGACCGCTATAAATGGAGGAAAAGTCCAGAAACAGGAAGAAGATGATTTTAATTTGCGCTCTCTGAGCGTCAATAAAGCTAGCTAGATGTTCCGAAATAGCTACCAAAATGGCAGTAGCTAAGTAATAATAATACAATAGCCGTATCAGGAACATTGTCAACCCCTGGTGCAATAAATAATGGAACCAGCTCGAACAAACTAAGCTGGTTATTTGCCTTATATTTGGCGGATTCCTGAGTCCTGAGAAGAGATTGCCTCTTCGTTATACATGTGTACATACATGAGCCTCCCGGGCAGATGAGTCGATCTTTCAATTAATCTCTCTCGAAATAGGAAAACCCTAAAAAGTTAAATAAATTATTACCGCAAACGGACGCAGGTCCTCCGCATTCCAGACCGCTACCAATATCACATTGGGACGTAGAAGAAGAATTATGGATTAAAAGAGGATATGATAGCGACAGGAGTGGATGAGACATTGGTGAAGGACAAAGAGGAATGGAAGAAGAAAACATGTTGTGCCTAGAGCGGGATAGGGGCAGGGAGAAGAAGCTTAAAATATGGTAGACTGAGGTATATTAACACCCTCACTTCACCAGCATGTGTGGAATTAAATAATTAATACCTCGTGTGCTCATGTGAGACTAAATACACCTTGTACTTATGTATGTACAATAGGAAATGCGAAAGAAATATTACTCCAAGGTCCGTGACTACATTTCGGCTTTCGCTCTCAGTCATTATTCTAGTGAGAGCACACTAAATCCAGAACGGTGTCAACTCACGGCCCGTGAACGGAAAAACAAAGTCGTTAGCTCTCGCAAAACAACATTAGTCATTAGGTGCGTCGCCGCTGCGCGCTTCGCCAACGCCAACCTTTTCTTAATACCTGCTATATTTTATATTACTAGCTGTTCCAGCAAACGGTTAGGTGATAGACCTTTTATCGGACCTATCAAACATACACAAAAAAAATCATAAAAATCTGGCTGGACGTTTCGGAGGAGTTCAATAACAAACACTGATGTAACACGACATTTTTACAAAACTAGATAATATAGCATGCGCACACGGTAGATACTATGTATGTAACAACAACGTTTTCACGACCCACTGGGGGTTTAAGTTATAGCTGAGGGAGTTGGCTGAACCAGTGAAGACTACCATTCATACATATATAAATCACGCTAATCATATCCCCGAAGGGGTAGGTAGAGGTGTATTTTGCCACCTATTTTCAGTCCTATGTAAGGGCAAGCTTATTGCCATCTATCTGGCACATAAATCGCTGTATATTGCAAGGTGGTACAATAGATGCTGCTGCCTATTCATCATCACTGTTTTAACCCTTAGTCGATATAAGATTGAGGGTAGTGACAATAGTTTTCTTTTCTGCTGTCACCACATGGCATATTATTATAAATTAAATCCTATTAGGGTAAACAATAATAATTACTTATCTAACCAGATGAGATATATTAGGCGTGTAGGTACGTAACTCCTTGTAGTACATGTATAGAACAAAGGGTTGAATTTAAGCCACAGATGTGCTTTAGTGTGCCGTGCGTTACCTCAGTATCGAATAACTCTTATTATTAAACACTATTCCACCAAACTGCCTACATTCCCCTCAAGCCTCCAGATGTAACCACAATCTCGCTCAGATTTTGTATCACGTATGCAAATGCAGAATATTTCATTAAGTCTTCTAGAAAGATCTGTGTACATAATTCACGGGTGTTTTAATAAAGGCGCCTCATTGCGCCCCTAGGACCTGGAGGATGTGGAGGGAGGCGAACGGAGGGGGTGCTCCACCAACTAATATTTGTCTCTTAATTAATAAACACGAGCGCTTAAGCACTCCTAACGCATGGTGTGTTTCCTCAGTGGAAGGTGACAATAGTTATTTGTTGTACGTGAGTGCAAAGTTGTTTTTTAACCGCGTGCTCAATTTTGATGACCGAGCTAGCGAAGGATTCTAAAATTCCACTCAGACACATCCATCCACTCAGACACCCACAGCATACACCCAGACACAACCATGACATTCACCCAGAAACACCCACAAAACACCCATTTACCCAGAAACACCCATTCACCCAGAAACACACACAAAACACCCATTCACCCAGAAACACCCACAAAACACCCATTTACCCAGAAACACCCAAAAAACACCCATTCACCCAGAAACACACACAAAACACCCATTCACCCAGAAACACCCACAAAACACCCATTTACCCAGAAACACCCGAAAAACACCCATTCACCCAGAAACACCCACGAAACACCCATTTACCCAGAAACACCCACAAAATATCGAATCACCCAGACACACCCACAACATCCATTCAGAAACCGACAATACTCACCCATCCATTCAGACTCACCCACAAAACACCCATTCACCAAGACACATCCACAAAACACCCATTCACGCAGATACACCACCAACACCCACCCATCCACTCAGCCACACCCGCAAAATTTATCCAGACACACCTGTAAGTACCTAATAAATATTACCGTTCCTAATGGAGTTCCGAGACGGCCAATCAGCTTGAGTCAAGCACGTTGATTTTCTGTATGTTTTTGTTCCGTTGCTAGCGCAAACAAATCAAACAAACCTAAAAAGCTTTTAAATGCTTGACTCAAGCATCAAGCAAGCATTGTAGACGATCAACTTGTTTAAAGCAAGATTGACGCCAAGCTGATTGACTGTCACGGAACTCCAAGGTTTTAACAAATTTATGACGTGAAAAGAAAATGGCGCGCGCAAAGCAAATTACACAAGAAGGTTCCGATTCTGAGTTTTTAACAAATTAAAATAGGTATAATGTTTTGAATTCACAAACTCATTGCACACGATGTTCTAAATTCAAATTTACTTTATCCTCTAGAGGATAAAAACGGTTTTTGCACTCAGATATCGAAGAGCAAAAACGCTTTTTCCGAGATGGTGGGATGAAAATTATATTTTCTTTATTGCCATCATTCCCCTGTCTATCCCCATTCAATTTCGTATTTCGTTCCTATTCCTAATTTATTTATGTAGCTTACTAATAAATAGCGTCAAGTGCTCTTACTGAAAATAATCAGTCCACTACATTTATAGCACTGCGGCTAGTAATTTAGCTGATGCGAATTTTATAAACATTTAATCGCCTCTCGGTATTTCTTTTCGCACTGGCAATAAGATTCTCTGAAGAAACATAGGTTATGCGGGGGAGTGACTTGTAAGAATATTGCAGCTGTAAATATGATTAAGCTGGCCTTTTGTTTTAGTTGTAGCAATTAAACCGTTTCAGTTAATTTGTCAGTGGTGCGCCATTTTACATATTTCGGCTCGGTGGAGCCGCAAATTGTGACAAGGCGTGAGAATACAAGCACTTAATTGTTGAAATGATTCGCAGCCGGCGCCGGCAACTGGCGACTGGCTTTAAAAGAGCCAATTACATTTGTAATTATCGACCACTATTGATTAATGATTTGGGCCGGAATAACGATGGACGCCGTGCGGCTGATGGCACGCGAGGATTCCAATTAGCGAGGAATATTTCGTTCAGTTCTTTGGCGGTAATTGATGTCGTCCAGCAGACTCTGGGTTCAATGGCACTCGGGCAGTGGACGGACACTTTCGAGCCACATCTCAAAACTGAAGGTGGCAGAGCCGAAGTCCAGACCTCTACCTTAAAATGATCCCAGTCTTGCCAGAATCGGCGTGACCTTCCTTGCCACTGGTTATTTTGGTATCACTTGTCAAGAACCTGTGATAAAAATCTTCATTTTATCAATCTGCCCTCAATTTGGTACCAAAACTGCGATTATGGAAACACGCTGACACAATCATTACAATAATGTGTGGCTCAGGTTATTCATTTTATTCAATTCCTTTTCTGGCCTTCGAATGACAGCTGATGATGAAGCTTCATGTCGCAGCATGGTAAATAAGAAAATAGGTAAACTTTATAGACTTTCACTATTGGCGAATGTTTTTATTTGCTATTCGGGGAGACTTAAATGACCAAAATGCCGATGCGCCGCTCATTTGAGTCCTCGACTCAGTTGGAGTTCCCCGGTGAAGTGCTCTGCCCATTACATTAATTATCCAATTGTTTGTGAGTTTAATCGGCGCGCGGCGTCTCATTACGAGCGAAACAAGCGCCTGACGCCAGGCACTTGCTCAAATGAGTATTTTTGCTGCCGATGTCAGGTCAAAGGTAAAGGAAACGAGAAACGTTTCGAAAGACTGGGCTAAAACAGGCTCTTCCGAATTTATTGCTAACCTAGTAGCTATTGGTGATATAAATTCGGCAGTAAAGTTTCATTCGGTACCACATACAGTACCAAAATTAACCCGTACACAATGATGTGGAAATCAAAAAAGGAACGGTGGTCATCAGGAGATAGTAGCTACCAATGACATTGTATTAAATTAAACTAAATTGTGAAACTAGTACTAGTGCGATAAAGAAAAATTCACTTCCCCAGTGTCTGTTACCAAAGGATTAATTTGAGGAGACATCTGCAACGGGATTAGTCTCAATAGTCGGCAGCAGGGGTGCGCGGTCTCTTGCCCCTTTGGTCTATTTTATTTAATCATGGACCTATGGTTCTTGACAAGCAATACTACGTATAACGAGAGCTGCCCATTGTCTGTGTAATGTCATTGTAATTTGAAAAAATAAGCCTAGGCTACAGTTCCTTACTGCATTAAACCGCCCCCGTGGTCTAGTGGTCCAGAGGTTCGATCACCAGGGGGGTAAAAAATTTTTACTCGGTTTGGTTGGTGGTAGGACTTCTTTCAAGACCGCCTGGCTAGCTACCACCATCTTATCAAAATCTGTCGCCATAAAAATCATATATACATAAATCACTCCTATATCCCCGAAGGGGTAGGCAGAGGAGAACTAGCAACCACGTTTCGCCAATTATGTTTGGCCCATGTAATAGGTGGCGGGCCTATTGCCATTTATCGGGCACAAAAGTTTAAAAAAAAATTAAAACGCCTAGGCCCTAGGTACAATAATACGCCAGGTACAGTAAGTACTATTATTTCCTCATGAGACTTATTTAACAATTTTCTATTTTATACAGGATTCAAGAAAGTGTTTTGAAACTTGTGAGTTCCAATATAATATAAATATAATTTCAATTTTTTTGTTATTACTTTACTAACTCTATGCTCCTATGGGGACTCAACTGGGCCTGGCCTGGTGGGGACCTAACGTGTACGCTGCTGCGTAAACTGCAGGTACAAAGTGTCAGGTGGCGTTACCTACTCCACGCCGTACAGTATAAGCAAATGCGTGATGGGCACCGTCTGCCAGTATTCCATTGACTCACAAACATTGCTCCACTATTGCTCAAGGAGACTTGTTCTTAGCGCGTCATCGAGCTTTTCTGTATGATCACAAACCAATATCGGACATATTCAGAAGATTTCCTCTTCTGGTTTTCCGCAAATCGACCAAACACCATTCGTTTGATGAGGGCGGCGGTGGCGCCCAACTTTGTCAATTATCCCGTCAAACACGTGCACAAATCCATTCAGCGGCCCGTTTTATTTGTTATCTCAGCCGGATTCGGGTTTTGTCTAACGTGCGACTTACTTCGGATGGGAACAGGTTGGTTTTCTGGGGTAGCTCGTACCGTGGGGCGCTGAGTTGCGGATAGTTTGCGTGCGCTGTAAAGCGTTTTCGATCTGATACTGTCGTTGTGTTCAGTAGCTCAGAGGTGGGTTCACAATCTAGATCGTATAATTTAACTAACTAACAGAACTGACGACAACTAGAGTCTTGCACAATTATATTTGTCAAATTTATTTTTTTTACCGTGTGGTGACGGCAGAGTAGAATACAGTTGTCACCCAAATCTCTCCCGTGGGTGTCGTACAAGGCGACTAAGAATAAATCAGTGATGAGGAATGGGCAGCAGCGTTCTACTACCTATACCACCTAGCAAAGTACTACGACTTGTGTGCCCAATAAATGGCTCGCCACCTATTACATGGGACCTAGCATAATTGGCGAAGCGTGGGTGCTAGTTCACCTCTGCCTACCCCTTCGGGGATATAGGCGTGAGTTATGTATGTATGTATTTTTTTTACTAAAAATAAAACTGAGGGTCATGTAGAATAAAGGTAGTTATTTTTGTACCAACAAAATCAGTACAATAATATGTAAAAAACAGTATATTTCAAGAAACAATTTAAAAATTAAGCTTCCTTTATATAAATTTTAAACTAATTAACAAACATTTAAACATTTACAAATACAACGAGTGTCATAACCATCTTAATATTTCTACTGACGTCAGATTTAAGAAGTCACTTGGGTATTTACAATAGTATTAAATTAATTAATAGCTAGAGTTTATAGCATATGTCCGAGCGAGCACGGTGCGATTGGGTCAGTGAACGCCAGGCCGCACCAGATGCGCGAGCACGAGAGCGCAGGCGGCGAGCAGCGAGAGCGCGGCGGCGGCGGCGCCGCAGTGCGCGGCGTCCGCGTCGGCGGCGGCGCCGAAGCAGCCCGCGAACGCCATGAGGTGCGGCAGCTGGCTCTGCTCGTACAGGCCCCCGAACAGCTCGTGCTGCGGCCCAACAGCGAACACCGCCACGTCGTCGCCGCCGTGCGTCTCCGACTCCAGCACCACCTCCGCGTGAGTCCTCCACCGCAATTGACCTATCGATCAAGGGAGACGGTCACAGTCTACATTTATATACCTAAATCCGTTCGAAGGAAATGGGCCCAGACTTGATCCCTGAGGGACCTTATTAAAAGGAAAGAAGAATTTTTCTTGTGATTCAGTTTTCATTATTTAAATGCTAGGACTTTTTAGACAAGTCCAGGTAACATAAAGATGTATGGAAGGCATTAATCTGTATAATCTGACTTATATAAAAAATTTATTTCTATGTCAAACTCTATAAAAAGCTTATAAAACATCAAATAGTAATAATGCTTTTATAATTTATTTCTTTTAGTATCATTAATTATAATCCTTAAAACAATAAATTTTATTCATCCCGAGAGGGATAGGCAGACGTGAATTTACACCCAATATGTTAGGTCCCATGTAATATTATATTATAGCCTATTGCCATCTCTCGGGAATGTTAATCGCCGTATATTGCTAGGTGGTATAAGAGGAATGCCGCTGCATTACATTAGAATTCACTGTCTTTAACCTTAGTGGCCTTGTACGACACCCGTGGTAAAGATGGGGGGTAGTGACAATTGAATTTTGTTCTGCCGTCACCACAAGGCAAATTGATGACTCACGGAAATTAGGATCTAGAAGAACGTTCTGCCGCTGGCCGTTGACGTGGGGCCTCGCGCCAGGCCCGTTAGCGTAAGAGAGCGTCATGTAGGGCACGCCGTCGTCGCCTCGTTCGTCGGAGGGCCCGAGGATGTCGTTGCCGCGGCGCGAGTAGCCGCTGTAAGCCATCACGTGCGCGTGGTCGGCCGTCACCACCAGCAGCGTCTCCTCCGGGGGCAGCAAGGCGGTGGCCCGCTCCACGGCGGCGCTCAGCTGGATCGTCTCGTCCAATGCCAGCTCCACTCTGTTCGAGTGGTGAGCGTGGTCTATACGCCCGCTCTCTACAAACAGGAAGAAGCCCTTCTCGTTACGACTCAGAGACCTGATCGCTATCTCTGTTAATTCAGTCAGAGTGGGTTCGGTAGTCTCGTTTGCTTCCAGATGATATTGCATGTGATCGCCTTCGAAGAGTCCTAGCAAATATTCAGGGGGTGAATCGAAATTCTGCATCAACTGCTCGCGATTCCAAACGTACGCGTGGCTTAAATTTCGTGCTCTTTTGTCGTTAACCCATTCCTCGATTAAATCGCGGTTATCACGTCTTCTTCCCAGAGTTCCTTCCTCGTCCCTGGTGTTGTTTGGACGAAAATGCCGTCTTCCTCCGCCTAGTATGACCTTAAATAAAATATATATTTAAATATCATCATCACTAACCCTTCAATTCCTCACTGCTTTGACAAAGATCTCTATGGATGTAGAGAGGCTATCATAATCCACAACTTGTTGGGTTTTAAAAATTTTTTGCCGTAACGCAATTTTTTTTATTTTGGTTTATTCGATTTAGGTCAGTGTGAATGTGACAACGTAGACTCGCAGCATTTTCCTTATTAATAAAATATTACAGGGTAATAAAAGCATTAGAAATGTAACATATAATTTTGGGCTACTTTATTTACCTTCTTACTGGAACCCTATTAAACAATGGTGTAAATGGTTGTTTTTTGTTGAATTTTAAAATACAGAAAATAGGCTGGGACGCAAATACTTCCCTGGGGAACTCCTTATGCTATATGAAGATTTTAATTATTTTTGTTGTCCATTTTAATGCATTGACTTCTTCCAGAGATATAATCATTAAAAGAGAGAGACTGTGCTCATTTGCACTATGGGGAACTAACTGCAACATTAGAATTGTTATTGAAATAGGTTATTATGAAATGCAGTTGCTAGATCTAGTTAGTTACAAGACATTTGTTTCCTTTCAGATATAATTATAATCAGTTAGATGTTAACAGTCACAACTTTTTGTTGCCAAAGTGTCCTCCGAACTATCAATATTATTTATTTATTTATTTAATCTTTATTGTACACAAAAGTTACAAATGGCGGACTTAATGCCATAAGGCATTCTCTACCAGTCAACCGAAAAGCTGAGTACAGAAATATTAGTTGGCGGTGCAGAAAGTGAATAACGTTATGTAAATAAATGACCTTAAATCAAAGCTTCCTTACAAAATTTATGATTACCTACTTATACTTACATAAATAAGTTAATATACATAGGTTACTTAATGAATACACATATGTTATACATATACTTACAATAATAAATACGAACTATATTTATAATAAATATAATAAGAATACATACTATATATTTATGTCAGATAATTAAAGAGAGATTTGTGTAACAGATTCCAAATAGTGATTGCGCACCAAGTGTTTAAAAGCAAGTTTATTTTTTGCTCTTTGTATATGAGGTGGGAGTGCGTTCCAGAGTCGTATTGCTTGAAGAGTGAAGGAGTTGGAAATAAAACCAGTACGGTGGAAAAGCATTGAGAGTGTTAGTTTGCTGTCTGATCGAAGGTTACGGTCATGAGAAGCACCCAGATATTGAAACTTACATTTCAGGTATCCAGGCGCATATGGATCTTTAATAATGAAATAAAGTGTAGATAGGATCCTTAAGTCCCGTCGTTGGCGAATCGTAAGCCATTTAAGGTTACGCCTATATGAAGAAATATGGTCGTATTTACGTAGTCCATAAATGAAGCGAATGCAACCATTGAGTAAGCGATCCAATATTATGCTTATTATATAATTATTGCAATCAGTCTAGTAACCTTAAACTGTTTTCCAGGATCCATGTGGATAAGTTGGTGGGCGATGTCTGGGCACCAAGTCGTATTGAAGCCGGCATCATTAACGCCGCCATCATCCTCCCAGTTACGATTTGCAGTTTTGGCAAAAGCGCCCCCGGGCGAAGCGTGAGTGATGCGGGTCGTCGTCACAATACCTATCACAAAATAAATACCCCTGGCAACAAATATACTCCCGGTCAAATCAACACATGAGTAATAAATTAGTTGTGGTACTTAAAAATAATTTTTAGTCGATATATTGTTTAGAAATTCTGAAATTTTTTTACATACTAAAAATGCAGTATGTTTAGTTACTGTATCTGGTGGAAAATTTACCTCATTATGTGTCTGCAGTTTCAGAACTCGTCCGTTCGATCTACTAGCGAAGGGTAAGTGTCTGGCATGCTTAATATTAACTTTAGTTTTTAATGTGACGGGGTCCTCACTTTGTTGATGCATAAGATGTGACTAAGGCATTATGCGCACTCCCCTATCTTCCTTGGGACTTGCGAGTTTTAGATTTAAATCATCTTGATAATTTTTATTTACAACTGTATTAGATCTTCTTCTTCCTGCCCCGTTCCCAGTCCATCCGGGGTCGGCGCAGTATGTTTCCTCTTCCATTCATATGTCAGACGTCATCAAGCCATCCACTCCCTTTTGATTCATATCATCCATCCCACCGTAAAGGTGCTAGTGATGAATGAATGTATAGAAAAGAGACGGAACGGACCATGTCGAGAGACCCATGAACGGAGAGAGTGATTAGAATGACAACATTCCAATCCATACTGCTCAAGGTTTTGGCTTAGGTTTTACAGCCGGCCGCCTGCCTGACACCAACCCTCCTTGGGTACGCTGTTGTTGGTGGTTTGCCCTCCACCATTCGGGTGCCCCAAGGTGCTTATTGGTCTACACCGGGCAATCTCCCTTAGTCGACTTTTACGACACCCATGGGATGAGTTGGGGCTGGCCTATTCTACGTTATTTGTTCGCTCCCAGGCCAGCATAGAAGGCCTACAACTGTATACTGTTACAACTGTATTAGATAATATACGAATTTTGGTTTTATTTGCCAAAATTAAATAAATGATCTCGCAACTAGTACCACCAACCAATGCAAATATAAAATACTTTCTGGAGATTTTAGAATCCAGTGACGGCCACCATATGGGCAGTACCACTGGGCAGGTGATATGCTTACCGACGTCCTTGCCGGCGGCGAGCGCCCAGGCGGCGATGGAGTCGAGGTGCGACGAGCGGTCGCGCGAGGCCTCGCAGTCGCGCCGCGGCACGCGCGCCGTCACGCCCAGCGTGCCGTAGTTGTTCTTCACGCCGCACAGGTACGCCGTGGCCGTGCACGCCGAGTCCGCGATCTGCTGGTTCACGCAGTACGTCTGCGGACAGGGGCGGCGTCAGAGCCGGCTCGCGCTGCGCCTCGCACGCCCAGCGCGCCTCGTACCTTGGCCAGCCCCGTGGTGGGGAAGGCTTCGAAGGAGAGGCTGGCCTCCTCGCCGTCGTTTCCCTGCCGCTGGCCCAGCAGCGTGCGCGCGGCGGCCAGCGTGGGCACGGACATGCCGTCGCCCAGGAACATGACCACGTGCTTCGCGCGGCCGCCGCTCACCACGCGCCCGCGCCGCGCCTCAATCGCAGCAAGCGCCTCGTCCAGCCAGTGCTGCGCCGTCGCCTCCACCGCCCGCCCCACCCGCCGCCCGTCCTCCGCGGGCTCCCAGCGGTGGTACCGGTCGCCGCCCACGACCGCTGCCGCCAGCAGCACGAGCGTAGCCCGAGCCCACGTCCCAGCCATGGCGTTGTGTCGACATTCCCGACCCTGCTTATTTTAAGTACTAGGGCTATTTTTATCTTATCACGTTTAATCGGTTTTACTACTTATATCATCTTCAATGGATTAAAATTAATCATAGTCACAAACTGCTAATTCGGTCAATTGCTCTGAAAAAATTTCAAACAAAATACCTATCTACTATGAGTAGCAGTGGACTTGCCGTCTGCTTAAAATTACTAATTATAAAATCAAATCGATCGCTTGATGACATGATGAGGATGAGGCGAGCCATGCATCATTTCATGTCTCGTTTACGTATTACAAGTCCCGCAGGGGAGAATATTGGGCCCACTCATCAGTTATCTTCTATGTGCGTCTCGCAGAAACTTAATTTTATCTGCTGTGTCCCAATAACTGTCAGTAATTATGGTAACGTACCTAGCTAGTTTGAAATGTGTTACGGTATAGTGAGGCCGTCGAGCAGGAACGTCAGAGTCATAACAGTGCGCCCGACGTTCCGTGTTGAGGAGTGTAGAACGTTCATCGTCGGTCTTGTGGTGATTTCCGCAAGAGCTGCGTGGTCTGTCTTTCCTGGAAGCTCTTCTATGGCTCATCGAGAGCGATTCAACAGTAAGTTACCAGAAGTCTAAAGAACGCTGCTAGCACAAGGAAAGCTGAAATTAAACAGTACTTCCTTTACACCTTCACTTTTTACTTGAAGTCGTAATAACAAAGAAAGCCAATTCGACGCCGGCTACACTCAGGTTAACGTCCACTTATCGTAACATGTTGTCGAACCCTTTGGCAGATAAGCCCTTTGGGACGTTATTTACAGCCCAGCAATAAAAAGGGGTACCTTTCAGGAGACTTAAGGGTGGTGAAACAACTGTGTACCATCGTTCATCTCTTTTATAGATCTGGTTAACAGGATTGTCAGTTTATAATAAAATTACTTTTTGAATGAACTAATAATAATTTTAATAAATATGCATACTTTAATGATACTGCCACAGGGATGTAGTAACATATAATATTGAACATTTTTATCTTTCGTTGGCTCCGAGTGAAGTAGAATTAGAGATTCTTACATTATGATTAGTAGATAGACATTCCACTATACTGGGTGTAACAGAGAGGTGTAGTCATATTTAAAAGGGTTATTCAGGCCATCAAACTGAATAACTTTCGCTAAGGGACAAAATCGAAATCTCAGAAAATAAAAATCACTTCCCCATACTAAGCCGAGAACCAGCTGACATTAGTTTGTATGCGGGTGTTTATTTTTCCCGAGATTTCGGTTTTGGTCCCTTAGCGAAAGTTGTTCAGTTTGATGGCCTGAATAACCCCTTTAAATATGACACCTCTCTGTTACACCTTGTATAACTAGTCTGTTACGACTTTAGACATTTCGAGTCGCTAGTGGTGAATGACGGTCACTGACCTTTATTATATAAATATGTTTATTAGATCAGTGATAACGGTGGTATTGACAGGGACGTAAATCATCGAATCAAATCAGTTTGAATAAAATGACGGCAGGTCACAGCATCAACATATAACTAAATTATAAGGAGACCTATGGCTTATTCCAGGTGAGTGATAAGCGAGGGATCGTGTGAAGGAACGTTGTATTTTTTCTATTCTCTGAGAGTGGGTGATATAAGAGGGATTCCAAGCAACACTCGCATATTTTAGGTGGCTTTTAACCAATGAGTTGTACAGCAATTTGTGAGTTCCTTCTAATGAACCCTAACATTTGTGCTGCATCCTTGTGAATTTAATGTGGAGGCATTTCCCTGCATATAAATTAATATCATTAGAAATACACCTCTGGTTAATATTGTTGAGATTCTCTTGTATGAGATGAACGTCAGCAAAATTATGGACAGGCCGATAAATTTTAAGGTCATCAGCAAAAAGTGAGTATTTACAATGTTTTATGTGCGTGGATATATCGTTAATAAATACTAAAAATAACATAGTTTATTAAATACAAGTATGCACATATCATACACGTTATTCTTGTAAATATAGGCGTGACTAGGTGGTTGGTGCAACAAATGTTTGTATTGTGATCTAGCTGGCCTTCTTGTAACGTCAGTGTACTTCGTGAAGTAGTGAAAGTGTGATTTTACAAAGCAGCCAATATCTCTTATATACATACATGGCATGGAAAGCACGTTAAATTCTTGAAATAACAACTATCCGTGATCTTTGCACCACTTATTGCACGTATGCATTTTTTCTGTAGTTTGAATGCTTTATCTATTTTTACACAATTTCCCCATATGATCAATCCATAACTAAGAACGGATGATACATATCCGTGATAGGCGGTTAGCGCAGCTTTCGTCGAGATGGTTTGTCGTAAGCGCCTAAGTGCATACACATACCGCTCTAGCCTAGTACAGACAATTTGTATGGTCCTTCCAGTTTAAGTGTTTATCAATAAATACCTAAAAATTTATAAATGTCAACTTTATCGATATTAGTATTGTCATAATTTAAATCAAGTTTTAATTCGTTAGTATTATAGCTACGGTATTCCAATATTTTAGTTTTTGTTAGATTTATGTGTAAATTATTCGATTGCAACCATTTAATAATATCTATAAGGGCTTAATTTAATGTTTTATTGTAGGGTTCATTTGTGTTGCATTTAATAATCAATGTTGTATCGTGGGCGAAAAGTAAAGATCTATGAATATTAGCATGAGGAGGGTCGTTTATGTAAGTAAGAAAAAGCAATGGATCCAGCACACTCCCTTGGGGAACTCCAGTGTTATTAATAATCCATGTTGACCGAAACTGTTTTTTACCAACAATTTTTTACAATAGGTAGTTTCGGTTCCTTAAATAATCCCGTATCCAGTCATGTGTTGCCGTATTTTTCAGTTTCGACAACAGGATATCATGACTAGCAAAATCAAATGCCTTAGACATGTCAAGAAAAATTGAGAGTATCGGCGTTTTGTTATTCAGTGTTTCTGATAAAAATTTTATTAAGTCAAAGCAAGCAAGTGTAGTCGAACTTCCTTTACGAAATCCAAATTGTCGAGCGCTTAACACTTCTAATTTGTTAAAAAAACTCGTTTAGTCTTTTAAACATTGCCTTTTCCAGTATTTTCGATAAAATTGGAATAATTTTAATCGGTCTATAATTATTAGGATTTTTTTATCACCTTTTTTATACAAACGTTTTACAACAGATTGGTTAAGTTGGTCTGGAAAACGGCCATATTCGAATGATAGGTTTATAATACGTGAAATTGGTATGCACAATTTTAAAGCAACTAATTTAATATTTCTTTTGTTAATATACTATCATACCCGCTAGCTTTATTATTCTTTAACGTCATAATTATATTATATATTTCACTTTCTGTTACCGGCGTCAAATACATTGTGCTTAAGTTAAATTGGTCTATTGTATGTAAATTATTATAAAAGTTATTATTTTTCGTCAAATCCATAAAATACTTATTAAAAACGCCACATTTTTTTTGGGGTCCGTATATATTTATTATTAATACTCAAACAGTTAATGTCTCGTTCATGTTGGTTATTCGATATTGTTGTCGAGATGGCATTCCATATTGCTTTCGGGTTGTTTTTATTTTTGAGTTTGTATTTTTTGTTACTTAACCTTGGTGAAGCTAATATAGTCTTCCTGAGGATTTTATTTTACTATATATTACATTTAAAAATTTAATTTTCTTTGTTTTCGTAATTCTTCATTATTATATAGAGTTTTATGGTAAGTCAATTATTGGAAAATATAAATTATAGAAGAAACTTATAGTGTCATAAAATACAGTAAACGCTTCTGTTTAACTGTGCCTCTGAAAATGTTAAAACCCTGACTGCATCAGGGTTTTAACATTTTCAGAGGTTCAATAAATTTTGTAATATTTTCTCCACTATAGCGTCGCTATCGCGTCTGTATTCAAACCTTGTTAAGAATGATTTTTGTTTTTGTATTTCAATCGTTAATATTGCGCTGTTTCGTGATCAGAGAGACCAAGATTAAGTACGTCGGATTTGGTATTTTTAATATTGCTCGCAATTTGATCCAGGCATGCACTTAATCTCGTTGGTTGCAATATATGAGGTTTAAAGTTATAGTTTTGCAATGTACTTATAATTTATTGCGAATTATTGTTTTGTTTCAATATGTCTTTATTCCAGTCACCGCATAAAACTATCTTTCTTTTTCTATATTTAGTTGTTACATAATTTAATAATTTAAAATTTGTAAATAATTTTTTTTTTTGTAAATAAATTCTAATTTGTAATTAAAAATTCCGACGTGTGCCTTTGTTTGTTTTGGTGTTTTATAAATTGAAATTATAATTAGTTCTAAACCTATGACTTCAACTCCGCAAACCTCAAAATAGGACCTAAATGCTTAATTTGGTGGTAATTAAAGAGGCTTAGCATCCATTATCTTACTGACAAGGATGCAAGTTCCGCCCCAGCTATGGTCTCTACAATATCATGGATATTCTTATTATTTTTATTTAGTATATTAGAAATTTTTCTATATACATAACTATTATGTATAATTTATTTATTCAAAAGAAACAAACGGTCACATTCATAAATTAGTTAACAATTTTTAACACTAACTGCCGCACTCAGAGTCGATTTAATGATCATTAACTGACATTTAAGTTAACATTAAATAAAATTTCCTCTCAGAGTCAGATAATGGGTCAATAGTGACGCTAATGAAACTTTAACCGATGACCCTTACTTAGGTCTTATGTGACGTCTATTTGACATTTCAAAAGTAGGGTTAGCTTTTGTTGTAATTATATTTCAGTGCATTCATAGTGATATTTTCAATAATAATTTATAATAAATTACGTTGTGGATTTTGTGGAACTTACAGATTACGTAAGAAGGTTCAGACAATCACAACCCAGATTCTATTTACGCGACTATTCTGATACTTTCACTGTGTGCTTGAATTTGCACTCCAGGCAGTAAAAAATACTTGGAAACTTTAAATCAGGTTCTAGACTTCCAAGTTTAGAACCTGATTTAAAAAGCACCGAAACAGGACAGGCTTGCCATTTGCCCCTGAAGTAATACTGTTAATAACATTGCGGTATTTAGCAACTGGGATTTTTCAGGTTAGTTAAATATTACTTTACATTCAATGAGCCGTGTGGTGATGGCAGAGCAGAATATAATTGTCACCACACCCATTTCTCCCGTGGGTGTCGTACAAGACAACTGAAGGTAAACAGCGATGAGTAATAATGGACAGCAGCAATCCTCTACAACCTAGCAATATACTGCGATTAACGTGCCCGATTGAAGGCAATAGGCTCGCTACGTATTACACGGGACCTAACTTATTTGCCGAATAGTCGGTGTTTAATTCACCTTTACCTACCCTTTCGGGATATACTCATGATTTATGTATGTATGCATGTACTTTCCATATCTGTCATTACTGTCTTTATATTTATTTCAGAAACTAGGTGGTAATGTGATGGAATATGGATAAATATTATTAGGTCAACAGTCAGTATCACAAATTGTCACCAAAGTGTCTATCCAAGCAAGAACAATGAAAGACTTTGTAAAATTCCCTTCTACAGACCTACAAACAGAATAAAGCAAAATTTAATCAAGCGATGTCACAATGAATATTACTAATAATTGTAAAATTAAAATAATATAATGAAATTCTTTTATAAGCCTAATCTCTTGATTTTTCTGCTAATTCATTTTCATTGCTTGGGGTTTATTTTGTTTTTTTTTAATAAAACTAGTAGATATAAAAGAAATATTTTATTTTGAGTTCCAATTTATTTTTTGATTCCTTAAACTGTAATTTGAAAATTTCCAAAAGAGTTTTACTCCACTCTTCCTCTATTTCAGCAACACGTTTCTTTTTTTCTTGATTCTCCGGGTACAAAATATTTTTGATTTGGTGTGCAATCGTCAGTCTTTAGATTTGTTTGATAATATGGCCAATAATATGGCATCTAATAATTATATCTATATGATCTGAAAAAAGATAAGTATAATATAATTAATTTTAATCATTTTTCTAATTGCATGTTATGATTGAACTTTAATAGCCATTAATAGCCAAGTTTAAAAATTTTCCTTAAAGTAACATAAAACAACTTAATTCATATCAACAAGTTTTTAAACAAGTGCTCATTTTATTTAAAATCTTACGAAATATAATAGGTACCCATAGCAAAGTCTAGGTCAAACTCATTGTCCCAAATATTTTATACTGTTTTATTTTGATTATTGTCTATATGGACAGCACAATCCCATCATTATTAAATGGGTTCTTCACTTCACATATAATTGAAGGTGCAGCCTGAATAATAATATTTAAGTTAATAAGGATAGGTTACAGATAATTTATATAAATTGTTATACTTTCATAACAGTTAATTAGTGGAAAATAAATGTTACCTTTTCTACTGCTTATGATAGCTCCTTGCTGTGGGGAAAGTGGTGGATTTTATGGACTACTTCCAGTTTTTATTAAACTCCCTCGCTCTGTAGGTTTACAGGTCATGGCCTTAAGATTGTCCCATGCTCTTTTTAATGTTATTGTATCACGCTGCAAATTGCAAAGAAATATTAGTTACTTTTTAATAATGCACCTTAGAATACAGGATAATTCTATAATCTAAGCACAAAAAAATATAAGAAAATACTAATACACATATGCATTACAATAAATTCCTCAGTCATTCCACTCCCCCCATGCATGTTACAAAGAAATCATCAATACTTACAAAGACAATCACAGTACTAATCAATTATTTTAATGAAGATAGGATTTGTGTGGTTTTTTTCTTCTTCTTTTTTCTATGGCGTTTCCTGAATACTTTTATGATTTCGCCAATATCGAGTGTGCCACTCAGACTTTTGTATGTTAATGATTTCCCAGGCTTGCAGTGGCTTTTTCTATTTGATCACAAAATAAATAGATTGGATATTGATATGTTTTAGTTTGGTATTTCCATGGAATTATTTGGGGTATTTCTTGTTTGTTGACATTGAAGTTTTAATTTTATTATAATGACTTTTGGTCCAGTGTGGCCAAATCTAAAAAGTCCTGGCATTTACAGTTCAAGTTTGATTAAATTAAATTATTATTGTGGATTTTTACGTTAAAATTATAGTAAGTAGCTATTAGTAACTAAATCTAATGGAAAACAATACTTTTGTGTTATAAAAACTAGTGTAACTAATAATATTGTTTCAATGGCTTTTTGCATGTGGCAATTCCGCACTTACCGATAACACTGGTTATAGATGCACTGCACTAACCTGACTTAAAATTGTCACATAACTAATCAATCAATTATTTTGGACTCTGAGAGGAACGGTCAATTAGATGTTTTAATGATAATTTGTAAAATACCCATTATCACTAATTTAATGAACGACTCTGAGTGCGGCAGTTAGACCTAAAGTTTCCTATATTACTACAAAACCAATATAGAATAGGAAGGAATGTGTAAATTACATCAATTTCTAAAATTTATATAACTGCAATTACAGCTTTTTCAAATGATGCCAATGATCGATATGACAAAATGTCTACATCACACAGCTCGTTATTCATATAAGAGCATGCCCTTCTAAAAAACAGTTTGTAATATATACAGTCCTGCTGCGTGGAATAGTAAACAATGGTTTATTTACGCACTTACGCTCACATCTACGAGGCACTCTGAATGAGATCTTATATAAAAGGGCAGGAACATCAATCACATTATTCAGAATTTTGAACAATAATAAAGCATCAAAATAATTGCGCCGAAGTTCTAAAGATTTAATATTGTGTTTTTTCATCGAAATTTCATAGTCCAAATACTCGTTACCAAATCTATAATCTTATAAGCTTACCTTACAATTTTTTTCTGATTTTTTTCTATTCTGTCAATATGTTTTTTATAATAAGGGTGCCAGACTGTACAAGTACAAACCCAAGATGACTCCGCACAAAACTATTGTATAGGATTGTATATGTCAAAGGAGATTTAAAAGGCTTACATACATGTAATACAAATCCTAGCTGCTTGTAAGCCTTGGTTAAAATATGATCTATGTGTGGGATAAATGTTAATTCGGAATCCATAATGACGCCTAAATCACGAACCTGTGTAACACATGATAAGACTTCAGCGAATAAAGTATAATTGTTTTTAAGTGTATTGTGTTTTCTGCTGTAACTAATCACGTGCAATTTTTCCACATTCAAGTTCATTTTATTTTCGATACAATAGATTTCAAATGTTTTTAGGTCACGATGTAGTAGTTCGCAATCCTGATTATTACAAATAATTCTAAAAATTTTAGTATCATCAGCATAAAGCAACATATTAGAATTTTTGGCTATGGAACATATATAATTTACGAACAAATTGAACAATAACGGCCCAAGTGGGAACCCTGAGGTACACCAGAACTTACTTCAATATACCGTGACGTAAAACCTCTAAAAACAACTGCTTGAGTCCTTCCTTCTATAGATATGACTATATATATATGACTATATTCTATATATATATATATGACTTGACCCATCGCAGGAGATCACCATGAACACCAAGTCGCCAAAGTTTCAGTAATAAGGTGAACTAGCACCCACGCTTCGCCAAATAGGCTAGGTCCCATGTAATAGGTGGCGAGCCTATTGCCATTTATCGGGCACAAAAGTCGCAGTACTTTGCTAGTTGGTAGGTATAAGAGGAATGCTGCTGCCCATTCCTCATCACTGATTTATCCTTAGTCGCCTTCTACTACTACAATTATAGCTACAATTATATTCTGCTCTGCCGTGACCACACGGCAATTACTAACATCATATATGCCATTTGGCTCAAGGTCGACTTGACCTGTTTTATTCTATATCTCTATAGTTTTATTCTAGAATTTCAAAATTAAAGGAACTTCAATTCATAGAAGTATCATAAATTTAATCCATATTAAAAAATGATCAATTTAATAGTCTGAATAAAATGCCGAAGTTAATGTATAACCTCAGGAACACAATGTATAGATTTAAATCATAATACATATTTTAAATTTAATGTTACTTTCATTCATTCATTACTCCCTCGTAAAATCGCAATATCGATGACGTGACATCACTATTAATGAAGTGCAATTCAATTAGGGTTGCTGATTACAACAAAAAAAAACAATTTGTGCTGTGGCTCGAAAAAAAATTTAGGTTTCTCAGAAATAATCGGCTGTGCTGGTACCTTTTTACCCTTGCTTATTTTATAAAGTCAGGGACGCTGTATATGCTACAGCATAGGTACTCTTAATGTTTATGAGCGCCGCCCAGCATGAATAAAGGGCAAAATAGTCTTATTCTTATTTTATTTTATTAATTCACTAATGATTTTATATTTCCATGTAGTGTGGCAAAAAATAAGCTTCAAGCGGTCGCAAAAGTGTAGGTAGGTATGTACTTAACACTAAACTAAATATAAACACGCAACGTATATTGTTAAAACGAAATTATAATTGGTAATTAATTAATACGAAATGACAAAATTACAATTATTTATTAACAACAAACTTTTTTAAATTATTGTCTAATTAATTGAAATGCGATAATGTTCAACCCTAGGTAGTCTCGTGGGGAGTGCGCTGGAAGATCGTTTGATGACGTCACGGCCGACTCCCCACGAGACTATGGCTCGAAATTTGAAATTGTAGTATGCTAAAACATGAAATTATGAAGTAAATAAATATCAAATCTTAAAAATAATTCTTAAAAATGAAATGTGACGCCATCTTTTTGAATACTAGATGTTTTCGAATTTTTTTAACGCTAAAAAACAGCACAGGCAGGCATTTTAGTGGGAGCTCTGCACGGCAAGACGTTCTGATTATTGTGGTTTTAAAATGGCGGCTCAACTAGTTTTATATAACGCACAGGCATCCGATGCTTGTGCGTTTGGCAGAGGGGAATGTTAGGCAAAGGCTACTCCAGTTCTATTTACTCCGAGAATAGTGCATAAAAATTTGACACACAAGATTCAAGTGGTGAATTAGAAAAGATTGAGCCCCAGTCAACTTCCAACAATTCCTTATTTATATTCTCATAATTAGCAGCCGAATATTTTTTTATTTTAAAGAAAGGATTTTTTTCCAATATTTTTAAATCATCTAGTTTTAAAGTTAGAAGTTAGAATAAGTGATTTGTGATGTATGTCCTAAGTTACAAGCAAGTCACCACAATTCGTGACCTCACAACTTTTATTATAAAATATTAAATCAAGTAAGCGGTTGTTGATGTTGCGAACGGTATTAAAATGTTGTAAGCTGCAGAAAGCCATAAAATCACTCAATAGTTGAACACAGAAATTACCACTCGGTTGTAAGTCCATGTACTGCAAGCCCAACTCTTTCCAGTTGGCTTCAGCAATATTAAAATCACCGCATAATAAAAATAAATCGCTAGGTCTGTCAGTCATAATACGACAACATATATCAAAAATGATTGTAAGGCGTCACAATAACGGTATGTAAATGCAAGCAATATTTAGAAATGTATCGTGTTCTAACTGAATATCATAACATATCCATACGCACTCCGCAGAAGAGGCTGGGGGGTCGGCCAGTCCCGTCGTTGCCCCACCGCCGCCGCGAAAGGCCACTCGCCTGCTCACAGCGGTCACACCGAAATACCGAAAGAGAAGAAGAAATATTCACGATCAAATAAGTTTGCATTCAACCAACTTTCCGTGATGCATATAAAGTCATAATCGGACAATTAAACCTGAGAATAGAAATCACGTGATTTAGTTCTTAAACCCCGAACATTTTGTTAAAAATAATAATAATTGTCTGTCATCTGGTATCCGAAGATAAGTATTATAAGATAAGACATTATTAATGTTAGTAATAAATATATAAGAAATATTTATTACTAACATTATTATTTGTGATATTCCAGATCATTTTAGCAAATAACACTACACCAGAACGTAGTCGTCTTACAGGGTGAGCGTACTGGTATAAATAAATTTTGCCAATACTACAATGTTAAGTCCGTGAAAAAGGGGGCGGATCAAACGCCAACAGCAATACTACTAGATGTCCGCAAATTCTCACAAAAGCTACAGGTCCCTCCTGGGACACCCGGCGGGAGATGTGAGGAGATGTAACTTTTATCATTAACCGTCTTTCTCACACCTTGCCGTTATGCCGAAGGAGTGACAGTAACAGGTAAAATGGAAATTAGAACGCCGAAGGCAATTGCATCATCAAAGAAGAAGGGAAATCCTTTCCTTGAGCAAGGCAACCATACAATTTTAATCGTGATTCAGGTCTTGCTAAATTTGCTTGTCTACGTGAGGTCTAACATTGATTTGTCATAACTAGTAATCGCCGGTTCGTAAGGCCCATTGGGGCATTCAGCCACAAAATCTTTACTCTGTAGGGTCGTATCGGTGTATTGTCAACGTTACTTCAGACTACCCAAAACTGTGGATTTTTTTAGTTTATTGTCAAGTTTAACTTGTTTGCACATAGTCGATTGAGATAATTCGACACACGGACGTGCTATTGACTGTACATACGCGTAATCAGTAGATACTTTCTTGGAAATATTATTAACATTTGATTATCAGTCTACAGCCCGAGCTACCGTCGACTATGTAAAAGCAATTTATTCATTAATTTCGATTAAGTTAATCAGCAAATCACATCAACTACCGAGACCGTGCTGTCAAAAACACTGAAGGACCTCCTGGAGCACCACTCTTTAAGTTAAAGTTGTTGTGTTGGCATTCATTATAATTCAGATAAATTAATGTATTTTAAAGACATCATTTATAACAAAATACCCCCTTATTAATAAAACAATGTTTTAAGTTAATCACTGATCTGTCTCTTTTTGTCAAACTGTGTTTACGCTGTGATGGAAAGAGACAGATCAGTGATTTAGTTAAAACACTGTTTAGAAACTGATTGAGGGTTAGTTTATAGAATAACACTTTTAATATTTGTCTCGTCTAAACACCTAACATAGGTACAGTTTGTACCAGTTATGGTCTAATTCGATTATACAAACGGTAAAAATACTAAATCTCTGACTTCAAGTTCGTTGGATAGGGGTCCGCTTCTCTAAACAATTTTTGCAATATTTTTTGTTATAATTTTTTTCACCTAACCAACGAACACCAGTATTGTTACACTTATTACTACGACAACAATTGTATGCCAAATAAAAAGTCACAAGAGTTTTCTACCCCTATTAAATCAATTCTATCAATGTCCGATGTCATAGGCGCGTGGCAGAGCGGCTGCGGACCAACTGATAAGGCTCCACTCACACGGTAAGCTTTTATCGTCAAGGAATGTGCAGATTTTATTTTTCAAAGCAAACGTGTACGTGTATACACCCGAATAAGCTATCAACTAATCTATTGAAGTGGTTAAATAAAAAACTTTTATAAAAAATTAAATAAGATGTTTCAAAATTAGCGATCTTACAAATGTTTAAATGTTTGCATACTAGGGGCACGACAATCGTTAATACTAAATAATACATTTAATATAATTTTGTTAGATAGTATCATATTTTATACATTCCAATACAGCCAATTGGTTAGCGATAAGTGAAGTGTGGTAGCACTGATAAGGCAAAGTCACGAACACGGCCATTCGTGGGACATGTGACGAGCAGCATCACTTGCAGCCGATCTCCTGTGCGCCTGCCACGATCAACTCGTATGGTGTCCCATGTCCCATGTCATTGTCTGTGCACCAACCCCCTACTCGGACTCGAGAGGATTTTGAAGTGCCAATGCCAAAGACGCGGCGCGAGTAAGGCCTACATTTGCCTACATGTTCTTTTTAAAATGTTATCGCTTGTTGTACTAAAATTTACAGCTTCACAATCCTCTTAAGATATAAAAGGCATTGTTTATCACACATCAATAGGGGGAATAAAAATGCCATCAATACACCCGTGCGATCACGAGACGGTTGCTGCAATCATCTTTAAGATTATCGTCATATTCGTGATTATCGGCTTACCTGATACAGCGATAGCTTAATCAGTGGCCTCTGATAATGCAAAGTTTCATATTATCGTATTAGCTTATCGAACGCCTTCTAGCACGCTGATAGCAATGCTGTCTCTGACAACGCGTCCCTGTTATACAACGGAATGAGTGATAACGATATTTTGAAATGGAATCATTCATTAATCTACGGAACATTCTTAAAAATTGTTCCAAAACAGTGAAACCACGGCGTTCACTTTATTCTTCCCCGTGCATAATATTTTTCGCAACTTAGTTATTATAAAAACAGCACAAACCACTGCATATTCAAAGGAGCGATTTGCAAGTGAAACTACAATACGAAGAATAGACACATTGAGAGAAAAATCTTTTTGTCCTGAGTAGCGCGCCTTGTCCGAGTACGCAGTCGAGGAATCCTACAAATATTCAGGAATTAATGCAAAGTTTAGGCGTCTCTTCATCGTCACTTTGAGTGATGTATATTTCATCAGAACGGGAATCGTCCAAATATAATCTGGAGTAATTTCTGGGAGGATATGTTGCCTCCTGTCACCTGGAGTTAATCTCTTAGGCTCAAGGTATCGGTCCAAATTGAGGAATGCCCGCAATGGGTTCCTGCCCTGAGGAGAGGCAGCCCGTTTGGGTCCGATGCCCACAATTACGGGAGACCTTTACGAGTAGAGCCGAGTCGTCGCGCCGCCATGGCTGCGCCACGCCGAACGCGACCTTATCGAGAGGGGCGCAAGGCGCAGCCGCCCGAGCGGACTCGGCGGGAATATTAAAACGCCGCTGCAGTAGGGTGCCCGTAATTAATGCTGGGTAAATGAGGACTCGGCCCCTGATGAATATTTAGATTTATTGACACCCCACACGTACAGATTGGACGAGGAATTAATTCGGCCGGCGATGTGCTCTTTGAATAAATTACCTGTTTTTGTCTTAATTCGCGGCGCACGTGTGCCGCCCGCGGGAGGGGTGGCCAGCGGAGTCACTGGACCTCGCACAGCGGAGTCTGTTCAAGTTGCAATGGATATGGGAATATGAAAAGAGGAATCCTATTGAGCCGAGACGGAAACTGAATCAGACTAAATGAAAAGCAGCGGCGAGTGGAACTTGTAAAGCGGCACTTAGCGACGCAGTCTCCGGGATGGATCCAAAAATAAAGTAACGGTCCAGTTTATTCTGGAACTTGAAGCGTATGCATAATTTATTTCTGTCTGCAGATCTAGTATTCAATTCAGGTACTAAACATCCCTCTCAACATTGTCAGCAACAGATATTAGCCCACAAAACGATCAACATTTTGAACAGAAACCATATTTAGTCACCCCGTGTTGCTGTAGCTGTGCTGTAGAATCTCCAGCTTACTCATCGACGCCCTGGCTATACTTCAACGTTGAAATGCTAAAATGTTACTGTACTCTCTGCTACCTGACATTTATTGATAAGTACACCCATAATTTACTTTTCACTTCTCATGCTCTGAAAGTGCTTATTTGTGCAGGATATAGGCTGCACAAAATCGAATTTTGTGCTCTAGAGCATTAACGTATCTACTCATAAATATGTCTATATTAAGGCAAAGAAAATGAGCCATGCAGCCAAACTCAATAAGAAATTATGAGATAGAATTTGTTTTTTAAAATATTTACTTAAATTTATTTGCCCAATGTGTTTTTAAGACATAAAAGATATTAAAATTTTAATTCAAGTAGGTACGGTAGGTGATTAAATTAATTTACGAAAATTATTATTTCAAAATTAATTGAATACTCGGCTGTATAGGTCTGCAGCCCAAGCCTAATATCAATGGGAAAAACAATTTCCTTCAGTATTCAAAACTGTACTAATTTTAGTTTGAATTTTAAGAAATGTTATGATTAACTACTGTTTTATTTCCTCGCAATCGAAGTGAAAAGTAGAGTTTTTAACTCGTCCACAAAACCATTTTTATCCTCGACATTACTATCAGCCCTCGCCTTCGGCTCGGGCTGCTAAAAGTCTCGGACAAAAATGATTCGCTTTGTGCACTTGATGGAAAGTCTACTATTTTATGTACTACATAGTTATATGAAATGTTCTTGTTTATGTAACTGTTTGTTCCTAATACATATTATATATATATATATATATATATATATATATATATATATATATATATATATAATGGATCTTTATCTTCAGGTATTCCTTACGAATATTTGATTTTAGTTGTTGTCGCCTTCATAGACATTTTTTATACTTTATTTATTCATCTATATAGGTGCATCACCAATGTCTGTACCAGTGCGTATGTAGCATTCAACAACAATATTGCAGTATAAACACCGGTTACAGTTGTAGGCACCTACTCAACATGGACTGATTCCAAATCAGTATTGTGATGCAATGTGTTGGTGCGACCCAAGACGCAGCCTCTAATCTGCCGAGCAGACGCCGCCCTTGAGGCCGTGTCTCAATCTAAATTGACAAGCTGCGTCCGGCGGCACAATAGGCAGGATCCCGACATGCGAGCTGTGGACACAGCCTCGACCACGCCACAGTATAAACAGTAATATGTCTTCATACAACTAGCCGCTGCCCATTAGAATGTGTGCTTTCGTACTCGGCGCCGGGTAGGCACGCTCTGTGACGCACACATTGACATAATTACGGGGGCCTATTGGTTCGGTGTGATCGCGCGTGTACAAGGTGATTGCACTTTCGCTCGCTCTCGTTTCCGCCCGGCAGTTTCACAACCCTAGCATCAACGCAGAGTAGGCTAAGAGGGCGCAGATAAACTACTGGTTCTATACTGTGACCGCGCGGCCTGCCGGCGTGCGATCTGTGGAGGTAGTGGGGGAACACTTTGAGCCCGGCCTGAGTTCGCCTCTCGTACGACTTCACATAAAAAAACACGTGGTGTCACAGGCCGCGTGGGACCACTTTCATGGGTCAGTGAGCAGGGGGTTATTATCTTATTAATTATCCCCACTGCTGGAAGTGAGGTCTTCTCACTAGATCGAAAATATTATGAGAGAGTGCGGATTAGAGTAGGTTTTGGAGACCCATCATTGTAGACAGGAATGCTGCGCACTCCTATTCCTCCCTTGGATATGCAGGTTTTCGTCTAGCGTCTTGACCTTTCATAAGTGTATTGTAATCATACCAGATATGAATAAGCTAGGTTGCAATTTATTTAATAAAATTTTCTTACAACCGATCAAACGATCTTTTTTTGCGAACATTGCTACCTACCTCATATTTGTTTATTTATTTTTTGAGTTCGGAAACTTTTTAAAACGTAAACATAATTCTTACAACATCGATACATTGTCATAAAAAATAAAAACAGCTAAATTAATACAACTAAAGTAACCGAATAAGACTTCAACTACGATTAGGTAGGTAGGTATATCATGTTCATGACCCATCACACTACTTATCCCATGGTAATACTATCTATTATTACCTAGACTTATCGTTCAAATACATCGATAACATTCAAAATCAATTCGATATCTCTCAATATTTGATTTTAATTTAAAACAACTGCCATACATAGTCTTCATTTATTTGGGTCATTAATATTGGGTTATACCGGTTATTTATTATTCTATGTTATCTTTTTTTTGTCATATCGTTCCCGCAGGTGTTGTACAAGGCGACTAGGACTAAAACAATGATAAGGAATTGTCAGCAGCGTTTAAACTGTGATTTACGTTTCCGATCGATGCGGCTAATGTGGCACATCCCCTATTACATGGAACCTAATAAAGTTGGTACCTCAACTCATCAAACCTCTGCCTACTCCTTCGGAGTTAAATATGCGTAATTTTTGAATGTTAACTGAATATTTAAATGGCCTCTTATTGTTTTATACCTGCAGGAATAATTTTTATGAGTCGTGTATATTTTATTACTGTATTCGAGAGGTCTCATGGTCACCACAGTCCCAGCTTCACTGTTTTCATCCACTTAATTACTAAAAAACGAAATTTGACATTTGAATAAAAATTATTTCTGTCCTCATGAATTGTGAGCACGAATTCCCACAAAGATTGTTTAGTTAAGAGACGCTCTGTGTAAATGCTCGGCCGCGCGGAACGAACGCCCGGAGAGCGGGTGTTGGCCATAGTC